>CM077343.1:13665053-14265053 GCA_039655645.1 Ammopiptanthus mongolicus | reverse complement strand
ACTGTCTCCGCATTTCCATTGTATTGTGCAAGCAGATGGATAGCATCAGCCCTAGGCAAAGCCAAAAACTCCTGCACTCATCCATAAATCTAAACATGAAAAAATCCTGTATGATTTTTTTTGGGGTAAATTTATGCAAATATTATTTGATCGAACAAAGCCACCTACTAGTGAAAGGAAAGGCAGCAGATCAATACCAACGGAAGAATAATAAATGGGGGGAGGGAGAGTTAGAATATATTCCAAACCTAAAACTACTCCCTACGGCAATAATCAGGATAATGAGCGAAACTAAAACAACATCAAATAAGATTATGACATTGGTATTAGTCTGCTATATAAAATGATAAACAGGTACACAACCAGGGGGGAAAAAGGAAATACGAAATATTGAAAAAGGTAATGGAGAGGTCTAACACAAGAATTTCTGAATGTGCTAGAGTGAGTATTTCATCCTGGTGAATAATCTATTTATACACATCAAGTTTACATAGGAAATAAATGCTAAATACAATGTACAAGGAAGATAATTAAGCTAACATCATTCCCTAAAGTGCATTAAATCAAACCACAAACGAGTTTTTCCTTGATAAAATAAAATGTCTATCCACCTCAATGAGTTTAGTTCGATAGTGCTGAACAGGATTATGTGCAATGTTTCTGCAGACTTATTATCGTAATAGAGATTCATACGTTCGTCCCATTTAATCTTCAAGTCTTCTAGGATAAGTACATCACAAACACCTTGTGTCATCGCCCGAAACTCAGATTCAACACTAGTTCGTGGCACCACATTCTGTTTTTTACTCCTCCGAGTCACTAAATTTCCTCTAAGAAATGTACAATATCCAGTAGTGGATCTCCTATCAGTAACTGACCTGTATAGTCAGCATCAGTATATGCCTCAAGAGTCATACTCCCATTCTTTTTGAATAAAATTCCTCTTTCTAGAGTTCCCTTGAGATATTGCAGAATTCTATAAGCTGCTGAGTTGTGCATAAATTGACTAGCCAAACTTATAGCGTACGCAACGTCTAGTCTTGTATGGGACAAATAAGTTAATTTTCCGACCAAATGCTAATATATCTCCTTATCTATTGTTGCATCTTCTTCTACATTACCCAATTTTAGACTCCCAGGTCCGTGGGTGTACTCACAGGTTTACATGTTGTCTTTCATGTTTCTTTGAGCAAATCCATGACTTACTTTTGTTGGGATATGAAAATACCTTTTCTGGAGTGAGCGACTTCAATTCCCAAAAAAATATTTTAGCTTCCCAAGAGTTTTTATCTCAACACTTGTTGCTCCCTCCAATCATTTCCGATCACAATGATATCATCCACATACGCTAATAGTATTGCCACTACCCCTGAAATTGAATGCTTAATAAAAAATGTATGACTTGAGGATTCATGAATTATTCCTTCTTTTTGACAGAATGGAGTAAGGACATTATTGAAGTATTCCCCGCCATTGTCCGACCTCAGTCTTTTATGTTCCCAATAGACTGACTTTTAATCAATGAAAAGAAATTTGGAAAAACTGTGCTTACTTTAGACTTAAACAAAAGTAGGAAGATCCAGGTCACCCAGATACAGTCATCAACATGGCTATCAAACTCGCGAGTTGACTCATAGAATCGTCCGAGTCTACGTTTCTAGGTAGGCAAAACTGGTTAACTCATAGGTAGAATCAGTTTCTGATCAGACTCGGTCGAACTCGCTCAAAATCGCGAGTCTAGGTGCGAGTCACCGAGTTTGCAACGCGACTGGGCATTCACCTGAATCTCCGTCGCGAAAAGAGCTGCAAACTAGCGCACCACCGCGGACCACCACCACGCGAAGCTGCTCCTCCCCATCCATGCGAGTTTGCCGCGAGCCACCGTGTCTCTGCTTCCTACTAAGCCTGTCGCGAGCCCGTCGTCCCTCGCCTGTGCAAAGGCAGCCGCGTGAAGGGTTGGCCTTCCCCCTCCTTTTGTGCGCCGTTTCTGGTTTTGTTTACTCTAGGGTGACTCTTCTATCTCATTGTCTCTAGGTTAGGGAAGGAGACGGGGTTAGGCCCTAAAGGCCCATATAGTTAAAATTAAAAACAAAAACACACCATCAAATAGTTTGGCGGGTAAACTCCATAGGTCCTATTACATCATCATCATAATAATAATAATAGTAATAATAATAATTATAATTATAATAATTATAATAATAATAGTAATAGTAATAATAATAATAATAATAATAATAATAATAATAATAATAGTATTAGTTATAATAATTATAATAATAATTATTGTTTTATGATTATGATGTTACTGTTTTATGTTATGTATATACTATTTATGCATTTTTTTTTAATATTAGATATACTCTTACGAGTCTACGTGTCAAGTCTACGTACGCTCCACGAGTCTATGTGGACTCGCGAGTCTGACAACCATGGTCATCAATGAAAGTCACAAACCACGGCGCCCCGACACATTTGGAATAGAAGACGGGCCCCAAACATCCATATGGACAAGATAGAAAGAGAATGCACTTCTTTTGTCGCTTTGTGTTTTGCCATTTCACAAACCTCACAATGAAGACTTTTAATACTCAATCCAGTAAACAAAGATGAGAGCAAAATTTTGATGACACTAAAAGAGAGGTGACCTAGTCGCCAATGAAACAGAAGAATTTTCTCATTATTGGAAAGGACGGTTTCTGACTTAAACAAGTGAGACAAGTTGTTTCTGGCTATGTTGAGCATACTTGGTTCTTCAAGATATCTCTAGTACCAATCGTCCTCCCCGAATCCTTGTCCTGAAATTCGCAGCAATTACTGTAAAAAATTACATTACAGGATGTCTTTTGTAAGTTTTTGTATAGAGACAAAACTTGTGGGTAGGTTTGGAAATGGAGAACATTCTTTAAATTATAGATGGATTTATCTGAATTACAAGGTTACCATCTGCAGTGATAATTTTCTTCGTACCAGAACGAGGAGAATATGTGGAGAAGTGTGATGTCATATGGTATCCTGAATCTAATATCCAAAAAAGGGTAGAAGGTGCCATTGAGATATTAAATCCGAATATATATATATATATATATATATATATATATATATATATATATATATATATCTCCTGGTTTAGACTAGTGAATTCAGACTTCCTATGGACTCTGATTTGTCTTTCATCTTGTCCCGCTGCATTGTGAGCCTTACCATTTCTTCTGAAGGTCCTCCTTTTTAATCGCATGCACGACCAAGAGGTTTCCATGTACTTTCCAGCACTTCTCCCGGGTATGTTGTGCCTTATTGCAGTAAGTACACCATAAATCTCCTTTCTTCTCCATCGTTGCCTGTCCATCTTTAGCATTTTCAACCACCATGGCTGAACTTTCAATAGTTGGAGTATCCAACATCAAAGTTCTCCTACCTTCTTCACTTCGCACAATAGCTACCACTTCATTAAAGCATGGAAGTTTCGATTTTCAAAGGATTTGAACTCTTGATCAAATTCAAGATTTAATCCCACAAGAAAGTCATAAACCCTATCTTGCTCAATATATTCTGAGTACTAATGTATCCTCAAAGCATTTAGCCTTTATCACTATGTAGTGGTCCAATTCCATCCAAAGAGAATTTAATCGATTGGCATATTCGGCGACTGTCTTGTTTCCTTGCTTCGCTACAACTATTTTCACCTTCACATCATACACTTGGGCTGCATCTTTAGCTTTTGAATATGTCTGCTCTATTGCATCCCGAACTTCCTTTGCAGTGCTTAAAAACATATGTGTATCACTGATTTTTGGAATCATAGAGTTCCATAGCCATGCCATAATCATGGGTCTTCCTCGTCCCATGCTTTAAATTTTGGATCTCCTTTCTTTGGTCCAGGGCCCGTCAAATGACTGGGTTTTCCTTTTCCCTTCAATATTGTACGAATGAGTTGAGACCACTTCAAGTAATTCTTTCCATTCAGCCTATAGGTTGGTTGAATACTTTGCAATTCTCCTGGCTGGCTATTCTGAACTTGAGAGTTCCCTCCCTTCTCACCCGGATCAACAAATTCCTTGTCGTTCGACATGACAAAAAAAAATTAGCATAACCAGAACCAGAAATGAAAAAAAGGAAGAAATGCAATGAAAAAAGGAGATGCAATAGATGTACAAAAAAGAGCTTAACAATGACCTAGAAACCGAGAGTTCAGAATGAGAATCGACCCTCAAAAACTTTCATGATAGTCTGGCGAACCAGAAAAGGTAGGCCACGGCGACTGACTGTGGCTCTACGGTGGTGCGTGAGCAACACGTGCCGGAAAAGGAGCACGCGTGACGGCGCGTGAGGAGGTTTTTGGCGGCAATTCTCTGGGTTTCAGCCAGTCTATGGAGGCAAACCTTCTGGTGGAGTTTCTGGCTGACCGAGGCTCTATGGTGGCGCATGGCGCATGAGCAACATGCCCCAGAAAAGGAGCGCGCATGACAACGCGTGAGGCGGTTTTTGGCGGCGATTCTCTGGGTTCTGTCCGGTCTTTGGAGGTGAACCTTTTGGTGGAGTTTCAGGCTGAACTACGTCGGTCAACAGGGTCCAATGGTACAATAAGGTGTCAGAAATAGGGTTTTAAAAGAGTTGCAATGAAGGCAACCAAAAAAAGGGCGAAATTAGAGCCCCTAGACCGGGAGCTCTAATACCATATTTAAAAAGGTAATAGAGAGGTCAAACACGTGCTAGAGTGAGTATTCCACTCAGCTGAATGATCTATCTATACACATCAAATCTACATAGGAAATAAATGCTAAATACAATTTACAAGGAAGATAATGAAGCTAACATCACTCCCTAAGGTGCATTTTATCTACCTTATTCTTGTACAATGAATCTACTTGGAAACTGGAACAATTAATTCTAAAGGAGTGTTAATAAGACACTCTCTAACGCTCTCTTTCCAACACAATTTCTCCTCTTGGGTGAAATTCATGTGGGTCACACTAATTCACGTGGATCCCACTTGAATTTTATAGGACCCACTTGAATTTTAACCAATAGGAGTGAGTGTGTTAGAATGGAGTGTTAAAGAGAGTACTGCTAGCATTTCTCTTAATTCTATTCTAATTCCAACATGAAATATGCACTAAGTGTCAACTCGGGTTTAACTTACAAGAAAACCGGAAGAGTTTGAACAGCAATACAAAAGACAAGGGGGCTTTGGCAAGCAGCTAGAAATCATGCAAAGCTATGAATTTTTTGTTTACCCAATAAAGAAGAAATAATATTTGATGGCAGAGCCACGAGTACGATCAAACAAACTGAAATAAAATGGGAAGAAAACAACCAGGAAGAATTAAAAAAACAAATCCATCTAGAAACCATGGAGACAATGGTACAGCTATTAATGTTGCACTACCTATACAAGCTTCTATCATGAATGTATGCCTTAGCTGCTGCAGAAAGGCAGTACCAATGTCTTGATTTAACAATTGAAATTTTAATTAAAATTATGCCAGTTAAAACTAGAACCCTTTTCCCATAAATGTATAACTACGTATAATGAAAAGTTTAATTGAAAGCCGCAATGTAAAATGTGATTGGAAGATATCAAAACCCACTAAAGGCTTTAGAGTCATGACACAGTAATTGAATTTTCTATTTTTGCTAGGGGAAAAAGAGTTGATGGCAAGAATCCATAACTTACCATTACTTTGAGTATTGCACTTTCATCACAGATGACATCTCTTGAGGAATCTTGGGTTGGACTGCTACCATCTTCTGACATTCTGGTGACTGAAGATATTGTAGCCTGGGAAGATCCATTTGTGCAGCTATCAGCATGTGACTTGGACATAGATACTGGAGCAAGTAAGGGAGTATTAACTTCTTTCAAGGAATCGATCCTCAAAAAACCTTCAAAACGATCTTTGCACATTTGAAGTTTAAACCACTCATTATGTGTATGAAGAGTGGCTCGCATTATTTTCATAAGCTGAGGTTCTTCAACACCAAGCCTCCTACCAACAGCAACCTATGCAATATAAAACAAGCATTCCACGTTTAAAAATAGCATAACAGAGTAAAGACATTCACATTGTATTCAAGTAATTAGAAAATAATAGAACAAAGTCCTTCACCATAGTGATGGGAAAGCTTTCACACACAACATAACATGAGGTCACACTGATCACAGGACAGGAAATATAGGTTAACGTAATAATTTGGTCCGTATACGTGACACAGATTCTTTATTTAGTCCTAATATGTAAAAAAAAATTGGAAATGAGTCCCTACATGCGTAAACGTTAGCAAATTCGGTCCCTAAATATACAAACGTTAGCAAATTCATCCCTGCCGTCAGCAAATTAGTCCTTATACGTGACAAAAATTTTTGATTTGGTCCCTAAACCTAAAAAAAAAAAAAAAAAAATTGGTCCCTATATGTGCAATCAATAATAATTTTGTCCCTATCATCTGTCAAGGAGCTCGGACCCAACTAAAAATTATTTTCGTATTAATTACTTTTTATATATTATATCAATCTATTTCTTCTATTGAGAGTCAACTTGGATAATTTCAGAATATAAAACCATTTATGGACCAAATGATACAATTTTTACTCTCAATAGAAGAAATAGATTGATATAATATATAGAAAATATTCAATACGAAAAGAATCTTTAGTTGGGTTGGAGCTCCTCGGTAGATGGCAGACACAAAATAAGGACCGATTTAATTTTTTTTTTTCAGGTTTAGGGACCAAATCAAAAATTTGTGTCACGTATAAGGACCAATTTGCTGACGGCAATGATGAATTTGCTAATATTTGCACATATATGAACCGAATTTGCTAACATTCACACATGTAGGGACTCATTTCCAAATTTTTTATGTATATGGTCCGTGTCACGTATAGGAATCAAATTATCACTTTAACCGGAAATATATACTATAAAGGCACATGATAAGAAGCCTTTGCATCACATAATTTACAATCATTCGGAAGTCAATATTATTTAAGAATTGAAATTACTAACCTATCAATAGTTCAATACTATGTTGGTCTATGAGAGATCTATAGGTTTCAACATGTATCAATCATTACCACTCGTCAACTCACCTATAAGTAATGCCTTCCCAACTTTTTCTACTAGTAGTCCTAATCATATATAATATGTTAACAGACTTGGATACGATTTTATCATAACATTTCCGAACAAGCGCCATTAGCGAGAAACCCCATTAATTAACATGTTATAGCAATGGCAATAACTGATGACATATTAGATTAGCAAACACCTGAAGAGAAGCAGCTAAAGCATTTAGAGGTAAGGCACTTCCAAGAGCATCTTCATTAGGTCGAAGTAAAGCCAAAAGAGTTTCCTTCAATGGCTTTAACAAAGCAGGATCATTAGCTGCTAACGGACCCAAATGGGAGCAAGCAACCCTTAAAGCAGCATTATAATCACCAGAGCTGACAAACTTGAGGAACTCAACCTATAGACAGGAATCCCATTTAAAGATCACATTCTTGATGCAATTAAACAGAGTCCAACAACCCCCGGCTGGCCCCCTCCAATAAAAAAAATAAAGAACAGTACATCAATAACAACATAGAAGCTACTTACCTGCTTGAGTTGGAAAAGCAAGACCGAGTTCTGCACAAAAAAATTGGGATCAATAGCATTGACTTCTTCAAATGCTTCCGTAGCCATTCCTTTGCTAGCTAATTCCTTCATTCCTAACAGAATCTCAAATTTATCTTCCACATTACTAACATCAAGCACAAAAGGCTTTTCAGAGCCCTGCAAAAAAACACTGTAAATAATTGATCTCCCAGACATAATAACAACAAGATTTTCGAACAGATACCTGTTTCGCCTTTGATAAAGTTGAAACAACAGTAATTGTGCTATGCTCTTGCTTGTTGTGCTCTTCCAAAGAAGCATCAGGCATGTAACTATTGTCATCATATCGTCCTCTCCAGCGTTTGCGTTTGCTCCTTTCTCCAGTTCCAGGCAATCTACTTCGTTGCAAAACACTTGGATTTTCGAGCTGCTGTGATCCACTGGTGCTACAGTCTTCACGACTACTTGTGGGTTCAGAAGCATAACGTACTTCAACATCAACTCCTCGCATGCTAGTCACATCAGCATTATTTTCAGGGGAGCCATCCATGTGAGCATTGGTAACAGAAGTTTCACCATCGGAATGCTTGCCAGCATTACAATCTAGATCGAGAGAACAATCCCTTGATGAGCAATAACCAGGATCTTGCTGGTTAAATTTTAAAGGTTCTGGAATAGGTTGCTTCCCAAAAGCTAAGTTCATCATAAATTGACAAGAAAAAGAAATAATCAAAATAAGACATGAAGAGATACAGTAACGTAGAAAGGACTCAATAAGGAGATGCTATACCAGAGTCAACAATGCCTCTGTAAACACAATACTCACGAACAAGTTGATCAAGAAGCGGAACATCTAATCTCATCCGACATAATTCATTCTGCAACAAAAAGAATAATGATAAAGACATGAAGGCAAGATCAATTTAAAAATGAAATAAATCATCAATGCAGCCAAAGATTAATATTGAAAGATAATAAAGTCATCCAGTCATATTTTGCATCAACCTTATAATATTTTTCTTTCACCTCCTTTTATGTTCAATTCACTTAGCCCTTACCTCAGACTGGTGATGAGGTTGTTCCTTAGGCTGAAAGTGGGAAGAAGAAATCAGGGGAATATTGTTCCTTAGGTCTAAATGTTGATCCTTAGGTCCAGATAACGTGAAAAAAGTGAGTTTTTTCAAACTAAATTTTCCAGAATCAACGCATCAATAATATGTTGGATGTTTGTTCCCGGGGTAAATGGTGCAAGAAAATTTGTTAAACTAAAGAAAGGGATACCGGAATTGCAAGCAGAATTAAAAGATGATAAGTCAAAAACAGATAAAAGTCATCTACACTTGGCTAAATGAAAAAAACTAACAATTCACAGGTTAATATTTAAAATGAATCATCAAAGAGCAGATGAACTGGTAAGATTATATGTAACCTGAAATGCCATAGACAGATTTGTTAACCTAAGGAAAGGGATACTGGAATTGCAAGCAGAATTAAAAGATGATAAGTCAGAAACAGATAAAAGTCATCTACACTTGGCTAAATGAAAAAAACTAACAATTAACAGGTTAATATTTAAAATGAATCATCAAAGAGCAGATGAACTGGTAAGATTATATGTAACCTGAAATGCCATAGACAGATCACCCTTAGCAAATCTCAAGCTATCAATTGCTCCTTGTCTGGTAAGCTCTACAGCATGTGCAAGAGCCTGTATGTCAACCTGGATTCCAGAATCAAATACTCTCAGCTTACAAATGATGTACAAACACGTGGAAGCAGATCCATCAGTGTGTTTTCACAAAATGATAAGACTCACCATTAACTTACACTTGACTTCCCAACAAAATTTTAGAATTATACAACATAGATATCTTACCTCATCAAATGGTGGTACTTCATATAAAGTGTCCAGTGGTGTTGCAGGAGGGTCACGCTCCTCAAGAAGCAATCTTTCAGTCAAATCAGAGATGGGTGATGTAATACCTTGACGTAAACAATATGCCCTGTGTATGCTGCGGAAAAAAACAGGAAACCCAAAAGCAAAATAAAATGTCAAATGTGGCAAAAGAGACTGTTAGGTACCCAGAAATAGAATAGGAAAACAGAAGATATTTGTATTGAGAATGATGAACAAGTCGGTTACCAAGATGATAACAGAGCTTGAATTACAGTAATGAAGATAGAAAGCAAAGAAAGAAAGATAATGGGCAATTCAAGAGTGCCCAGCTCTCCCAAGAGTCTAGTCCCAATTCCAACCTGAGTCCTATTCTCTTTCCTCCCCATACAAATACCCTCCCTCACCTCAGCAACAGAATTCGCACACGCACACACCCTCCCTCACTGCTACTGCCAACTAGGCAGTAGTTAGTTACATTTTCTCTCTCCTAGGCCTAATCAGGTGCATTGTGCCTCTTGGGTTTCCTCAAATAGACTTTAGTGGTCCTTGGAAATCTTGGGTTCGCATCAACTCTTCCCTCTTCGAAACTCACCTTGTCCTCAAGGTGAACAAGCAATTGGCTTCTTCTTGAGCACACTTTTCCGGGGTCCCACTGTTTGAAGCCTGACTGTGGAGCTACTGTAGTCGTGTGCCGTTGTCCACCCGGATCCCACTGTTTCTTCTCCACGACTGGGATATCCCTCCCATCGCTAGTGAGTGAACCTAACTGAGCAGTCAAATATTTTTGAGGCATCCAATTCTGCCTTTCTGCTGAAATCAAGAGTCCCGGATATTCCCGCTGCTTCTGACCAAACATTGTCTTCTTTCTATTGGCCAACAATTTGCTTTCCCTCAACACCTGCAGAGACTTGTACTTTGAGATCTCTGTCAACCACCTCATAAGAAGGCCAAGCGCACCAATCACAAATACAAGAACAACACTGGAAGGCCTCGTTGCATTAGTAACAGTCAATAGGGCTGTAGGGATAGCTACAGCTGTGTGGATTGCTCTCTTAAATATTTCTTTAATGTTATCTAGATAAAGGAAAGTGCTAATCGCAGCCATGAAAATGAGAGCGAGCCAAAAGTCCATGAACTGTAATACTTTATAGTTTAGGGCACACCCGGTATCTGCCTCCCATGCAAGATATATTCCACTTGAATTCCCACCGGATGTGAGTATAACCCATTCTGCTAATGTCTTCTGCCAAAGGGACCAGTAGGCAGGAAGTATGGTCACAACAATCGGTAACATGAGAAAGATTGATGGCCAAACGTGCCCTTGATGTCTTGCAATTTCAATGCTATAGTCAAAGCTTCCATGGTTTTGATCACAAGAGTAGAAGTTGTATAAAGTCAATCCACTAGTATCAAAAGAAAGTTTACAGTCATCATGAGAGGAACATCGTTCTGGGCATCCTTCAAGTGGAAGGGACATGATAGTTTGTGCTTTTGAAGAATCACTGCTAGTATTAAGATGTCTGAGACCAAAATTCCAAATACCTTCGCTAGCATACATAATATAGAAATCAATGTTGCCATCACCTGAATCATATGGCATGAAGAACATAGATGGGCCACTTCTCCTTGTCTTGTTACCATGAAAATAGCATAGTAATAGTAATCCACCAAATTTAGCATAAATTTCATAACTGATGTCCATGTCTGAGGATGACTGTATGTGAATGTTTTCTCCAGCTGCACCACAACCAGCCCTCAATCCCACATTGTTTGCATCAGTAACTGTTAGCTTTTTGCCCTTCTCTAAGGCCCACCTCCTTTCTTCATTAAGTTGGCCCACTATCTCATTTTTTACCACTTTGTGAGACACCATATTATGTCTCATATGAGACTTTGATCTCCCTTCAGCACAACATGAAGGAAGCAGCAAGTTCCCTATGTCACGTCTCAAACATAACATTGCCTCAAGAAGTTCAGCACCAGTACATAGTTTGAAGTCCCCCTCCTTCGGCTGCCATTCTGTTTTCGTGACTGTGGTGGCTTTATGTTTAACAAAAGCTTTAGCAAAACAATCAGCCCTAGTGGGCCATGCGTAAGTGAGGTTAGGTCCATTCTCTAACCTTATATTTTCTGAATGTATTTTTTTTATTCCTTGGATGAGAAACATCTTCCCCTCTTGACTCCAAAATTCTAATCCTCCACTTATCTTGTTGGGCCTGGCCCATTAGGGTAAAACACTCACCATTTCTTTGTAATCTCATTTTTACCTTTTTTTTTTTCTGGTTCTCCTTCCCCCCTCCGATCTCAGCCGTTTGCAATGGACGCTCGACCATGTCCGTTGACGGCCAAACTTCCGCCATGGTCGCGTTCGGATCCAGTGTCTCCGGTGGCACTGATGGCGGCGCCGACAGCGGTAGCTCAGCCACCCCAGATGGCGCCCCTACCTCCGCCTCGGGCACATCTAGATCTGGCGGCTCCGGCGGTGGACGCTTGGCCGGCAGCCGTGGAACCTCAAGCTTGGTCACTGTTGATGACCCACCTTTTTCCATCGATGAGCCCAATTCCGGCGGCCGTACACACTCACCGTCGCCCATCGTCATCTTCTCACGACCTCGGCTCCTGCCACCCACACAGCGGTCGTCGTCGCTTTTGCTCCGGCCACAACCTATTCCTTGGACCCAATCCTCACCGACCCTCTTTTCTGTCTCGTTCGTTGGCCTGTGTGATGTCTCGGCCCTCTCACGTTTCTTCTCCTTCCATTCACATTTGGGACGCGATTCAAGGATCATCTCCTTCCTTGGTTCACACTTTGTTGGTTGAGTGGGTTGATCCGCATCAATCAGAACTTCTCTTCCTTTACCTTCATCTTCCTCCTTCTCTTCTGCAAACTCCGGTTCCACCAATTCCGGCTCCTCTTCTTCGTCTCCATCTAAATACGGCAGAACATCCCGGTACTCTGGCTTAAAACGCCAGAGTAGTGCAACCATGAATGTTAGCCAACTTGCTCGTGGATGGCGTCGATACCACTCGTGCCACCATTTGAGTGCACCCCCTCTTAGTGCCGTCACCGCCTTCGTCAACTTCTCCTTCTCTGGTGTTCCCTTCTCCTGGAAGTGCTTCTCAAGGCTAATCACCCACCCGTAGGCGTCTTCTACTCCGTTGAATACTGGAATTTCGAGCTTTCTTCCTCCTAAATCATAGCGACTCCCTTCCCGAGTTCGTCGATGTCGAGATTGTTCTCGGCGCTTTTGGTCTCGTTCTCGCCAGGGCTGCCTGATCTCATGCCTCTGCAACTGGTTTTCAATTTTCCCTCCCTGAAGATCATGCTCCCAATTCTCACATCTGGACCTCATTGTGTAGCACGTAATGCCTATCCCAGCTCCCGGGACCGAGAGCTTTGATACCAATTGTTAGGTACCCAGAAATAGAATAGGAAAACAGAAGATATTTGTATTGAGAATGATGAACAAGTCGGTTACCAAGATGATAACAGAGCTTGAATTACAGTAATGAAGATAGAAAGCAAAGAAAGAAAGATAATGGGCAATTCAAGAGTGCCCAGCTCTCCCAAGAGTCTAGTCCCAATTCCAACCTGAGTCCTATTCTCTTTCCTCCCCATACAAATACCCTCCCTCACCTCAGCAACAGAATTCGCACACGCACACACCCTCCCTCACTGCTACTGCCAACTAGGCAGTAGTTAGTTACATTTTCTCTCTCCTAGGCCTAATCAGGTGCATTGTGCCTCTTGGGTTTCCTCAAATAGACTTTAGTGGTCCTTGGAAATCTTGGGTTCGCATCAGAGACAAATATAATTGCATAACATCAAAAACAACATAGTTTGATTAATTACTACAAAATGAACGGGAGCTGAAAGATAACCTTATCAAATATCTCAGAGCCATTGAAAAAATTGGATCATATGCATGTAAATGAGCTCTTAACATAGAGGACATAAATCCGGCTAAGTCAAACCTCCTCCTTTCAGACCACTGCATAAGATAAAGCAAGCATGATCATGTTCATAACAAATTCACTCAACAGAAAACTACAGATCAGAGTATAAATTCAAACGCAAACCTCAAAGAGAAAGAAAAGGTCTATACAACTTCCATTATAATGAATGTGCATCTGAATGCACCTTTAAAGGTCAAAAACTGACAGGAAATAGCATGATACGTCTTCTATAATATTTTTTGCACAGAAATTAAAAAAAAAATGAGTTTCTAGCTGACCCAAGTCTATACAAGAAAAAAGAGAGAAAGAAGCAGCAATACCCAGAGGGTGAGCTGCAAAATGGTAAGGGCAATGAAGGAATCACAACTGATGGGACAATGGGGAATTCGGTTAGGAGGGAGCATGATGGGCATAACATAATGGACAGGTACCTTTGGGAGGAGAGGGGAATTCTAACATGATTGGAGAGAGAAATGGAGAGGTGGGAATATAGGAGGGAGGAGGGGCATTTGGAGGAAAGGGGAGAAGATTTTGGATGAGGTTTACAAAGGCTTCTGCCTTGTGGAAGGACTGCTAGCTACAGACCTTGAGTGTCTAATAGGCACCCAATTCAAATTGCCAACTCAACACTTGTAACTAATTCTCTCCCCTATGCATTTCTTTTCTCTTACCTGTATGATCCAAATCCTGAGCTTCCAATGATTTGAGCCCAATAGCTGGTCCTTGTCTTATTCCACCTTATGGTTGCATCTAATGCATGGCCCATAACCAGTGCTCTATCGGTGTCCTTGTTAATTTCTGCATTTTTCCAATGTTTCCCTTTTGTTGGTACTTCCCGTTTGCTGTTGAATGTACTGTTCTTGGGTCTGTGTTTCTGTGAGTTTTAATACAATTTAAGGTATTTTAATATTTATGTTCTTAGTGTGTATTAATTCCGCCTCCAACAACTAGTCACTTAGTCATAAACTCGTAACTGACTGCACAATGTCCCTCTCCCCTAATGGTAAACATGCTAATACAGGGAAATACCCACAAACTAGAGAACTTTGAGTGGCCGTATCCTGAGAAAACAGTGGGCAAGATGCTGCCAGGTGAAGATACAAGGAGTCAAGGAGAGCGTGGACACAACAACCGGCCTAAGAAAAGGGTGGTTAACTAAAACTAAAATATCTCTGGTACCCATATGGTATTTGTCTTAAAATCATATAAAAACCAGCAACCAGTGTTTCTACCGTTAATAGTTACATAAGCATGTATCATACAGTACCACAAGTTTTGGATATCAAACAACTATCCTACAAAATAGATAAATAACTCCAGGTACCAAACATTCACAATACCAGCTTACATTCTAGGTGCTCCACCACTTGTCAGGGCAGAAGGGAAGGGAAAGTAGTTAGGGACAGTTAGAGCAGTTAGTTAGAGGGGACCAGTAGATAAATAGTAGGGAATAAGGGTGGAAGGCGTTCATTCAGAGAATTGCAGTTTTGTGAAAGGGCAAACCCTTTGTGAAAAGGAAACCCTTGAGAAGAATTCTTTGTCCTATTCTCAGTCGTTCAATAGAATCGTTGGTTTCCTATGTTTGTTTCTACCAATTTCCCACATTCTTTCTTGGGTTCATAAAATTGGTGCCTTAGACCCTTCTGTCCTAACACCATTATTGAAAGAATTTTGTGTGCACTTCCTAGAAGAATCTCTCCCCATATAACCATTCCAACATTTAACTTTACTAGCAAAAGCCACAACAGATTCCTACCCAGACCACCATGTCCGGTGGTGATTGCATCGTGCATATGAAATTCACTATTTCAAAAGAGCAAAAGTTATTAAAAAATAGGGATAATTGCACTAATTTCCCTTATTTATCACACCTTAGCACTTATTAAACCTAACATCCCTCTCGTTTGGGAAATTACATGTACCTCTCTTACTTTTTATTTAAAAGAAAATGGTATAGGAGCCGTAGATAAAGTAGGGGATTTAAGTTTAATTTTTCAATCAAAGGGTGTTGAGTGTAAGAAAACAATGTACATAAAGTAAAGAAAAACATTTTTCCCCCCACTAATTATGTAGAATAGGATTTCCTTGTTAAATAGATAAGCTCTTGTACTTATTTGTAATTGGCCCTTATTATACTTGAAATTTTTTTAAAAAAAAGTCATTAGGTTAATAAGTGTGTATTTTATAGTTGTTTGTTTCAATAACTTAGCAATCAAACAAATAAAATATTTTTTAACTAAAATACAGACAAAATAACAGCATTGAACTCAAACTTTGATAACTGTCATCGTAACTTCTTATAGAGAAAACACCCATTTTGTTGCTCCAAATATATTCTTGAAATCACATTGCTCCTCCATTTATACACGTGAAAGTGGTTATCCAATGTCAATGAATGCCATGAAATTGGACAAAACTAAGTGTGTGTTTTTTATGGATTAAAAAAATGATTTTGACATTCAATAATTTAGAGATTTTAAAGAAAAGCAGATGCTATTTTACGTTTGTTTACAATCAAGGGTGGGAACAGGCTACGCCGCTCGTTAGGGGCCTATGGCCTAGCCTAGCCTAGCTTTAACAAAAACGCTAGATCAAGGCTTTTAAAAAAGCCTATATAGCTAAAGAGGTCAGGCTAAGACTTTAAAAAAAGTTTATTAGGCCTATCAGGCCGAACTATTTAGCGTGCGCGCGACATATACATATATATATATATATATATATATATATATATATATATATATATAACATTTGAAAGTAAAGGCCTATTGACCTATTTAAATGTAGAGGTCTACTTGTATATTTATTTATGAAGACCAAACGACCTATTTATCAGTATAGGTCTACCAACCTCTTTATGATTAGAGGCTTACGAGCCTATTTGCAAGTGAAGGCCTATGACCTATTTATAGATGGAAGGATATTTAAAGGTCTTGTTAAAAAAATAGGCTTTTAAATAGGCTTCCAAGACAGGCTATGCTTTGAAGTAGGCCTGGCCGGACCTTAAAAAATGGCCTATATCAGGCTAATAGGTCAGGCTCAGGCCTTGAGATTAGAACACATACCAGACTCAGGTCTATCAGAGCCTAGCTCGGCCTAGCCTATTCCCACCCTTATTTACAATCATAAAATCATTTTTTAAAAAAAAAAAATGATTTTTAACTTCCTTAGATACAATCATCTAGAAGTGCTTTTGTTTCTTACAGAATTACCATAAAGGACATAAAAAATCATTTTGCAAGAAAACATGCTAGATATATTAGGTTTAATTGTATTTTCGTTCCTCGTCTTTTTTAATTGTGCAATTTTGGTCCCTTGAAAAATTTAATTGCACATTTAGTCCCCTAATTTGTAAAATTGTGCAAAATCAGTCCTTTTACCAAAATATTTTCATTGCACAATTGAAAAAGTTAAAGGACAAAAAGTGCAATTAAAATTTTCGAGGGACCAAGATCACACAATTGAAAAAGTTGAATGACGAAAAGTGCAATTAAGCCTATATAATAATAAGACTTTGAAATGGAAGAAAGAATGGGGCACCATGCATAGAGAAAAAAGAGGATCAACAGAGCAAAAAAATACAAATGCAGTAGGAAAAAGATAACAGTAGGATAGATAAAAAAGATGTCCCAACAGAGAAAAAAATACAAAGCAACAGAATTCCTAAGCATTCTACAGGATTGAGAACCCAAGAATTCAAAATAAATATAAGTAGCAACAGGGGCAAACCAATACAAGGGGAATTCAATGTGCTCATTAAGCATCCAACCTAACAAGGAACAAATCAATCCAATTCATCCCATCCATTGGTATATTGATTTATTCCCAAATCCAATTCCCAAGAAGCAAAATCGAACACTTGGTACATTGATAATCACTGCTGCTTCAATATACGAGCAAGATGAAGGTGAAGAAGCAGATAGATGCTTTGGATGAGAACAGAAGGTGCAAAGCTGTGGAGAAGAGAAGGCGGAAAGCTGTGGAGAAGAAAGATGCTGGAGGAAAAGGTGAAGGCAACGTAAAACCTAAAGGCAAAGATTGTCATTAAACTTTAACTTATTTGCAAATAGGCACCTTCAACTATTTTTTCTTCCCAATTAGTGCTTAAACTTCTACTATTAGTGAAATTGATCATTCAACTATTTTTTCGTCCCAATTAATCCTTGAACTCATACTTAATTAAATATATTAACATAAATTTTTTGGTTTACCGAACATTTTCTTGCCTCAACCAGCTCAATTATTTTAGGAAAATACTAAATCCACATAAATTTCAAATGTATAAAGTGATATAAAATTATTAAAGGTTTAATTACTCTATTAGTCCCCGAACTATTTGGGAATTTTTAAATAGGTCCCTAAACTAAAAAAAATTGTAATTGGGTCCCTGAACTTCTAAATAATTTGTAATTGGGTCCCTGCATTTTAAACGTTTATAATTGAATCCCTGAACTTATAAATAATTTGCATTTAGGTCCGTGGGGTAGGAGAAGAACCTTGTAATTAGAGCACTGTACAAATTTCTTTCGAGGTTTCTTGTCGGTCTTAGAGGTTAATAGAACCATTGGATCACCACAATAACAAAGATTTTAAAAATGCCTAATATGTCAGGGACTTAATTACAAACTATTAACAAGTTCAAGGACCTAATTACAAACGTTTAAAGTGCAAAGACCTAATTATAAAGTATATCAAAGTTCGGGGACCCAATTATAAATTTTTTTAGTTCAGAGACCTATTTAAAAATTTCCAAATAGTTCAGGGACCTGCGGAGTAATTAAATCATTATTAAATTAATTTTGTATTTATAAGGAAAGTTAACAAAAGATGGTTTTACTAATAGTAGGAGCTCAAGGACTAATTGGGACGAAAAAATAGTTGAAGGTGCCTATTTGCAAATAGGATAAAGTTCAGGGGGTGTGCACTTTTCCCTTTTTCAAAATGGTAAGGTCAATTTTGTCATTCTACAATGTAGAAATGGTAAGGTCCGCCCTACACTCATTTTCTCTTCCCTCTATCGCAGAGCCCTTTCTCCAGAGTTTAGCTTTTCATTTTAACCCAAAAAATGACTTTTAAAAATTGATTTTCAAAAAAACATTGAACAAACACAATTAAAATCACTAAAAATGATTCTTAACTCAAAAAAATTATTTTTATCATAAAATAAAAAAAAACTTAAACAAAGGCACTCTCAACTAACTGACATTTAGGGACCAATTTCATGTACCTATAAAAGGAGGACAAATGTGAAGATCAAGTGTATCTTTAGAAAACCAAAACTAAATCTACCTTTACTCTAACTTCTACAATCGGCAACCTCACAAGTTAATTTCTGAATCCGTGGCACTCTAAAAACATGGTTATTCATGAAGATATTTCTTTCTCCTCTGAAAAATAACGCCTTTCATAGCCATGAGTTATCCTTATTTATAAAAGTGGGACTGAGACATACCTCATTTGCCACTGGAGAAGTCATATCATCCTTATCATATATAAATGCGAGCAGAACATGCTTGAATTCCTCATATGCTTCCTTAAATACAAAGCCAACCATCAGAATTCACCATTGGATAACAAAACAAAGAACAAAAGCATATTCAAGTTGAAGGTTCCTTCATGATACCGGGTAAGCATCAAGGGCACAAGGAGCAAGAGCTGTCCTCAAACAATCAATAGCAGAGTCACGATTTTCTACGGTTCCATTCCGAAGAAGCTCAATAAAATTCTACAGAACATTATAAAATTTCAGAATAATAATAATAAATTAATAATAGCATAAATAATAAAATTATTGAAGAGAGAGAGAGAGAGAGAGAGAGAGGAGTGAGGGACCTGCTTGTGCAATCGGAAGAGGATCCTATGATCGTTGAGGATTGAAGGAGCGTGGAGGCGGAGGAGATCGACGGCGGCGTCAACGGCGCCGGACTCCAAGGATCGTCTGATCTGGCGGATCACGAGCCTCGATTGGTAAGAGGAAGAAGAAGATGAAGAAGAAGGGGATGAAGATGGTGATGGAGATGGAGCAGAAGAGGAGTCTTCGATTAGGTTTTCCGATTTTGCGAATTCGATTACCAAAGCGTCCAGAGCTTCCCAATTCACCGGCGTCGACTCCATTCTATCGGAATTTTCCCGAGAAAATTTTCAGACACTGAGAGAAAATAGTGAGAGAAAGAGAGATAGATCTTTGGAATCAGAGTTCAGTTTATTTTGTTTTGTTTGAAGGAAATTTTGTTAGGAATTGGAAGAAGGGGGTGGTTGGGTTGGGCTGATTGATTGTGTTTGTTAGGCGCAAAGAGCAATAAAGGCGGCGATGTGAGGCAATCGAATAAGGATTGCGGTTAGCGGATTATATAGCTGCCTGCCACGTGTCTCTTCCAAACTGCTGCTACGCTCACGAGAATTTTCTACTTATACTGCGTTCCCGATTCATGTTCATGTTTTATCGTCCTTAAACGACGTGTCGTATGACCTCTTTATCTTACAAATGTTCCATTAACTTGGTTTTTTTCATTAAATTTGTATTAATGGTATTAGATTTTCATCATTAGTTGTCCGAAACCATTTTCTCTTGCCGGAATCTAGGTTCTCTTGTCGGAATCTGTGTTTTAGAGAGAGAAACTAAACTTGGATTCCCATTTTATCTCTCTCTTCTTCCTTTTTCCTTCTCCTTTCTCCCTTCTTCCCCACCATATTTACTCAGTCGCACAGCCACCACAGCCAATAGCCACACCTTCCCAAGTCCATGATAACCTTATGTTTCTCAGTACCGTAAGTGTCAAAATTAATTTGGGGTTAGGGTTTCGTTTGAGGTTAGGGTTTTGTTTAGGGATTTGTTGTTTTGAATGTGTTGAAGGTAGACTTGGAAGGGAAGAAGGAAGGAGAAAGGAGGAAGAGAAAGAAGAAGAGAGAAAAAGAGAAAAGGAGATAGACCCTTTCCGATGGGTATACCCAGATTTCGATGAGTTAACGTCGAAATCCTAACACCGTTATAACGGTGTTGATAGAAATGACCAACTCGAACCATTTTAAAACTTAAAGGAAAATCGGAAAAATAAAAATAAAAGGGACCAAATCGAAATCTAAAATAAAGATAAGGGACTAAAAGTATAGTTTAGCCTTTTCTATCTTAATTCTTAGGGCTTAAATAAGTTTTTAATCCTTACAAATATGGGCTCTTCTGAAATTAGTTCCTAGAAAAATTTGTAGATTTTGGTCCTCTAGGTTTCAAATTTTTTATATGTAGTTCCTATCGTTACTCGATCTTTGTTAACTGATAATGTGTCACGACACATATGATAAAGTAATGACTTAAATAAGTTTTTATTTCATGTAAATATAGTCTCTTTTGAAATTATTCCCAGAAACTTTTTTATGGGTTTTAATCCTCTATGTTTCAAAACTTTTATTTGTAGTGCTCGTTGTTATATAAATTAAAGAGAAAACCCAATTAAGCACCTCTTGTGGTCAAATCAATACCACCATTGATCATGGGAGTGTATTTCTAGGCTTGTCGAAAATGATTTGTATGAAATGCTTTCTACTTCATTTGATTAGGTCATAGATTTATAAACATGTAGAGAGAAAGGAAGTACCATTTAAATCTTGAAAGAAAACGAGGAAAAGAAAAAAGAAAGAGGATGAGGATGAGGATGGTGTCCAGCAAGAAGAGAATACAATAAATTTCTGAAGTGAATTGATGCTTTAAGATAACATGTAGTGTATAATTTAGTGAAGATCAAAGAAGTTATGCATTGGAAAATATGTGTTGGTGTGTAGGGGCTGTGATGGTGGTTGTGGTTATAGGTGTTTGTATTTGGAAGTAGGCAAAGATGAATGAACTCCAATGCCATGATTATCTTCCTCTTCAATCACCACAAATTGTGCATCTTGCACATCTAACAAAGAATGCTCAAAGTATAGGTGTATGTTATATGTGTCATGTTGCCTAAAAGTTATAGTTGCCTCACGCTTCTTATTAATCTCCTTATCGCCTTCACTTACTTTTAGACCGGTGTTGAAGTCACTATGATCAAGATATGAATCTAGAACAATACCCTCAAATCATGGTAACCAAAGTGCTTGAATAATTTCACCAGGTCAAAGTTCACTACATCAACGTCCATTCAAGGCATGCTATCCATTTTATCATCCATATATTTTAGCACATTGTCTTGGTCTCTTACCAACATACCTCTGGTGTGATAGATGAAGTTAATATATTGAGTCATCTCCAAAAAAAATTACAAAGGGGACACATTGTACAGGTTTGAATTCATATGAATAGGGACTAATTTGACTTCATACACAGTTTAACAAAGACCAAACATGCATCACCATATGCACCCGCACAACATTTTTCAACATTTTTAAATGCAGCAATGCCCTTACATGCACATCACCCACACAACACAAAAGCACAAACTTCACGCAGGAACCACAAACGCACCACACACGTGCCCCCATTGCACACCATAAACAACATAGGGACCACAAACGCACCCCACATGTGTCCTTTGACAAATGTACAACAAACAAGACGAAAATGCAACAATGTCCCAGTGTGATAGATGAAGTTAATATACTAAGTCATCTACAAAAAAAATACAAAAGGGACACATTGGTACAAGTTTGAATTCGTATACACAAGGAACAAATTGACTTCACACAAATTTTAACAGAGACCAAACATGCACTACCATATGCACCTCACACAACATTTGTCAACATTTTTAAATGCAACAATGCCTTCACATGCACATCACCCACACAACACAAAAGCACAAACTTCACGCAGCGACCACAAACGCACCCCACACGTGCCCCCCGTTGCACACCATAAACAACATAGGGACCACAAATGCACCCCACATCTGCCCTTTGAAAAATGTACAACAAACAAGACGAAAATACAACAATATCCCAGTGTGATAGATGAAGTTAATATACTAAATCATCTGCAAAAAAATACAAAAGGGACACATTGGTATAGGTTTGAATTCGTATACATGGGGAACAAATTGAATTCACACACACTTTAACAGAGATCAAACATGCACCACCATATGCACCTCACACAACATTTTTCAAGATTTTCAAATGCAAGCAATGCCCTCACAGGCATCTCACCTACACAACATAGAAGCACAAACTTCATGCAGTGACCAAAACGCAACGCACACGTGCCCCCACTAAACACCACAAACAACATAGGAACCACAAAAGCACCCCAGACGTGCCCTTTGACAATTGCAAAACAAACAAGATGAAAATGTAACAATATCTCAATGTGATAAATGAAGTTAATATTCTGAGTCATCTGCAAAAAAATAATAAGACAAAAGGGACAATTTGGTACATGTTTGAATTCATATGCACAAGGATCAATCGAACTTCATAAACACTTTAACATAAACCAAATATGCACCTCACACAAAATTTTTCGACATTTTTAATTGAGCAATGCCTCCACATGCACCTCATCCACATAACACAGAAGCACAAACTTCACGCAGGGACCACAAACGCACCCCACATGTGCCGTTTGACAAATGCACAACAAACAAGACGAAAACACAACAATGTCCCAAATGTGATAGATGAAGTTAATATAATGAGTCATCTTAAAAAAAATACAAAGGGGATACAGTGTTACAAGTTTGAATTCATATGCACAGGGACCAATTTGACTTCATACACAATTTTACAAAACCAAACATTCACCACCATATGCACCTCACATAACATTTTTAAATGCAGCAATGCCCTCACATGCACCTAACCCATACAACACAGAAGCACAAAATTCACTCAGAGACCATAAATGCACCATACACGTGCCCCCATTGCACACCATAAATAGCATAGGGACCACAAACGCACCCCACATGTGCCCTTTGACAAATGTACAACAAACAAGACGAAAATGCAACAATGTCTCAGTGTGATAGATGAAGTTAATAGACTAAGTCATCTGCAAAAAAATACAAAATGGACACATTGGTACAGGTTTGAATTCGTATACACAGGGAACAAATTGACTGCACACACACTTTAACAGAGACCAAACATGCACTAACATATGCATCTGACACAACATTTTTAAATGCAGCAATGTCCTTACATGCACATCACACACACAACACAAAAGCCAAAACTTCACGCAGGGACCACAAACGCACCCCACACATGCCCCCATTACACACCATAAACAACATAGGGACCACAAATGCATCCCAAATGTGCCCTTCGAAAAATGTACAACAAACAAGATGAAAATGCAACAATGTCCTAATGTGAAAGATGAAGTTAATATACTAAGTCATCTGCAAAAAAAATACAAAAGGGGCACATTGGTACAGGTTTGAATTCGTATATACCGGGAACAAATTGACTTCACACACACTTTAACAGAGACCAAACATGCACCACCATATGTACCTCACACAACATTTTTCAAGATTTTCAAATGCAGCAATGCCCTCACATGCATCTCACTTACACAACACAGAAGCACAAACTTCATGCAGGGACCAAAACGCAACTCACACGTGCCCCCCACTAAACACCACATACAACATAGGAATCACAAAAGCACCCCAGACGTGCCCTTTTGACAATTGCAAAACAAACAAGATGAAAATGTAACAATATCTCAATGTGATAAATGAAGTTAATATTCTGAGTCATCTGCAAAAAAAAAAAAATAAGACAAAAGGGACAATTTGGTACATGTTTGAATTCATATGCACAAGGATCAATCGAACTTCATAAACACTTTAACATAGACCAAATATGCACCCCACACAACATTTTTTGACATTTTTAATTGGGCAATGCCTCCACATGCACCTCATCCACATAACACAGAAGCACAAACTTCATGCAGGGACCACAAACGCACCCCACATGTGCCCTTTGACAAATGCACAACAAAAAAGACGAAAATGCAACAATGTCCCAAATGTGATAGATGAAGTTAATATAATGAGTCATCTTAAAAAAATACAAAGGGGACACACTGTTACAAGTTTGAATTCATATGTACAGGGACCAATTTGACTACATACATACTTTTACAGAACCAAACATTCACCATCATATGCACCCCACATAACATTTTTAAATGCAGCAATGCCCTCACATGCACCTAACACTTACAACATAGAAGCACAAAATTCACGCAAGGACCACAAACGCGGCCCGCACGTGCCCCTATGCACACCAAAAACAACATAGGGACCACAAACGCACCCTACATGTGCCCTTTGACAAATGTACAACAAACAAGACGAAAATGCAACAATGTCCCAATGTGATAGATGAAGTTAATATACTAAGTCATCTGCAAAAAAAATACAAATGGGACACATTGGTACATGTTTGAATTTATACACGGGGAACAAATTGACTTCCCACACACTTTAGTAGAGACCAAACATGCACCACCATATGCACCTCACACAATATTTTTCAAGATTTTCAAATGCAGCAAAGACCTCACATGCATCTCACCGACACAACACAGAAGCACAAATTCATGCAGGGACCAAAACGCAACCCACACGTGCCCCCACTATACACCACAAACAACACAGGAACCACAAAAACATCTCAGACGTGTCCTTGACAATTGCAAAACAAAGAAGATGAAAATGCAACAATATCTCAATGCGATAAATGAAGTTAATGTTCTGAGCCATCTGCAAAAAAAAATACAAAAGGGACATATTGGTACAGATTTGAATTCGTATACAGGGGGAACAAATTAACTTCACACACACTCTAACAGAGACCAAACATGCACCACCATATGCACCTCACATAACATCTTTCAAGATTTTCAAATACAGCAATGCCCTCACATGCATCTCACCTACACAACACTAAAGCACAAACTTCATGCAGGGACCAAGACGCAACTCACACATGCCCTCCACTAAACACCACATACAACATAGGAACCACAAAAGCACCCCAGACGTGCCCTTTGACAATTGCAAAACAAACAAGATGAAAATGCAACAATATCTCAATGTGATAAATGAAGTTAATATTCTGAGTCATCGGCAAAAAAATAATAAGACAAAAGGGACAATTTGGTACATGTTTGAATTCATATGCACAAGGATTAATCGAACTTCATAAACACTGTAACATAGACCAAACATGCACCCCACACGAAATTTTTCGACATTTTTAATTGAGCAATACCTCCACATGCACCTCATCCACATAACACAGAAGCACAAACTTCACGCAAGGACCATAAACACACCCCACATGTGCCCTTTGACAAATGCACAACAAACATGACGAAAATGCAACAATATCCCAAATGTGATAGATGAAGTTAATATAATGAGTAATCTTAAAAAAAAATACAAAAGGGACACATTGTTACAAGTTTGAATTCATATGCACAGGGACCAATTTGACTTCATACACACTTTTACAGAACCAAACATTCACCATCATATGCACCCCCATAACATTTTTAAATGCAGCAATGCCCTCACATGCACCTAACACTTACAACATAGAAGCACAAAATTCACGCAAGGACCACAAACGCGGCCCGCACGTGCCCCTATGCACACCAAAAACAACATAGGGACCACAAACGCACCCTACATGTGCCCTTTGACAAATGTACAACAAACAAGACGAAAATGCAACAATGTCCCAATATGATAGATGAAGTTAATATACTAAGTCATTTGCAAAAAAAATACAAATGGGACACATTGATACATGTTTGAATTTATACACGGGGAACAAATTGACTTCCCACACACTTTAGCAGAGACCAAACATGCACGGCCACCATATGCACCTCACACAATATTTTTCAAGATTTTCAAATGCAGCAAAGACCTCACATGCATCTCACCGACACAACACAGAAGCACAAATTCATGCAGGGACCAAAACGCAACCCACACGTGCCCCCACTATACACCACAAACAACATAGGAACCACAAAAACACGCCAGACGTGTCCTTTGACAATTGCAAAACAAACAAGATGAAAATGCAACAATATCTCAATGCAATAAATGAAGTTAATATTCTAATCCATCTGCAAAAAAAATACAAAAGAGACACATTGGTACAAATTTGAATTCGTATACAGGGGGAACAAATTGACTTCACACACACTTTAACAGAAACCAAACATGCACCACCATATGCACCTCACATAACATTTTTCAAGATTTTCAAATACAGCAATGCCCTCACATGCATCTCACCTACACAACACTAAAGCATAAACTTCATGCAGGGACCAAAACACAACTCACACGTGCCCCCCACTAAACACCACATACAACATAGGAACCACAAAATCACCCTAGACGTGCCCTTTGACAATTGCAAAACAAACAAGATGAAAATGCAACAATTTCTCAATGTGATAAATGAAGTTAATATTCTAAGTCATCTGCAAAAAAATAATAATACAAAAGGGACAATTTGGTACATGTTTGAATTCATATGCACAAGGATCAATCGAACTTCATAAACACTTTAACATAGACCAAATATGCACCCCACACAACATTTTTCGACATTTTTAATTGAAGAATGCCTCCACATGCACCTCATCCACATAACACAGAAGCACAAACTTCACGCAGGGACCACAAACGCACCCCACATGTGCCGTTTGACAAATGCACAACAAACAAGATGAAAATGCAACAATGTCTAAAATGTGATAGATGAAGTTAATATAATGAGTCATCTTAAAAAAATACAAAGGGGACACACTGTTACTAGTTTGAATTCATATGCACAGGGACCAATTTGACTTCATACACACTTTTACAGAACCAAACATTCACCACCATATGCATCCCACATAACATTTTTAAATGCAACAATGCCCTCACATGCACCTAACCCATACAACATAGAAGCACAAAATTCATGCAGGGACTACAAACGCGCCCTGCACGTGCCCCCATGCACACCAGAAACAACATAGGGACTCCAAACGCACCCCACATGTGCCCTTTGACAAATGTACAACAAACAAGATGAAAATGCAACAATGTCCCAATGTGATATATGAAGTTAATATACTAAATCATCTGCAAATAAAATACAAAAGGGACACATTGGTATAAGTTTGAATTCGTATATATGGGGAACAAATTGACTTCACACACACTTTAACAGAGACCAAACATGCACCACCATATGCACCTCACACAACATTTTTAAAATTTTTAAATGCAGCAATGCCCTGATATGCACATCACCCACACAACACAAAAGCACAAACTTCACGCATGGACCACAAACGTACTGTGAACACCTAATTTTGTCCCCCTTTTATTTAATTAATTTAATTCTAATATTATTATTATTATATTATTATTATTATTATTATTATTATTATTATATTTCAGGAATGAAGAAGAAGAAACAAAAAGGGAGTGAAGAAACAAAAAGATGAAAAAAGTAGAGTAAATCAGAAAAAAGAAAAAAAAATGAAGGTTTGGGGTCAACCCACTCTCCTAGCCTAATCCCCATCAAAATAAAAAAAAGCTTTACCAAACAAACAAACAAAAAGGTCAAACCCCAGTCCAGAATCGGGTCAGGCGCGACCCGGTTCGCGACCCACTCCTTTTACTCTTATGACCCATGCCCATACCCCTTAACTACCGGATCACACTGACCCAGTTCGTTTCCCTTATTTTTTTCTCTTCCTAGCTCTCTTCCTCACACTAACCCTAGGCGCCCCCCTCTTTACCCATCAGAAGAAGAGCTTCTCTTCCCTGCAATCACCAAGCTGCCCCTCCACCTCTCTCTCTTCAAACCCCCATCACCATAACTCCCCTCACACGCCACTCGCCCTTTTACCACTAGAAAAATCACGTTCCTCCTCTCCCTCACGCAAGGCTCGATCTTTCCCCATTTGAAATCACATCTGCCCGAAGTCACTTCGCTCCTCCCTCCCACGCAAGTCCCATCGTCGCTCAAGCCGCATTTTCGCGCTGCTCTGCACGAAGCTCTCATTGCGCACGCAAGCTCCCCTACAAAACGCCGCTGGTCGGCGCCCAAACCCGAGCCTCCATCGATCTGCTGGCTAATAGAAGGCACAACTTTCTCCTCCATTCTTCTATAAATACCGAGGCTAGAAGCAAAGAAGGGGGTTCCAAAAAATTAGAGAGAATAGGTTCTGAATCTTTTTTTGTTTCTGTAACTTCTTGTTCTTCGTTTTTTTTCTACTCTGTATTTTGGGGAATTTTCCTTGCTGTAATTTTTGGGTAAAAATTTAGGTTGAGAATCCAAAACGGCAGTGGAAAAATCAAAAACTTTTTTGGCTACTGCATCCTTCTGTAAACGGTTTCTTCAAGTTGGTATATTACTCATCTTCTTCTCTAGATATTCCGAGTAGTTTTTTTCTTACTAATATTGTGTTCTAAATTATACGATTCTTTGACTCTATTGTTTTCATATTTTCCTCTACACTGAGTTTGTGATCTGTTTTGTTCCTTTTTCACCCTTCTCTTTGTATTTTTGAAAGAAAAATAAAATGCTCTAGCTTTAGAAATTGCTTTGTTGAGTTCTGTTGTTGCTCCTATTTGCTTTCTTTTCGGTTTGTTTTACTTTTTTTTCTCTTTGTTTTTTTCTTATTTCTTATTTGTGAATCTTTGAAATTCATTTGCTTCAGTGTTTGTTAGATATAGCATATAATTGTGTTTTGATATATTGGCTTACGTTCTTTGAATGGTAAAACCTTCACCTTATGCATAAAAAGTTTTACTTTAAAAGTTGATTTCAATGTTGTACTGTATATCAGTTTAGGTGATAATACTCAAGTTTTTGCTATCTTTCATCTAAATAATTTTTGATTTGTGGAGAACTTAAAATGCCTTAAGTACAAGTTTATTTTTGAATCCACACTTGTCAAAAATGATTTCAGAAAAAGAGGTCGCAATCGGATCTTTTCTTTATAGCGAATGATATGAATCAATTTAGTTATACAACTTATTGATTCTTTAAATCTTTTACATAATACTAGATCTAGTACCCGTGCGATGCACGGATGTATCATTTTTTTTTTAAAAATATTGAAACTAACGTATTAAAAGATCAAGAATAAGTATTTGTGTAGTATTTGAAGAGTTTGGGCGTTATCTCCAAGATATCAAAATAAAACTGCGGGAGAAAAGTGCTTTAGTGAACAACTCTTAAGGGAGCGTTATGGTTGGTTTGGTGTGTGTGTGTGTGTGTGTGTGTGTGTGTGTATATATATGATGTATTTCTCCCCATGTGATTGAGATGTGATATTTTTGTTGAGAACTCCAAAGCATTCCACAAGTATCCTCTTGGTGGACTATATATCCTATTTGTTTGAATTAAGATGACTGGATTGAACATTATACCGAGTGATGTGATACTGCTAACAATTGAAGAACATAAACTTGTAAAGTACTATACAATAACCATAATGTTAGAGCAGCAGATAATAGCAAATTGTCAGCACCTAGATGCTCATTAAGCTTTACCTCAAATATATCAAATTGTTATATGTTTTTGATGACTATATATTGATATGACATTAGGTATCATCTTAAATTCATAATAAAGCTCACTGTTGTCAGCTTTGTGTAGTCTTAAACTCATACAGTCGATCCTTTGTTGCATCATCAATCAAAGTACATCAACTTTGTAAAGTCATGTGCGATGAAGCATAAATAACACTTAATTGTAGGCAAGCAAAAAAATAAGAATATAATAATTTTATGAACCCTTTTTACTAACAAAGTTAAGCTATGGTTCCAAATATGTCATGTATCATGTATGTACCAAATATTTTCATGTAGCAAGCAAGATATTTAGGCATTTGAAAAGACCAATATTTATTGTATGAAAATGTGGTAGATGTTGATATAGTAATATAGTGATGTAATCCTGACTTTTTTTTTTTTTTTACAGTAGGTCCATTAAAAGGTTGTATTGCGCCAATTTTTTAATGTTCACATTAACATTTTAATAATGTGGTAGGATGTTTTGATGCTGTCGTGTCTCCAATAAAAGGGAATTCAGGATTACATCAATACATTTGTAAAACAGTAATATATATTAGGAAGATTCTATGATACCCATTGGGTACCATACCCTTGCCTATGTGGCCCAATCAAATAGTGAGAACCCCATGTGATATTTACATGACTCAATTAATTGACGTGGCGCATTCTGATTGGACATAGGATACCCAAACCCTTTAAATTTCAAGGGTACCATATCAATGTCCTATATATTAATGTATATTTCAATCAAACATAATAGTAATCAACACAAATCACAATTTGAAATCTAAATTAGAAGATTAACTCTTGTTGGAATGAAATGTGGCTAAATATCAGCGTACACTTTGCAACAAATATACTTAAAAATGACCTAAAAATCCCATGAAATCAGACTCTAATTAAATTGCAAAGTACAATTATATCATTCAATCATCTGGCTCCTTTTCAACCTCCATAAGTTTTTGAATTTGCGTTTGAGGTTCGACTACCATATTCCTCATCATTTTCATAACACTTTTTGTTATCAACACTTCTCTTTATAGCTGTCTTACTGGTATGAGTGTGTCCCATTCCAGCTTCCTACACATTTTCATTGTAAAATAGATTTAAAAAAAAAAAGTGAAGAGAACTTTATAAGCTGGCAAAGAATATTGTAATAAAACCTGCCGGGGAAAGAAATTATTCATGAAATAGAACTTTTTGTCTTTAAACCATGCTCCTCTCTCACCACATATACCTAATGCTACAATTAATTAAAAACATAGGGTTAAATATGGGTTTCATCCCTATAAAATAGGTAAACTTCGATTTTTGGTCTCTGCAAAAAAAATTATTCATTTTTTGTTCCTAAAAAATACAAAAATTATGTTTTTAATCCTGATGAGAGACTAAAATACACTATTTTTATTAAATGTAGCGACTCAAAATGAATAAAATTTGTATAGGGACCAAAATCAAATTTTAACAATTTTATAATGATCAAAAACGTATTTAAACCCAAAAACATATGTATCTTCATGTACAGATATATGTACCTATGACTACAAATTCTCACGATAAATTAAATGTAAGTTATAGCTTGTATTTTGAGGTTGTGGGGTTCTATTTTCATAATTCATTATTTTGTATTTCTTTACCCTGTCGTTAGTATTATAAGTATAGGAATGGAGCAATTGAGGAATGAAATCCACAATATTCAAAATTTTGGTCCACTTTGCCCATCGTGTCCTCTTTATACACAAGGTCAGAAACAAATTTCGATAGAAGACAATTTAAAGCAGCCTACCTTCTCTACCAACAAATGCTTTAATTACTACTGGATTAAAAATATTCAAAAGGATGATGTTAAGGATTCTTCAACTAAACAAATAAAACAAATAAGATTCTGATAACTTGCCTGAAGCACAATAGAGTTGATGACATCTGCATATCTGATTGCCAAATTCAGTAACATACACCAAGCAGGTGCAATAGAATAGCACCTGACCCTCTTCCTCTCAATATTTCGGAGTCTATCTCAATTCTGCACCACCACCATGCTCAACATTGCTGCTACTCCTAATCCAATGGAATGTCCAGCAAAAGTCAGTGTAGTTTGGATGCTTCTCTACCAATTCCCTCAAAAATTCACATTCAACATCCAAAACCCATCCAGCTGCTTTCAACAGGCCATTGAGAACATACCCTTCATCAAACTTTCTCTGCCCCAATCTATTATCTAACAGAACTGCATAGTCACTCTCCTTTGCCAAATTTAGACCCCTAACAGCAAGAACTATATCAGCGTGATCATGATAGAGTAAATAGGGTGGGGGCCGCCCTTGTGTGTCTTCATATGTCTTTTTGAGTATTAACCAATCAGGGTTAATTCCATAGCTGCCAGGGGGTACCCAATAGGAAGAAATATACATTAAAAGGCAATTTCAGTTCAATATTGGGAATAAAATCTAACTGGACTCAGTCAATGCCTATTATCATTGCAAAGGGCTAACTGAACCTATTTATGCAATTAGACTTCAAAGGCAAACACATTTATTAATTATGAACATATATAGAGCAAAGTAACATGTGCAAGTAATAGGTAATATAAGCAAACATAATACATCTCAAAGTAGAGACAGGTGTAGAACTTGGTCTTAAAAGTAAAAAAAATAAAATAAAATGCATTTTACTTTTAAGCTCTACATTTTACATTATAAAATGCATTTACATTTATAAAAATCTAGTTATGTACATATTACAACTGAATAGTGTTGTATGCTTGTATTGTATTTCAAGAGACATTTTTCTAAGACTTTTCTGAATTATATACGTATGGAGGAGCTTTACTTTCAATTATCCAAAAATCATAAAAGAATTTGAAAGTGAGAGTTCTACAGTCATAGCACAGCTCCAAGTCTTAGTTGAAAACTTTGAGAAGTTTCATTTGCTATATTGCTTAATTTATGTGTTATAGGAACTAAGTTAGTGTCCTATCTGTGATATTCTAAAGATCTTATGGATAAGCTTTCTTTTCTTTTTTCATCAAACTACAGATAAGCTTTCTAGACATTATATCATCTTCAGCCAAATACTTGGTTACTAATAGCTTTTAGTGGGGAAAGTTCAAATGGCAATGAGAGAAAGCAACAAACTCATAGCAGATCTCCAAGAGAAATTATCCTTGATAAGCATGCACCCAAAAAAGTAGAAAAGAAGAACCAAATTTCCTTGGTGCTATCATAAGGTCTATCATATAATTGACTACAAATATTTGGTTCTTATATTAATGTCACTATGTTTGGTTCTTATATTAATGTCACTATGTTGTGTGTAAAATATTGGGTACTTTTGTGCAGCAAAAGCACATAGATTTATCATGCAGAAGTAATAGTAAAATAATTTATCATTAACAAAATCATATAAAGTAAAAAGAAGAGGGAGATATGCATTAACAAAAAACATTTGTGTTATTTGAATATCAAGTTTTGGGCACCGTATATGACACCGTATATATTTATCTCTATCTCCCACTTACTTTTTATCTTCTTTATATACACGGAATTCAAAAATACATCAAAAAACAAAGAGACAACATGTTGTCCCATTTTGTTGTCCAAAAAACATTTCTCAACAAAAAATTAAAAAATCCACAACAGATTAGGAGATAGTTAAGTGCAACTACATTGAGGAGATAGTTAAGTGCAGCTTCACAGTTTTTTATTGAATAAAATCAATCAATAAACTCCAAAAAAATACTTTTTTTCTCTTTCCTTAATGAGCTCATTAGTAAAGAGAATATAATTATTAATATCAGTTGCACGCTTTGATGGTTCAAGTTTTCTGCTAATAGAACTTAACTGCAATCTCGGTTATTAATTAAATGTAAACTCTAATGTTAATTCCTTATATGCTAAAAAATAAAAAGTCAAAAAACTGTGACTTATGCTACCAAAAGTTGCATTTAAAATTATATTTTAAGCATAGTTTCTATGAAAACAAAAATAAATAAATTCCACTTTCATGATCTAAAATAAAAAATGAATTCTTGTACAGCTCTTCTCCTTTTTTGACTAATAGGTTCCTAGACATTTATAAAAATCTAGTTATCTAATATTACTATTGCATAATGTTGTATTGTATTTCATCAAAGAGAACTTTTTCTTAGAGTCTACATTATATGCTTATGGAGGAGCTTTGCCTTCGATTATCCAAACATCAAAAAAGAGTTTGAAAGTGAAAGTTATGCAGCAACACATGCTCCATGTCATAATTGAACCCCTTTGAGTAGTTTCATTTTCTATGTTGATTAAATTTTGTATTATAGGAACCTAACTTATAAATCCAAAGCCACAGTCCTATATATGTTATTCTAAAGATCCAATGGATAAGTTTTCTTTTGTTTGATCAAACTATAGATAAGCTTTATATTTAGTAAATCATCTTCAGTCATATATTGGTTACTAATACCTTTTTCTATTGACACATGCTATTGGTTCAGCAGCTGCAACCTTGAGCTGATCTTCACGATTGGATACTAATATACTATGCTTCTTATCCATGTAATAGCACCAAAAGAGTCTACTTAGCACCAAATTACTCATCATAATTCTTGTTTGTTCTTTTAGTATCTTAGAATTGGTAACTGGAAAAATTGGCAAATATACCCAAATTATATATCACCAATTGTCCATTTGAATCTTGACACCATTCCATAACAAATTAAATTAGGTAGTATGAAAAACACATCCAAAAAAGGCATATTACCCTTCCTAGAGTAGGCATAATACTCTATAAGAATTTAGGTAATACTATACTTGATTACACTCCCTCTCCTTCCCACTCGATAAAGTAATCATTTTTCACCTTCACTTGGACATGCTTGGGATAATTTTCTAAGGTTTTTAATGATCATAACCAGTTTTGTGTTAAATCGATTGACAAAGCAGTTGGGCAGCCATCACGCAGGATCCAACTGAAACAAAAGAAAGCAATGAGGAAAAATCAATGAAGTAAGTTCACATTGTTCAGTTTTTGGAAGAAGAAACATGAGGTTATTACAAAAGAATATTAATTACTTGAACAACATAAGTGATCACACATGAATTAACTTCAAGCTTCTCCACTACCCATCCTAACTATAGAAACAGTTCTCTGATTGCATTACTTTGCTTTGGATGTAACCCAACAGCTCTTTCCTTTGGTAGTGAAGCAACTGCTACCACCTATAAATATGGTTAAAACTCTTTCTCAATGATTTGAAAGACAAAAGGTTGTGTTTTTGAAACTATATCAGCATTAGTGTTAGCAACTATATGTTTTGAGGAATTAAAGCAACCAAAGATGTGCTTACCAACATTTAAGTACTAACCAAGGTGCCATCTTCCATGGCTTCACGCCTCTCCTTGAGGATTAATTCTCTATTCAATTGTTTAGCTGAGAATTTCCAAGATCAAGTTTGTTCAGAAGAGCTACCAAAAGGAATTAAAAATAAACAATTAACATTATAACTCTTTCATTAAAAAAAAAAAAACTAACCAAAAAATGCTTAGATCAAAATGGAGATCAACATAATGTAATATATAAAGAATTATAGAAAAAACAAAGCCATATTTTCATCCATTAATTCAATTACTGGGCTTCAAAACAGAGTAGAGGCTGGCTAGAGCTTCATAAAACCAGATGTAGAGGCGCCTAAAATGAATGAATTGATCTAATATTATAGTTCATAAACAGAGTATCCCATTCTAAACCAAAAGATCACAATGAAGCTTCAATTACTGGACTATTAAAAATCACAAATCAGAAAATCAAAACCCTAACATGGAGGTAAACAAAACCTTACCCAGCAGCGATCGCAGGTACTTCCATGATTTAAAGAGCCTAAAAAAGAGGTAATCGGTGCAGATGACTATGAATCGGTGCACATGGTGATGTAAGCTATAGTGGGTGATAATCAGTTGAAGCTCTTTCCTGTGCAAACACTGATTCAAAACAATGGGTGGAATGGACAATTAAAAATCACAAATCATAAAATCAAAACACTAACATGGAGGTTAAAAACATTACCCATCAACAATCGCAGATCCTTTGACGATTTAAAAAGCCTAAAAAAATGGCAATCGTAGCATATGAGGATGAGTGGGTGCAGATGAGGATGAAGTGAGTCGGCGCCGACAAAGATTGAAGAGGGTAGCTTCCAGAACGACAGAAAAAACCCCAAGCGAATCGCCCAAATAGGTCGAGAATGTTCAACCAGATAATACAACAGCCACAAACGACTTTACACTTTTACCCCTGCTATCCCTGAAGGTTACTTTAGTAAGAGAAGTGAATATACAAAAAATACCCCAGCCACTACCTTCCTTTTAAATATAAAGATTCACACTTGTGAATTATTACTAAAAGTCTCCTTCTGAAAAAAAATATATAACAAATAAAATTTTCCTTTCTTACGCTAAAAATCTAAAATGATTTCTAAGATTTTTTTTTAATTAATTTGCTTCTAAAAAATTAATTAAGTTGTACAACTTATTAATTCAATTTTTTTTAAAAAAAAGAAATCTTTAAAAAGATATTCTTCCTTCCAAAATAAGGAGACATTTCAATTTCAATAAAAAAACAATGAATCAATTTAGTTGTACAATTTATTGGTTCCTTAATCAGTTTGATAATATTCAAACTTACACAACTTGATCATTCAAAATTTCCTTCTTTAAAAGAAAAGTATATAACAAATAAAAAAAGTATGTTTACACTAAAAATAGGAAGTTACTATTTAAAATCCATTTCAATTTATCCGTTTCTCAAATAATAAAAATCCCTTCTAAAAAATAAAATAAAAGAGGAATTAATTAAGTTGTACAACTTATTAATTCCATTTTTTTTTCTTTCTAAAAAGTCTTTAAATAAGATAACAATTTTCTTCCCTACACTAAAAAAGTAATCATATCATAAAAACTTTCATATGTGCATCAATATAATTACCACAATTTCTTAAATTTATAGTTCGAGTCATTTTAACCGAAACGGTTTGATGACTTATTTTAAAATAAAATTCAAAAAAAATATGAATCTTTTTCAAAAGGGGTTAAAATAAATATGTGCACAATCTAAAGGGTAACCATCATTATGGATGGATGCTTTAGGCTACCGTGGGGGTAAATCCCTATGCCTTCCCATAATCGACTCTCGAACCCTACAATCTTTGTTCCAAAAGAGATCGTTTGCTTTTCAACATAAAAGGGTTTTCCAACGTTTTTCCCAATAAATAATAAAAACTTTGGTGGTGACTCCCAAAGAACTGTCTTTTTGTCGAATTGGTTGCGACACGCACCCCACACATTACCCCCTACTATAGACCACAAACAACACAGGCACAACAGATGCACATGCCTTTTAACAAATATACATCAAACAAGACGAAAATGCAACAATGTCCCCAGTGTGGTGAAGTTAATATACTGAGTCATCTGCAAAAAAAAAAAAAAAAAAAAGACAAAGAGGACACACTAGTACAGATTTGAATTAATATGCACAAGGACCAATTTGACTTCAAACACACTTTAACAAGGACCGAATACACACCATCATATGCACCCTGCATAACATATTTCAACATTTTTAAATGCAGCAATGCCCTCACTTGCACCTTACCCACATAACACAGAAGCACAAACTTCACGCAGAGACCACAAACGCACCCCTCACATGTTCCCCACTACACACCACAAACAACATAAGGACCACAAACGCACCCCACCTGTGCCTTTTGCAAATTCATAACAAACTAGACGAAAATGCAACAATGTCCTCAGTAGTGATAGATGAAGTTAATATACTGAGTCATCTGCCAAAAAAAAAAATACAAAGGAGACATATTGGTACGTGTTTGAATTCATATGCATATGGACCAATTTGACTTCATACACACGTTAACAAGGACCAAACATGCATCACCATATGTACACACACAACACAGAAGCACAAACTTCACGCAAGGACCACAAACGCACCCCACATATGCCCATTGACAAATACACAACAATCAAGTTGAAAATGCAACGATGTTCCCACTGCATCCCCCACATGCCCACCACCACAGATGCACAACAAACAAGACGAAAATGACAAAATGAAAAGGACAAAACAAAAACGGCAAATGGTTCATACCATTGCTATGCGAAATCAAGTCCTCAGTTACGTCAAATCAAATATGTGTCCAAAATTCCTCGCACACACGTCCAACAATTTCAAATTAGAGAGGGATTGTAGAGGGATTAGGGAGATTAAAGTACAAAATTACTACGGAAATTTGGGTTTTCAGGGTACTTAATTGGATTCCAGTGCATGATATGAGATTAGGGCGGCTACGACGCTGGTTTTACGTTTGATTTTTCAACTCCCACGCAGTGCACAAATGTTGTCGTCTTGATGTTTTTTATGTGTTTTCTTAGTCAATTTCCATTATGGAAATGCTGACAATGGCATATAAGCGAGTTAATGTGCCACGTAGGAAAAAATGTTAACTCTAATGAACCAAGACGAACGAAATATCATGGAGGGACTAACATGTCCCACGTCTGTAAAAGTGAGGGACTAATGATTATTGTTTTTGGACAAAAAGTGTCCCCATGTTTATTTAAGGGAGTAAAATGAGCCTTTAGTCAAAAATATAATTTATCGTATATTGAATACTCTCACTGCTCGTCCAAGCACACCACCGCAAGTCACCGACCTCACCACTCTGTTACGATTTTGAAAGAATATCCTTACCGCCACAAAAACCTATTTCTTATATGGTGAAAAAGACCCCAAACTTTACAATTTTCAACACCAAAAATAATGACCCAAAAGGTAATTGCAACACGAGGAGGTTGAAATGGAAATAGGTCACACCGACATCGGTTTGGAATTGTATTTTGCCACTTCAAACAGAACTCACTGGTGCCTCTCCCTAGACTACTATGATCTGTTCCCACTTATTCCTCAATGCTCGTTAAGTCTTATGATTTTCTTGCTTCCATTTTGGACCTCAGTTAGCTTGAACTTGACAATTGGTCCTTCATCTTCCTCTGTTTAGGATCCTTGTGTTCATTTGCATGTGTATGCTAAGGAATGTGGCTTTGCAATTTTAGTGCTGCTCAAAATATTTCCTTATTTTCAGATAAAAATGAATATGGAAATAAAAGGAAACTTTATTAGGTGCTTAATGTTTTATGTTATGCATACACAAAATAATTTGAAATTAGAACTTTGCTAAAAATCAACTAAATTAAAGGCTCAATAAGATAAATAAATAAATCAAGTAAAAAATATTATTATATATACTTTTGTTACATAATGAACATAAGATATATTAATTACTTTTAGATTAAAACTAGATCTTGTACCCGTGCGTTGCATGGGTGTATCATTTACTTTTTATTTTTTTTGTTTGATTTTTTTAAAATATAAAAACTAACACATTAAAGATGAACTAATACGTATTTGTGGAGCATTTGAATGATCAGGCGTCAGAGAGAATGGTTTGTTCGAGACATGTAAGTAAAACCGTTCGGGAAATGGACTTTAGTGAACAACTCCTAAGTAGCCGTTATGGTTTGGTGTACATGTATATATACTTCGCCCCATGTGATTGGGATATGGTATTTGTGGTACGAACTTCAAGGCATTCCACAAGTAGCCTCTTGGTGGACTATATATTGTATTTGTTTGAATTAAGATGAACGCATCGAACATTGTTCTTAGTGGTATGATGTGTTAATAATTGAAGCACATAAACTTGTAAAGCACTATAATAACCAGAATGATTGAGCCTCAGATAATGGCAAATATTTAANATATACTGAGTCATCTGCCAAAAAAAAAAAACAAAGGAGACATATTGGTACGTGTTTTGAATTCATATGCAAATGGACCAATTTGTTGCCTTCAAACACACGTTAACAAGACCAAATCATGCATCACCATATGTACACACACAACACAGAAGCACAAACTTCACGCAAGGACCACAAACGCACCCCACATATGCCCATTGACAAATACACAACAATCAAGTTGAAAATGCAACGATGTTCCCACTGCATCCCCCACATGCCCACCACCACAGATGCACAACAAACAAGACGAAAATGACAAAATGAAAAGGACAAAACAAAAACGGCAAATGGTTCATACCATTGCTATGCGAAATCAAGTCCTCAGTTACGTCAAATCAAATATGTGTCCAAAATTCCTCGCACACACGTCCAACAATTTCAAATTAGAGAGGGATTGTAGAGGGATTAGGGAGATTAAAGTACAAAATTACTACGGAAATTTGGGTTTTCAGGGTACTTAATTGGATTCCAGTGCATGATATGAGATTAGGGCGGCTACGACGCTGGTTTTACGTTTGATTTTTCAACTCCCACGCAGTGCACAAATGTTGTCGTCTTGATGTTTTTTATGTGTTTTCTTAGTCAATTTCCATTATGGAAATGCTGACAATGGCATATAAGCGAGTTAATGTGCCACGTAGGAAAAAATGTTAACTCTAATGAACCAAGACGAACGAAATATCATGGAGGGACTAACATGTCCCACGTCTGTAAAAGTGAGGGACTAATGATTATTGTTTTTGGACAAAAAGTGTCCCCATGTTTATTTAAGGGAGTAAAATGAGCCTTTAGTCAAAAATATAATTTATCGTATATTGAATACTCTCACTGCTCGTCCAAGCACACCACCGCAAGTCACCGACCTCACCACTCTGTTACGATTTTGAAAGAATATCCTTACCGCCACAAAAACCTATTTCTTATATGGTGAAAAAGACCCCAAACTTTACAATTTTCAACACCAAAAATAATGACCCAAAAGGTAATTGCAACACGAGGAGGTTGAAATGGAAATAGGTCACACCGACATCGGTTTGGAATTGTATTTTGCCACTTCAAACAGAACTCACTGGTGCCTCTCCCTAGACTACTATGATCTGTTCCCACTTATTCCTCAATGCTCGTTAAGTCTTATGATTTTCTTGCTTCCATTTTGGACCTCAGTTAGCTTGAACTTGACAATTGGTCCTTCATCTTCCTCTGTTTAGGATCCTTGTGTTCATTTGCATGTGTATGCTAAGGAATGTGGCTTTGCAATTTTAGTGCTGCTCAAAATATTTCCTTATTTTCAGATAAAAATGAATATGGAAATAAAAGGAAACTTTATTAGGTGCTTAATGTTTTATGTTATGCATACACAAAATAATTTGAAATTAGAACTTTGCTAAAAATCAACTAAATTAAAGGCTCAATAAGATAAATAAATAAATCAAGTAAAAAATATTATTATATATACTTTTGTTACATAATGAACATAAGATATATTAATTACTTTTAGATTAAAACTAGATCTTGTACCCGTGCGTTGCATGGGTGTATCATTTACTTTTTATTTTTTTTGTTTGATTTTTTTAAAATATAAAAACTAACACATTAAAAGATGAACTAATACGTATTTGTGGAGCATTTGAATGATCAGGCGTCAGAGAGAATGGTTTGTTCGAGACATGTAAGTAAAACCGTTCGGGAAATGGACTTTAGTGAACAACTCCTAAGTAGCCGTTATGGTTTGGTGTACATGTATATATACTTCGCCCCATGTGATTGGGATATGGTATTTGTGGTACGAACTTCAAGGCATTCCACAAGTAGCCTCTTGGTGGACTATATATTGTATTTGTTTGAATTAAGATGAACGCATCGAACATTGTTCTTAGTGGTATGATGCTGTTAATAATTGAAGCACATAAACTTGTAAAGCACTATACATAACCAGAATGATAGAGCATCAGATAATGGCAAATATTTAAAAACCATATTAATGTATAAATAGAAAGCCTAAAATTAATATTTAAAAACCATTTTTAATGTATAAATATCAAATAACTAATTAATTTTTTTTTAAGTGGCCTGACGGTGTTAAGTCAATTATTAGTCAACACTAAAAATTGCGGTGAGAGTGTAATTTATGATCATGTTTATGGTTGGTTGTTATTTTGATAAAGTTCAAGATAGTAGAGTTGTAATTTACTTTAATAAGACAAGTGAAGTCACGAGGGTGTTGCTCTTCAGCTCCTTCTCCTCTCAATTTAGTTAAAATCCAGAATTCCTTTCCTTAGTACAAAAAGGGCGCTACAATAAATTTGTTATATACATACGGACACTTTTAGTGAAAGTCGTTAAAACTGTAGGTATAGATATTAGTGTCTGTCAAACCGTAGGTAAAGGTAGATGGACCATAGATAAAGCCTATTGATAGTCAAATATAACTGCAGGTAAATGTATGTAGATCGTAGGTAAAATCTATAGTGACAGTCATTTTCCGTTGTTATTCGTCGCTCATAATGGACAGTTGGGACCGGGTCGTAAGTAAAAATAAGTTTTACATATACTTACGGATTTTAAACATATAATGACAGATTTTGCCTGTCACAGAAAGGCAAATTTCTTGTAGTGGGGACATGCTCTCTTCCAAGAGGCCTCGTGTCGCTGTGTGTTTAAATTAGCTGTGAAAAATAGATTATTTCAATAATTGATTGTAATATATTTAGTTTTATGTTTGGATTTGTTTGCTGAATAGCAATTTTGAGATAATCTATTTTATTTGGGTAGTGTAAACAAAATCACTTTTATAAAGTTCAAGGTAATGGAGTGTAATTTACTCTAAAAATTAAGACAAGTGGAGTCATGAGGGTGTTGCTCTTCGGCTCCTTCTCCTCTCATTTTAGCTAAAAAATCCAGAATTCCTCTCTTTAGTACAAAAAGGGACATGCTCTCTTGCAAGAGATCCTCTTTCGTTGTGTGTTTGAATTAGCTGCGAAAAACAAATTATTTCAATAATCGATTATATATATAAATGATTATTGTTATAATCGATTATAATATAATTAATTTTATGTTTGGATTTGTTTACTGAAAAGCGATTTGAGATAATCTAGTTTGTTTGGATTATGTAAAAAAAATCATTTTTATACAATAAATTATAAATAATGAATGTTTTTTCGTAAGGAAGAAAAAAAGAAACAAAGAAATTGAAGTCCCATAACATCATGCAGCAGCAAGGACCCCATATCACCAGGGGGAGTCTCCCAAAGCTTCCAGTCACAACCTTCCCGCGCACCCCTTTTGGCCAAAGCATCAGCACAGGAATTTGCATCTCTGTAAGCATGGACAAGATAAATATTCCAGTCACGTCTCAACAGAGCCATCATACGAGCAATGAGGGTGGCATAATTGTGAAAACCATGCAAGCTTGTGTCATGAAGGAGCCGCACCACATCCAATCTCACAAACAATACTATGTAAATCTATAAAAAATGGATGTGAAATTATTTGTATAATTTAATAATATTTATTTGATAGTTTAGTTTTGCAATAATAAAACGGGAAGAATGTTATTAATTTCAAAATAATATATGGATTTTTTTAAAAAATTCCAAACTTCTAGTGTTTATAAAAAATTATTTTTATGAAAAAATAAAATATTTTTGTATTTTAATCAGGTTTACCAAACATATCATATTAAAATCAAAACAGTTTTTTTTTCAAAATAAAACTGATTTTTTGCATACAATATTTAAAAAACATTTCAACATACTCTCATTATTGTTACTATTATTAGAATTTGTTCTCTTGCCACTCCCTTCCTCAACCAAGTATACACTATTCTAGAAAGACCAATGCACTACAGTTAAAGGGAGCGAAATCAATGAAAATTCAAACTATATTTGTTCCTCATCACCCTTTCCACTTCCAACCTTCATCAACAATCTCTAAAATAGTCCAAGGCCTCCACCATCTTCTCTAGAGAACTTCCACCATCCTCTAAGAAATCATCACCACTCATGGAACGACTTTCAAGCCCAACCACCACATCTTCACCATGGGCCTTAATCACCCAAAAATCTCCATAACAACCACTACATGAACCAAGCTCCTCCACCAAATGAACACTTTCACAGCACTGACCAAAGACAACCAACAACACCTCCATCAAACATTAATTCAGCAAAACCTCAACGTTCTTGCGCCCCAAACCATTCCTTTCTAACTATACATAAGAACAAAAATCAGACCCATGACCTGTAACAATCAAATATAGAAACCTTCCCCACTTCTTATTCTACCCCCCAACAGGGCTACCCACATATCCAAACAACCACCCAACCATCTTTCATTACCCATCTACCACCATCATTGCAAATGGTTAATGGATTGAGCTATTTAGTTATTCGGTTGAGAGTAGTGAGCAGTGGATTGCTGGTATTAAATTGAATGACACAAATGGTGAGCCTTTGAAGGACATCACTCAATATGGAAGGCTTCTTGGGAGGCTCATGTACCTCACCATTTCACGCCCGGATATCATCTTTGCTGTCAACAAATTAAGCCAGTTCATGTCCAAACCCCAGACACCTCATCTCACTGCCCTACATCAAGTACTACAATACTTCGAAACTTCTCGAGGCCAAAGAATTTTCTTTCCTACGCAATAAAACACCAAGATTGTTGTGTTACCCGCAGATGTGCTTCTTCTTTGTGTATTTGGGCAGCTCCCTGGTTTCTTGGAAATAAAAAAAAAAAAAAACCCACTGTTGCAAGGTCTTCTGCAGAGGCCGAGTATAGAACCCTTGCATGCCTTGCTAGTGAGCTTCTCTAGCTGCAACAGCTTCTTAGATCCTTTGAGATCATTGTGCCAACCATCATGGTCATGTGTGATAACTAGTTCGCGATCCAATTGACTACTAATCCTACTTCCAATGAGCGCTCAAAATACATTGACATTGATTGTCATTTTATCCGCCAATATGTCAATTCTGGCTTGCCAACCTAGCAATGACTAGCAGACATCTTCACCAAAGTTCTACCTCGCTCTCGATTTTCTGGTTTACTATCCAAGTTATAGGTGCCTTAGATATTTATGCACCAACTTGAGGGGGAGTATTAGAGTTAGTTATTCTGTTAGAAAGTTAGTTATTCAGTTGAGCTAATTATGTTAGCTATATATATGTATTTCTAAAAACTCTATTGAGTTGAGCATTTTCATTTTTCGACTTGAGATTAATCAATGAAGAAGATTTTTCTCCCAGTTCTCTGTATCGATTCTCTCACTTGATACGCCCACGAACTAAAAGTGTGCCTAGCACCGCTGCGCAGATCCCGTTCCGTTCTACCGCTGACGCCATGTGACCACCGCAAGCCAGCACAGTGTCGTGCGAACCAACACTCGCGAGCTCCATCGTCGAAGCCACGCCACTGAGCGCCGCCTAGACATCTCAGGTTGCCGCCACGCTGTCGCTGCCGTCGTCATCGTGGTTCCACCCTCTTCTTCCCGTTCTATGCGTCGCATCCCTCTTTTTTTTATTCTGATACGTTTCTATTTTTTTTAATTTTGTTATGCCTTTTCTTTGCTTTTTGCTTTTTGCTTTTTTTCTTATGTAGCTATTATTAGGTTTTAACTTGTTTTGGGTAGAGGTGGCAAAGCTGGCTATTCGGCCAGACCAGGTTTGGACTTCGGGCCCTATCGGACGGGACAAAAGATCCTGATTTTATTTGAGCTACCAAAATGATGGCCTAAACTATATCCTATGTGGATAGCAAGTTTGTTCGGGTTGGCTAGACACATTTTTTTATTTTGTCTAAACAATTTAACTTAACGAAACTACAACACTCTATTTAATATTAAAATAAAAAAGTTTCATCAACATAAAACTTCCAAAATTAATGAAAAGTGAGGAGATATATTGTTTTTCTTCATATTGTTTGCGTTATTCTCGGACCAAATTAATCAAACTCCAAAGTAGTATTTATGAGGTTTCGTTTTTAAAGTTTGTTCCATAATTTATATGATATCCTACCTACAAATTTACATAGTAAATTCATTTTCTTTGTTTCTTCCGTTTTCAACAATGAATTAATTTCGCTTTTGATAACACTATCCTTTTCAATTTTGAATGGTTATTATTTTCATAATTTCATTTCTATAAGCTATCAACAATAACAATATGCAAGGACATGTTAACTCTATCTTAAATAAGTAAAACAGAATAGGAAGCTCAAAATTCAATAATTTTAATCAAAACAAATTTCAGAATAAAATAGTAATGAAAAAAAGAGAGAATTGGGACGACCCAAACCCAATCGACCTAGCCTGGATCGATCTACGCATATTATTAGGTGAGGCCAAAAAATCTCAAAAATTTATGCGTCTAAAGTTTATTATCCTAACCCTAAATTTTAGCGATAAATTAACAAGACGACCTGATACAATAATCCATTTTGTCACCTCTATTTTGGAGTGGGATTTACGGGCTTGTTAGTTGGCCCAAACAGATGATTTCCTTCTTAAAAAGAATTCTAAAAGCGATTGAAATAGTCTGTTAGATTTGGTTTGAATAAGGAATGGTCTTTCTATTTTTATTTGAGATAAATTTCGTTTTTCGGATTTGTTAGGTTATGAGCCGATCTGTTACTAATGGGCCCTTGCGGTGTTTATTGTCTCTGAAAGGCATTATTTTTGCACAGTCTAAAATTTAAAGTTGGGTTAAGGATAGGTAGTGTAGGAGCCCACTTTCTAAAGTTATTTTAAAACTTAAATAAAATTCTGAACTTGGGCCTATTTTAAGTATGGTCTGTCAAAGTGGTGTGCATGTTGTCTTTTGTAAAAAAAAAAAAAAAGCTTTCCGAAATTTTTTTTATTTTCATTTTTTTTAAAAAATAATTAATAATTAAAATGAAAAATATATTTTTCAAAAAAAAATATTATTATTAGATCTTTTGTTTGAAAGCAAGTAAACATTCTTGTTTTTAAAAAAGTCCCCTAAGTGGAAGATTTAAGTTTGGGCTTAGGCCATGCTATGTAGCCTCTCTTCAAAATAATAATAATAACAAATAGGGTAAAAAATCAAAATATCCTTTTTTTTTCAATAAAATAATTAAAGTATTAATTTAACTATGACAGATAACCCCATAGCTTTTTTGGCCATTTTAGTTGCCACAAATTGATGACTCAAGTAAATTCAAACAGTTTTTTTCCTAAATTTTCTTAAAAATTTAAAAATATATAATCCACAAGCATTTTGTAAAAAACTACGTGACTTTGAGTTTCTTATTGCACCAGTAAATACATAGAAGTGTCCTTATTCAGTTATGCCAAAACTAAATATTTATAATTTATTTGTTAATTTCTTTTCTATTTCAAAAACAGAGGGTAAATTAATATTTTAAAAGTTACTAAAAAATTTGAACAACCAACTCAAGGTTGCATTCTTAGAATGGAATCAATGGATGATATAGGGTACTAACACCTTTCCTATTTGTAACCGGCTCCCGAACTCAATCTCGTTTTCAAAGACCAATTTTCTTAATAAAAGGATTTTCTAATATTTTTCCTAAAATAAACCTTAATGACGACTCTTTTCTATTTTTTTGGTTCGTCTATCGCACAACGATCCTGGTCGCAACAAAGGTATTTGAAATAAAAATAAAAATATAAGAAGGTGTATAATTAAATTAAAAGGGAAATTAAAATTAAAATTAATAAATTAAGAATAATGCACGTTATTCTTGCAAACAAGTAATTAAATCACTCTTAAAGACTATATTTGAAAGTTTAAAAGATGATTAGTCCAACATGTTCAATCTTCATCTCATCTTAATCTTAAGGTGCCTTCTCCGATATCCCAAATAATTTTGGGATAAAAGTTATTCTGTCTAATCAGAATGCGTCACCTCAATTAAATGTTAGTGAGTCAAGTCAAATGATTTTTAACATCTGATTGAGCCATTTAAGCAGGATAAAATTATCCTTGGGATACCGAAAAATTTACCTAATCGTAATCATAAACAGTATTATGCGACCTCTCCTAATATATTTTGCATTTACCCCTCTTCTTATCTATCTTGCTTATAAACCGCGGTATTAGGCCAAAGGAGTGTCAGGTCATAACGCGTCCTTTTGGCTTATAACTCTTCTTTTGGCTTATAACTCTTATTTACAAGGATATACTTCTTATAACCTTACCATTAATAATTGGTATAATTAAAATTTAAAATTATGATCATGTATCTACCCACATATCACATGTTCAACTACAACCCCTTAAGTATGTTGTATTATTTCAAGTATACAAAAGATTTCTCGAGGAGTAGCCACCCCACACAGCCTATTTGTGATGTGTCCAAGCAATCAAACTGTAGTATGAGACTTTTATAAAAAGGAAGGAAAAGGCCCTAAGCCACAAAAGTCACACTTTAAAAAGTGATAAAAGAGAGGGATCCTTGAGAAAACAACAGTTCTAATTAATGCCGAGTCTTCTCTTCCCTTATGCCCTTGGAAAGTGCTCTAGAGGCTTTTAGAAAATGATCAGAGGGTCGTTTGTAACCCAAAAACAGGAAGAAAAAAAAAAGACAAAAAAAGAAAAAGAGGGCCATTGGAGCACTAACACAGATCACACATGTCTTGTCTTGGACATGAAAGGAATCACGCCCCTGAAGCCTTCACAACCTAGCTCTGTTTAATTTAACTCATGCGCTACGCCTTGAGATTCTCCACTTTCCTTCTCCATCTTTTGATATTTCCCCCCTCATTCACTCTCTTTTCTCTTTTGGCACTTCAACTAGATACATCTTTCCACCCTCTAGCACAACAAAGTGATGGCAGGACTTAAAGTTCTTTGGTCCTTTTGGATAGCGATCATTGGTAAAGTTCATCAATTACGCCTATTTTTTCCACGCTTTCTTGTTGATTTTCTTTTGATCAAAGTTTCCTTTTCTAGCGGTGGATCCACCACTACATGCCTGTGGTTGTAGATATGACCTAAAATCGAGAGCTATCAATAATAGGTTACTTGATTTTTTTTTTTTTTTTTTTACCTCTGAAAAGTATTCCTCTTATCATATCTAATTATAATTGTTACAAAAACTGCCCACCAAAAAGCTAAGTGGTGCAAGATACATACAGAGAGAGAACACCCTAATTAGTAATAATTAATTAATTCTAACTTCACATCAAAAGTTAGGATGTCAAGTGTTAGAATAACGATCTTTTGTCATAAATTTTTGGGTCTTTCTATATTACACCAACAGAATTTTGCCACCTAACACATCATTTAATTTATCATCTGTTATTTTTTATTAGTTGGCAAAATTCTATTGACAGTGAAAGACATAAGAAATTGAGATAGAAAATCTTTATTCTAAGCGTTAAGGGTGTTTAGATAAACAGCTAATTAAGCGTTTATTCAATAAGTTAACAAAAAAATAAGTTTTTTTTTTAAATAAGCTAAAAATAATTTATTTTTGTAAACTTGAGCTTCTCTAACAAGATTACAGGAAAATCATAAATTATTTTCATCAACTATTTGCATAAGTTTATTTTCATAAACTATTTTCTTAAGCTCTTTATAAGATCTTTCAAACGCACCCTAAATACAACATCAGGTTATATAACACCCTATTCTTTATAATAATTTGGACAATCCTCTTTGTTAAAATAGCTGTTTGGGTGAAATTAGATCTAATTGTTCTAATATAATATTAAAATCAAAATATCTCATGCAATAACTTGGACAACCTTTTAAGTTAACTTTTTGTTCGAGGAGACCAATTATTCTAATAACTAAATCAGGTGAAGGCTAGTATGAAGACTTGAAAATCATGCTATATCGGTGTACCCCTTGTCATAGCCATTAAATATATTAATAATTTATTCAATGATTCAGATTTGATGGTCCAAAAAAAGGTAACCTTGACCTGGTAATACAGGTAGCCCAAAAAATTGAAAACCCTTCACCCTCCTATCCCTAGCCACCGTTCAAATTCAACATGCCTTGTGCTGAGAATATGGACGCCTTCAAGAAATACGGTATTGCAATCTATGAATCCTAAAACCCATTTAACAAAAGTTGGCAACTTTGATCACATTGGAAATTTATCAAATATGCAGGAACTGAATGGTAAGAAATTAATGAAGACCTGTGAGTGGCAGAGATTGAAGGTCCATGACGGTGGCGCGGTGCCCGGTGCTTCGACGGTGTGCGATGTGGCGCCGACGATAGATCTGGGCGACTGGACGACGGTGGCGGTCCGAACTGGAGCTGCGACGGGGAACGACAGTACTGGTACGAGACTGACGGCGGCGACTAGGCGGAGTTAATGAGCGAGAACGACGGGGAACACCTTCATGCTCCTTTTTCAAATTCCTTACTTCTATCCTTCTTTAGTTTTTTCTTTCTTTCAATTATCATTTGCCTAAGTTCATGCACATCTTTGTGATAAGATCCAAAGGTTGTAAGAACGAAAAATCTTCTTCCAGGTCTGCATCACTCTAGCAGGCTTAAAAGAAACATTGATCAACATGAAACCTAGGGTTTGAAAGGTTAAAAAAACATACTCAAATGGAAGAATGTTACGTTGATAGTGAATCAAGAACGCTAAAAATAGAGAATGCTAACATTACTCAAATTAGCTTCCATCTCAAAGTACTTTAGCCCCTTCTGAACAAATGTAACAAGAGCGCCTGGTGGTGTTGGCTCTGCGTTTGGTGGTGGCGGTTGATTGGAGGGGACTATAACTATCAATTGATTCAATCCAAACTTTTCAAAATCTTTTGCGATTGATTGACTTTCAGTAGCTAGCAGATCTGGGTTGCAAAGGTTGCGGCGACGGCGGCGGGATGTTCTGGCCGAAAACGGTATTGGAGAGGCGATGGACGGCATTGGATGACGATTAAGTGGTGGTGGCCGCAAGCTCCACAATTTCTCCACATTTCACAGGGAAGGGCAAGGGGCAGAGGGTTGGGGATGAGGTGGAAGGGGACGAGGGTAAAAATGGAATTTCCAAAAGAAAAGAATTTAAAAATAAAAAGTAAAAAACTTGGGAACCTATTATTATGGGTAAAAAAAGTGTTACACCGATGTAGACATTACTTCAAGGCTTCATGCTAGCCGTCACCACTAATCATACTTTTTGTTTTTCAAGTTTTAAAATGATCTTTCAGTAAAAAAAAAAAATGATCTTATTTAATTTGTTTGTATATTTGTTACACATTGATAAAAAAGATCTATACAATTTTACTTATGGAGAGAAAGGTAAAAGGAGATGATGAAAATATATAATGGAAGTTAGAATATAGCATGGTACCATTTGCGGTGTGTTTGGATAAACAGCTTAATTAAGTGTTTATTCAATAAGCTGTTTTTCAAATAAGATAAAAACAGCTTATTTTCATAAGTTTCTTTAACAAGCTTATGGAAAGATAATAAACTATTTTCATAAATTATTTGCATGAGTTTATTTTTATAAGTTCTCTATAAGCTCTTCCAAATGCATCCTTGATCATATATCATATACTCTCTACGTCCACTTTTACCGGTTTGTTATAATTATTGCAAAAAAATAATTAATAAAGTCATTAAATAATTTTGATGATAAAAAAATAAGGGTCTTGCTAACAAGTGTTCTGAAGGCATTGCTTAAGGAATCAATAAAAGGAAAGTTTGTATTGGGAAACTAAGTGAAACACTTTTCAATGTATTAAATACATCATTTTTTCATACAAAATTTCCTTTATTAATTCTTTAAATAATGCCCTAAGGACACTCGTTAGCTTTCTCCAAAAAATAATTAAAGTTTATTGGGCTATTCTTTATTTAAATACTCAAAATACTATTATCACTTTATTAATTTTATCTCTCATTTATTAATACGAAGGATAAAATAAAAAGGTAATTAATGAGCAGGTGATATACTAAATGGATAGAAGAAATTATACACGAAAGAACTTTTCTAAATAAAATAAAAGTGAATAGAGAAATTATATTATATAGTGTTGAATTATATATATATATAGGTCATCCGAACCAATATCCTAAAGATACTGGTTAAGGAATACAAAAAAAAGTAAATTCTCACTGAAAAATTAAGTTTACCACTCCTCAAAATATCAAATGCCCCAATTCCCAATGAAAATTTTCTATTTTTGATCCTTAATCAATGTTCTTAGAGCACTGGTTAACACTCTTTTATATATATGTATATATATATATATATATATATATTATCGGCAAATGTTAGTGTTAATTAATGTTAGTATTTTGTTAGTGGGAGGGGTATGAACCCTCTCCCTCCTTATCATTTTACTCATTAACTCACACCCCAACCACCAAGCCAACTTTATCACTCTTGTCTAACACCATATTAACCTCGTAATTTGGCTATTGTGGCTGCTTCGCTTATATCAGTATTTACTCTCTTTGGGAATCAGTAACAACGGAGAATAAAGTATCTTTATATATAAAAGTAAGGTAGTATAAGATTAACTAAGAGTAATTTTGTAGATTGTCTTAGGGGCAATTTGGTAAATTCAATAATTATTATTAAATTTTAAATAATTTTAAAGTCGGTAAATAAACCAATACAAAAGTAAGGTATTTTTATATATAAAAATAAAGTAAACTAGGATTAATTAGGAGAAATTTTGTAGATTGTCTTAGGGGCAACTTGGTAAATTCAATAATTAATTTAATAATTATTATTAAAAATTTTAAAAATTTTAAAGTAGTTAAATAAAACCAATATAAAAGTAAGGTAGTCTAGGGATAATTTTGTAGATTGTGTTAGGGGCAATTATTAACCTTTTTTTTTTAAATCTTAAAGTAAGTAAATAAAATCAATATAAAAGTAAGGTATCGTTTTTAGGAATTCATGCAGGTTTTTTATAATTAAATTTATTGATATTTTAAGTTAAATTTTGAAAATATTTTTTTATATCATATGAATGTTTAATTTTCTTAATACTTTCTATTATAACAAAATATTAAATCTTCAGCAGTTTTTTATTTTGTCATTATTTTAAATTTACAACCAAAATTTGAATTTAAATTTGCAAATAAAATTTATCTTTTCAAATAATACATAATTATATTTTTTAAATATTATTTATTCGTGTATAACTATAAACAGAAAGGAAGTGAAATTTGAGGAATAAAGTACTTGGAAAGAAATAAAAATGCAAATAAAGCCACGTCTGGAAAAAAAAAAACCTGCAGGAATTCATTTTGCAAGAATTCAAGGTTGAAATTATGGCTAGTTGGCCTTAATCACCTTTTGTAATTATAGGCATACTGGTTCAATTAAAGCGTACCGAAAACACATTCAGATTGAAGTTAAATCGTTGCCATAATGGGGACAGTGAGTTCCACCAAAAAGGTTAAAACCCAGCACTATTATGAGGCAAATTTAATATAGTTTTCTGTGCTCTGTCTATATTTAAACCAAGGTAGTGTGTACCTTTCTTTTGTTCACCTTCAGTATTCCTCATGAGAATCTTACTTTATGGAGCAGTTTTCTCACCTTTGATTTGAACTTTGAAGGGGTTAATTATAATGTTTGACAGCCTTTAATTTGAACCAAGAAGTACAAACATTTAATAAAGGGACGAAACTTACTTAATCTTCCACAAATATTTTTGGTGTTGTTTTTTTTTAATAAAAATACATGTGTTACAGTTGTTATACATGTTTTATTTTTAGGTTAAAGTAATAATTTGATCCCTATACGTGATACAGATTCTTCATTTAGTTCCTATACGTAAAAAATTTGGAAATGAGTCCTTACATATATAAACGTTAGCAAATTTGGTCTCTATATGTGCAAACGTTAGCAAATTGGTCCTTGTACGTGACACAAATTTTTGATTTGGTCCCTAAGCCTGGAAAAAAAAATTTAATCGGTCCTTATATGTGCAATTGATAATAATTTTGTCCTTGTCGTCTATCCAGGAGCTCAGACTCAACTAAAGATTCTTTTCGTATTGAATATTTTTTATATATTATATAAATCTATTTCTTCTATTGAGATTAAAAGTTGTATAATTTGGTCTGTAAATGATTTTATATTCTAAAATTATCCAAGTTGACTCTTAATAGAATAAATAAATTGATATAATATATGAAAAATAATCAATATGAAAATAATTTTTAATTGGGTCCGAACTCCTTGGCATACGATAGAGAGAAAATTATTATCGATTGTACATACAGGGATCAATTTAATTTTTTTTTTTTCAGGTTTAGGGACCAAATCAAAAATTTGTGTCACGTATAAGGACTAATTTGCTAACCGCAGGGACGAATTTGCTAATGTTTGCACATGTAAGGACCAAATTTGCTAACGTTTACACATGTAGGGACTCATTTCCAAATTTTTTACGTATAGGGACTAAATGAAGAATATATGTCACGTATAGGGACCAAGTTATTACTTTAACCTTATTTTTATTGATGAACTGCTACATATGTATTTTTCTTATCGAAAAACAATACTAAAAATATCTATGGAATTGCACGTAAGTCTTGTATTTAATAAAGTTGCAAAATTAAGTTGATGGTTTGTTTGTTACTTCCCAACTAATCAAAGTGATTCGTCTCACTTTTTCGTATAATATATAATTCATATTTGAATAATATTGAAATATATTTCAAATTATGGAGGCTCAAATTGTAGGGAGTCGATAAACTAGTTTGCAGAAATGTGATTCACAGATGTTATCTTTGAAAGTGATTGTAAATGCCCGTTTGTTTTAGATTCTTCAAAGGTAAAATCATGTTTGAAAATCATGTTGGGAAAAAGCTCTTCTCACATAGCTTCCAAAATAATTGTCTAAGGAAACATTATTTTAACATTTGTGTTGAAAATAATCTAAACCAAACAGACATAAAATAGTTTGAAATGTTTTTTTAGGAATAGTCAACATCTCTAGCTTGAGATCAAGATTCAAGATATTATGTCGTATTTTTTATAATTTAAAACTTTATTGAAATAAATCCAAATCCAACGCTCACACTCCCCACCTTCTAGAAAGGGTTGAAGACCAAACACCCTATCATGTGCTCCGAACCAGATAACATAGAACAAAATACAACCTATTTCTTGACACATCCAAAGTCCAAAAATAAAAGCAAAACATTCACACCCTCTTAGCTACTCCTTCTGGACCTATATATAAGCAAAAAAATGTCTAAATTTTTTGGACTCAAATATATGCAAAAGTCAATCAAATCAACCCTATTTAATGCCATTGTGTCAAAAATATCCTTTGGTTAATTGTTTTTTTTATTTTTCCAAGAGCATTATACACTCCCAAAACATAACTTCCAAGAGAATTATATACTCCCAAAAAAGGGTAGTTTAGTAACTACAACTTATTTTTTACACAAATCAAGATAATTAAACTAATATAACTAACTTTTTTAATATGTGTGAAGTTAGATTTTTTTTACTTATATATAGGTCCGGAGAAAATATATCATAAGACCGTGTTCATCCCAAGAAGCCCTTACTCCCACGTCCTCATTTTTCAAGAAATGCTAAAAACAACCAAACAAGAGTATTACACTGTTTTGTGTTCTAAATCTAAATGGGAAGAAATTCTCGAAGACATCACAATACATTAAATTTTTCAAATGCCAAGTTTTTTCAAAACAGATAGAGGCATTAAATTTATACTGACACCTAAATCACATAATACTTTTTCAAAATAAAAATTACCAATAGAGCAAGAAATTGTAAAACTCCTTGGATCTTTTAATTTTGGTGGTAATTTCTTAAGAACAATTTATGAGCATTCCTCATTTAGTTTCACTATTTCAAAGCCCTTTAATTTCTTTTTATTAGAAATTAATTCTTTCAAAAATGTTGCATATTTGAACATTTGAGCAATGGTTTCAGCAAAGGAAATATTGATATGCAATTTTTTTAATATTTCTAAAAACTTTTTAAATTGCTTATCATTATCCCAATCTTTCAATCTTTCAGGATAAGGGATTTTTACCTTTTTTGGCTCATCGACGGTTGTTACATGTTTTTGCTCACTGGGCAAGTGGCACGGTCGTGCTCGTCTTCAGAATCAATTTATTCAGCAGGAGCATCTTCTTTCATGGGTGGAGTCTTCCTTCTTGTGATTTTGATTCAATTCCTTGTCACTCCTAATAGTGATTACATCGACCCGTTCACTTGGATTAGGTTCAATTCGATTCTGTGATACACTCTGCAGTGTCTGATTGAGCAATATTAGACATCTGAGCTTCCATGGTATCTACCTTTTTATCAATCTTATCTATGTACTTCATCAAAGGATCCTCGAATTTTGTTTGTCTCTCCTCTTGTTTAGCGTGGTTCTGCAAATAAAGGGGCCTATAGGCATTCTGATATGAACCTTGACTATTTTGATGATCATTCCATGAGAAATCAAGACAATCCTTCCACCCTGAATTGTATAGGTCATTCTACCTCTTGGAGTCTTGGGGATGCTCCCTGTGTAATAAACCTCCTCAATTTGCTCAACTTTAGATTTGGCTTGTGATTGAGTTTGCATTAAGATCTCCATTTGTTTTGAAAGAGCTTCCAGTTTGGACTCCAGTGCCGTGTTGGCATTAACAAGATAAACTTCGATTGGCTTCTTGACAATATGACTATCTCTTTGATGCCACTGGTAATGGTTGGCTGACATTTCTTCAATCAAGGTGTGAGCTTCTTTAGGTGTTTTCTTCAAGATAGAGCCTCCGCAAGCAGCATCCAAATTGGATCTATTATACTGAGAAAGCCCAATATAAAAACTCTGCACCTGAATAGGAACTGAAAAGCCATGACATAGGCATCTTCGAATCAAGTCTTGGTATCGCTCCCATGCTTCAAATAAGGATTCGTTCTAAAACTGCACAAAACTAGTGATGCCAGCTCTAAATTTAGCAGATTTAGAAGGAGGGAAATACTTAGCCAAAAATTGGTGAGTCAGTTGGTTCCAAGTAGTGATGGAACCAGCATGTAGAGATGATGGCCATTGGTCGACTTTGTCTGAAAGAGAGAATGTGAACAGCCACAATCAGATAGCATCTGTGAAAACTCCACTGTACTTGATCAAATTTGTGACCCTAAAAAATTTCTTCAAGTGAGCGTTAGGGTCTTCATTGGACAGTCCAGTAAATTGTCCAGAGCTTTGGACCATAGAAACCATCGCAGGCTGGATTTCAAAGTAATCGGCATCTATCGTAGGATTGATGATGTTGTCTGTCACCTCAGCAGAAGGGGTAAAGTAATCCAGCAGAGTCCTTCTTTCCCCCATGGTGTTTTCCTCTCTTGCTTGCCTCCGCAACCTGTGAAAAGTTCTTTCAACTTCCTTGTAAAAAACTAGATCAGGATCTTGAGAATGCATTAGCATACAAAGAGAGAGAATAAAAAGAAAATAAATGTCTAAATTAACTAGAATTTAATTTCTTCCAATATTACTAAAATCACAAAATATCAAAATTTAATCCCTGGCAATGGCGCTAAAAACTTGTTGCGTTCAAAACACACTTAAGAGTAGGGATGACAATTTGTACCCGTGCATGGGAATCCTCGTAGGGACTGTCCCGAATGGAGCCCCACAGGCAGGGAAAAAGGAATTTATCCCCGCAAGCGAGAAAAATTTCCCGCGGGGGCGGGGATGGGGCAGAAAATCCCCCCGAAGGCACTTTGGGGACGGGGATGGGGAACAGGCTCCCCGCCCCGTGGGATCCCTGACCCCTAAAATATTACTAAAATATCGTTAAAAATATGTGTATATATATTGTAGATATATTTTATTAATTTTAAATATATATTATTTTATTAAATAAATAAATTATTAAACACATATGTGTACTATTTAAGGTTAAACTTGTTACAATGTCTTGGAGATTGCTTTAACTTTAAATATTTAAGATTTTTAGTGTTTTTATATTTTATTGGATTTTAGTTAGTTACTTATTATTATTTTTTTTTATGAATTTTCAGGATCCCCGAACTCCCCGCGGGGATCTGTGGCTAATGGGGACAGGGGAGAAAAACTCCTTGTAACGAGGAACGGGGATGAGGACGGGGGAGTGTGGGAGTACTCGCCATCCCCGCCCTGCCCCATTGCCATCTCTACTTAAGGGCAGTGTATCCTGTCGCAGAAGTAATATAAGACGGAAGTCGAGATATCGTACCCAAGAGATTAATTTAGATACTAAGTGATAAAACAAGTACTGGAATAGGAAAATTCTTATGCTATTTAGACTAATTAAGAACTTAAAAAATAAATGATAATGAAGCAATAGTAAAAGATAATGAAAGAGATAAAGAGAGTTAAGAAATCAAGAGTAAAGAGCCAAGAGCAGTGGTTTCATTTGTGCTTTGATACTCCCCCAAATCCTAATTCTATTTAATGTTGCAGTTGCTTTTCGAATATCAATCCCTCTACGAAAATTATTAATTGTTTGTCAGGCAATTAATATTCTTTTCCCCAAATAAACCCAATGGTTGTCAGGTAAAGAGTTTAAATGATTAGAAAGAATAAAGCATAAAGAGTTGAATGATTGAAAGGAATAAATTACATTTTCGTAAATCTAGATATTAAACCCTGGTTATCCTATAGGTCTACCAATTTAATGGGCTTGATAGCCAAGATATCAATTAATTGATTACGAGCATACAAAGGGTGCGCAATCCTAGTATGGGATGAAGAACAACAGAATAACACTATTCAAATTGTAACCTAGAAACCAAATAGAATTGAATTAAAGCTAAGACATAACGAAAACGGTTTCTACTAACACAAGATCCACAACTTTAGTGGTGAATTTAGCTACTCATAATAATAGAGAAAACCAAAATCAACAAAGGGAAACGCATCCTGAATAATTGAAGAGGGAGAAGTGGTCTCCAACTTAACCTCCAGGTGCCAAATCCTACTCTAGAAATCAAAACTACAAGCTAAAAACTAAAACAGGAGTATATTACTCAAAGAAATAAAGAGATGAAAGAAAGTGCAAAAGATAAGATGTCTCTTAAGTGGCACATAGGGCTTCTATTTATAACAAAATACGCGGTCCAGGCCTTGAATTAGCTCTTTTGTGCCATCAGCACGGGCATGCTCTTCACTTGGCACGGTCGTGCTCTTCACTCAGCATGGGCATGCTCTTCAGAATATCAGGTCGTGCTCAATTGTGTCAAGGTTTACAAACTTCGTAGAATAACGTTTTAAGGCACGAGCTACAGCACATGCATGCTCTTCATTTGGCACGGCCGTGCTCTTTGCGATTGGGGCCGTGCTTGCTTCTGTCAGGCCTTGCTTTTCTGAGTCAGCCATTTCTTCAGTGTGACACGGCCGTGCTCTCCCATGGCATGGCCATGCTAATTCCCCAGAGGTCAGCTTTGACGATTTTTGTAAGGTTTTATTTGGATGAATAGATTTGGCCGGCTGACATGGTCGTGCTCTCGCATGGCATAGCCGTGCTAATTGTGACGCCTGATGCTGATGAGGGCGGGGAGTGATCGCCGGTGCTTGAGGCTCGAACAAGGAGCGGCTCCTGACAGGCTTCTAGGCAAAGGGGCACATGAATGAACCGAATTCACATCGGAATAAGTATGATCCTAAGACTGTGCAAGCATGAGACTGCATAGTTAAGGAAGGCTTAAAGGAATTGATTGGTACTACCTATACCAACAAGATGCATCTTCTTTTCGGGAGCCCTAAATATAAGAACTTCATAGTTAAGCGTGCTTGACTTAGAGCACTTGTAAGATGGGTGACCTTCTAGGAAGTTTTCCAGAAAGCATGTGAGTGAGGGCAAAGCACTCTGAAAAGACCTGTGTTAGTTTGTGGGGACAGTCGGCAATCCTAAAAACAGTCCAGGCCGTTACATTAACATCAGAACTTCAGTATTTTGCCACTTTAAGCTCAAAACTTTCTCTTTTCTTCAAAAGTTCATTAAATTGTTTCCGAACGTTAATTCTGTCAAAACTTTAAGTAAAAAGGTGAAATACAATAATATTTATCTTAAAATGCATCGAAATTCGATTCAAATATCCCGTATAAAATGCACAGAATTGAGATTCATCAAGGGAGGATCACAAACAGATGGACACAACCTATACTTTTTTATGGCAGGGGTCCATATTGTCTGCCAATTTAATACATCTATGTGTAGTAATTGCACATATGGGACATGTGTATCTCAAGCGTATTTGATATTAATTTTTACAATTGTGTTATTTGAATATTATATTTTAGACATCGTATGTGATATTGTATTTCTTTATCTCTATTTTTTATTTACTTTTTATCTTCCTTATAAATACACATTTTAAAAATACATCAAAACAACAAAGAACACCATATATTATCCATATTTAGATATTTAAAAAATATTTCCGGAATTTCTATGTTTAATACTGGACATTACAGTTAAAACATTACGGCCCGGAATTAAATGACCACGTATGCCACCTCTCCTACCACTTAAGTTTCTGTTTCATGATCATTTGCAAAATCATTGTGTTCAATTGAAGAGTGGACACCGCAATGGAAATATGAGCCGTACAGAAAAGAAAAGCCAACCCCCGAAAGAAAAACAAAACAAATGATAGATGACCAAAAATTAAAGAATGTTTATTTAAAAATTCATTCTGGTTATAAATCATTAAATTGGGACGTCTTATTTTAAATCATTTTTTATCTTATAATTAAACTGTTCCAAACAGAGACGGGGAATAAATGGAAGTCTACTTTAAAATGAACGCCCTATATATAATAAGATTATAACTAACAAAATCTAGGTTAAACGTGTACAATGTACTCATCCTATATATAAATAAATGTTGAGTCTCTTCTGTTTTATTTGAATTCCTTTAGCAAACTACACCTTACATCTCTTTTTTCAACGTATCTTCTTAAAACTTTCAATTATTAATATTTGGTTTTAAGCCAGCAATAACAAAACCAAATCATTAAATGGATAAAAAAAAATAGGTTTTACTGGTTAAGGAATTAGAAAAAATTAAGATTTCACTGGAAAATGAAAAATCACACTTCTCAAAATATTTACTAGATCATTTTCTCCCATGAAACTTGTTATTTCAATTCCTTAATCAGTGCCTTTGAGGCATTCGTTAGCATTTATTTATAGCATTAATTATGTTTCAATGCATTATGATAGTAAAAGTGATATATAATAAAAGGTGATTTAAACAAAATGAAATACTTTGTATTGGACACACTGTAATATTAAAAACATACACATTAAATGTATTTTAGGTTAAAATACACTTTTAGTCTTCTAACTTAAGTTCAGGTTTTAAGTTAGTTCTCTAAGTATAATAAGCGTTCCGTTTTGGTCCTTTAAGTTAAGAGTGTTAACGTTAATTAGTCCCTCAACGTTAAATATGTTTTAACGGTGTTATATTTTTACCATTGGCCCACCAGAAGCCGTCATCAACATACATTTATCGACGACGATGCAACCGCCGATAATTAGCTCGTCATAAAAGCAAACGGTAAGCGACCTACATTACCAATGGAGTACACAAGCGTACGTAGTGTAGAGGCGAGAAGCTGGGTTCGTGCAGGCGACATGGATTCTGTGGTGGCAGGCCTAAGGTTGTGCATTTGGTTCTTTCTGAATGGTTTGGTTTGGTGATGAAGGAGTTGGTAGCTCTGTTTCAAATTGAGTGGCAGTTATGGTGCTAGGTGTTTGATGAGTTTTGATAATTCCTAGCTAATAATGGTAGAAATCGATGAGTATTGGATGTGATGAAGGGTTGGTTGTGATTTTGATCTCATGTGGTGGTGAGGAACCTTCGTGTGATAGAGATTCCATGGTGGTTTTTGGTTTTGAGATTTTGTATTTGGTTATGGAGGATGGGGTTTTTCGGTAGAGCTAGCTAGTTTGCTTTGAGTTTTGAGATGGGTTGATGGTGGATAGAAGATTAGTTCTGGTGGAGATAGCTAGAGAGGGTTGATAGTGCATAATTTTTGTTTGAGAGTGTAGTTGAAAGATGATTTTGGTTATTATTCTCTGTTCTAGTTCTTGGAAGTTTTCCCCTGAAAGAGAGAGAAGAAGAGGAACACGATTATATTAGATGAGTTTTCGGCCAAAGTCTGACCACTAATGATGAGAAACTAATACCTTTATAACATATTTAATGTTGAGAACTAACGCTGATTAATGTTTTTAACTTAGAGGACCAAAACGAAACGTTTATTAGTTAGATGACTAGCTAACTTGAAACTTGAAATTAAGTTAGAGAATCAAAAATATATTTTAGCATATATTTTAGGATACATTTTTCATCAATGTATATCAATGTTGTCCCTCTCTCTATTAAATATTTAGATATAAAAAAGTGATTTTAATATTTTAAGAAATGATTTTACAGGAAATAATTTTTTGAGGAGCTGAAAAATATAGCTCATATATAAAAGCTGAATTTCAGGTTTTTTAGAAAAGTCTAATCATGATCAAACAAATATGTAAATGTTAAAAAATAATCACTTTTTGGCCTAATACGCAAATGAGTTTTATTATTTCAGAACTTAAAAATACAACATGAAGAGAATATTTCTACAAGTAATTCACGTTATTGCTAAACGCATGACTCTTGTTCGCTCTAGTCTCTACCACAGTTGGCAGAGTTTTTTTATACACTTTTTTTAGTTTATCACGGAATACTACAAAAGAATTAGTGAGTTTGAGTGAATAAAAAATATTATGTGCATGGTTGTTTTAAATTTCCCATCATAAAATTATATTTCAAAATTACTTTGGTTAAAAGTTTCCCACACATAGCTTTTGAAAAAATGTCTCGGGATGTGTTTTTCTTACTTTTGCGATAAGACTAATTTTGACTAAACAGATTCTTAATATTCAAAATAAATTAAAGGTTTTACTAACGAGTGTCCTAAAAATACTGTTTAAGGAAACCATAAAAAACAACTTTTTTCAATGAAAAAAATTCTCTTTTTGATTCCTTAACGAGTGCCGTCGTTAGTATTCTCCTAAATTAAATATACATATATAAATTGATAGGCCCGCAAGTGCACGGTTTTATCGCGTAGTAAAATATCGTTCTCACAAGGACTTAGAATTGAGTACCAATTTCTCTCAATAAGATGATTAGCTAAAGGAATTTAGAAAGATATTGTTTGTTGCTGGAAATTATAAAATAATTTTAAAGCAGAAAAAGAAGTCTCTTGGGATTGTTATCCTTCCCAATGAAAATTATCACTAAGACAATTTCTTCACACTTTCCTTAATTTATGAGCATTGAATTTCTTAAAGGCCAAATAATCTAATGTAAATATTGTCTCCTTTCAAAGTACAATAATATGTTTTAAGCCATAAAATCAACCTATTTTCATGGTAAAAAGAATAGCAAAACTCATTTAGAACAAATATTAATCAAGGCCTCAAAGAATCCAAATCTATTTTCATGATTTGTTTCCTTTGTCCAATCTTGTGGTTCTAATATCAAATTTCACTTTTCAGTACAAGATTTGATATAAAAGATTCTTACAACCATATTACTTATGATTGCAGACAAGATGAAAAGCAAGATTGAATTAAGATAAACAATACTCATGATAATTTGGAAAGGAAATTGATCTTAACAATAATCCATCATTGGGATATCAACAATCCCAAGATGAAAGAGCTACTCACACATGGTTGGAATGTAAACAAAACATAAATTAAACAATAAGAACATAAAGATGTAAAAGATGAAGATTAGAAAGCAATAGAAACTGAAATTCATTCAAAACTTAGAGCCATAGAAAAGTTGTTGAACATACATGAAGAAAACAAACTACAAAAGAACATAAGTTTTGCTCAAGAAAAATGGAGAAGAAGGAGGTGAATTTCGTGGTCTGAAAGCCACCATTTATAGCCTAGTTCTACCCCATTCAAGTGCCATTACAACCCCTTTAAGACCCATTAAGAAAGAGTAACAGATTCAGCCATTATTACAAACTGTTACAAAATGCTGCCAGAAATATGGCCATAACGCGCAACACTGGGGGGCCATAATCCCCAATCTGTGACTTTTCAGCTCTATCGCCACGAATTACGGCCATAATGGGAAACATTGGGGGGCCGTAATTCGTTCTGTTTCTTCACATGTCCTTCCAACAGCTGCCCATGAATTTCGGCCGTAATGGTAAACACTGGGGGGCCGTAATTCCTTCTTTTTGCATCAAATTCATCAACTCATAAACTCCTTTTCCTACAAATCAAAATATAAACAAAAGGGTAATAAAAACCAATCATAAATAAAAATAAACCACTAATAAAACCTATTTGAAATCAGTAAAAAACTAAATAAATTCTAACTTATCAAACTCCCCCATGCTTAGATCTTTGCTTGTCCTCAAGCAAATCACAACAAAAGGCCAGACTTGGAAATTCGTGGTTTCAACCACACTAATGCAAAGTTCTTTGAGGATATCCAATGACACAATTTTCACAATTTCAACGTACTACTCATTGAAACCTAGTGCATAGCAATATCAGATGGTTCAAGGCATCAGAACATTGAGCGAGACCTAAATTATTACTCTTTGTCCTATCAGTTTTAGGCGTAGATTCCCAGCACTTTTGCTTGGGTCCTCCACTCATATGCAAACGAAGCAATTGCCACACTTGGTCTCAAAGGAGTGCCTTTGTTTCCCAGTAGCCAATCAGTCTCAAAAGGGTACAAAGAGTATTTCCCTAGTAACCTATGACCTCAAAGGGGTGTTGAGCTATACCTTTTTAGCATTTTTTTTTTTTTTTTTTTAGCTCAACACAGACATTTCTCCAGTAACCAAAATGCAGTGAGTGTCACCAAGGGAACCAAAAATTAAAGTTAGTTAGATATTGTCAAGGTTCTTCCCAAGTATCCTAATGCCAAAACCCATCTAGGTTGTGTATGTATGGCCCCAACAAGTAGTAAAGCTTTCAACATTCACAATTGTGCTCATTGGATACCAATCAATTAACCAAGTAGTGCCAGAAAACAAAGATTTCCAAGGAGACCAATTCAAGAAAATTTTCACAACAAAGACTGCACATGGGGAGAAAGATAAAAGCTAGAAGACTGACACAGACATATGCAAGAAGAAAGAAACAAAATAAAACAAAAGGGAGAGAAAAGCAATACTCCCCTATCTAGAGGTCACCGTCAGTAGTGCCTCTGCTTTTCTTGCACTGTCAAGCTATGGAAGTGGAGGAAAATGGCCTTGAGAAATATGCCATTTATACATAGCTGACATCATGGTATTCATACTATCCAAAACATGACCTTGCCTTTGTTGTTCTTCCTCCATGGCTGCCATCCTAGCCATCAAGTCAGGATTCTCAGAATGGTGATGAGGTGGAGATGGACTGTCAGGCTCAGGAGGAAGAGGGAGTTGCAAGTATGGCTCTTCCGGTTCATCAAGGACTCCTACGAATTTCCAATTGGCTCTATTCCTCACAGTGGTTCTGACTGGGTTCGGCAATGGCACTGTCGAACCATCCGGTAGTATCAAATGATAAACATCATTCAGCTTGGTAATCATTTTTATCGCCAAACAAGCTTCCAGATCAATCCTGGTATTTCCCTGCAATTCAGCCAGCTCACTGATTTGATTAGCATAGTTAAGGGCAATTGCTAAGGGAGTGATTAATCCACCAATGACAATGTCCCCCTTGCTAGCCTTAGCAACACGCTCAAATTGCCTTGCCAAATAAGCACCAGTATCAACATGAAAATTTTCCATCATTGCCCACAAAAAATAAAGCTCAGATTGTCTAGCCACTCCCACACTTTCCCCCCTACCAAACAATGTATTAGCCATTAACCTTTGGACATACTTAAAACATGGGTTATGAATGTGAGAAGCCTTAGCTAGAGCAGCCTGATAAGTAATTTTACTGGTGATTTGATCCCAAAAAATATTATCACGAAAATCTCTTGGCAATCTCCTAGCACCCCCCTCAGGCAAATGGTACACGGCATTAAACTCAGACATGGTCAAAACATGTTCAATGTTAAATAGCCTAAATGCTATCCTACCCTTCGCACACTCTCTCCCTGTAATGACTTGGGTTTCAACAGAGCTCAAAAATTCCAAAGTTAACTTCTCATAAGTGGGACATTTCAGAGACATAAAATAGTTCCAGCCCACCCTATCAAACATCCACCTAACATCATCAAGCAATCCTAGGGTTTGTAATGCACCATCATCAACATACCTAGTTGCAAACATCTTTCTCTTAACAAGCATATTGTACCTATCCCTGTGCTCATTATCTCTAAATTCAATACCATAGGGATTAGGAGCAAGATTACCTCTGGGTCTTCTAGGATTCTGGGTAGACTCACCTCTGGAAGTTGAACCCTTGCTTGTTCTTGCCCTCTTTGGAGCCATCGATGAAGTTAGAGGAGGATGCTCCAAAAGAATTCGCACCCGCTAAAAACAGTGGAGATATGCAGGGATATTGGAGGAGATTGAAAGAAGATGAAGGAATTAGAATGGGTTTAGTGAAAATGGTGAAAGAAGGGAGAGATTCGAGGGATGGAGAGAGATTAGAGGTGTGGAGAAGAGAAAGAAATGGGGGAGTTAGAAGGAGGAGGCGGGTGGGAGAAGAGAAAGAAAAGAAGAAATTAGGGATTTGGGTTTTAGAAACCCGCAGAGGCCGAATTACGGCCGTAACTGGAATTACGGCCTGGCCGTAATACACTCTGTTTCTTCACTCCCCTTTTTTTTTTTTTTTTTCAAACGCTGCACGAATTACGGCCGTAATGGCCATTACGGCCTAGCCGTAATTCTTGGGCTGCTCACTTTTTTCCTTCTGGGAGTATTACGGCCGTAATGCATATTACTGGGGGGCCGTAATACACTCTGTTTCTCCTTTTTTTTTTTTTTTGTTTGGGAGTATTACGGTCGTAATTCATATTACTGGGGGGGCCGTAATACACTCTGTTTCTCTTTCTCTCTTTTTTTTTTTTTTTTTTTCCACAACCATCACCTACCTACAAAGAAAATTACAAGAAACTAGGCTAAAAACTTGCCTCCCAAGAAGCGCTTGTTTATGGTCATTAGCTCGACCCCTTTTCTTTTTGTTCATTGTCGTGCTTGAAGGGTGAAGCTCATTCCCTTCTCTATTGGATCTCCAGCTGCATAATGCTTCAATCTCTGTCCATTTACCTTAAAATCACCTGTAGCTTCACTCCAAACTTCCACAGCTCCAAACGGAAAGGCTTTACGAACTTGGAATGGCCCGGACCACCTAGACCGAAGTTTGCCTGGAAAGAGCTTGAGTCTAGAATTGAAAAGCAACACAAGGTCACCTTCCTTGAACTCTCTTCTAATGATATGCTTATCATGCCATCTCTTGGTTCTCTCCTTATAGATTCTTGCATTCTCATAAGCATCCAATCTTAACTCTTCAAGCTCACTAAGTTGGAGTTTTCTTCTTTCGCCAGCAGCCTTCAAATCAAAATTTAGAGTCTTAATTGCCCAATAGGCTTTATGCTCAAGCTCCACCGGAAGATGACAGGACTTCCCATAGATCAATTTAAAAGGAGTCATTCCAATGGGACTCTTGTAGGCTGTACGGTATGCCCAAAGCGCATCATCTAGTTTCAAAGCCCAATCTTTTCTTGACGTTGAAACCGTCTTTTCTAGAATGACCTTGATTTCTCGGTTGGACACCTCCACTTGACCGCTTGTTTGAGGGTGATATGGTAAGGGAATCTTGTGTGTCACCCCGAACTTCTTCAACAAAGCTTCAAACTGCTTGGCAATGAAATGCGATCCACCGTCACTAATCACAACTCTTGGCACTCCAAACCGAGGGAAGATGGTTCTTTTGAAAAGCTTGATCACTATCCTGGCATCATTTGTTGGGGCAGCTACAGCTTCAACCCATTTAGACACATAATCGACGGCCACAAGGATATATTTGTTACCAAGAGATGATGGGAAAGGTCCCATGAAATCTACTCCCCATACATCAAAAATTTCCACCTCAAGTATGCTATTTAGAGGCATCTCATTCCTTCTTGAAATATTGCCAGTGCGTTGGCATCGGTCACACTGAAGCACAAATTGCTGCACATCCTTGAAAAGAGAAGGCCAATAGAAGCCTGCTTGAAGTATTTTTGCAGCAGTCTTGGATGAGCCAGCATGCCCTCCATATGCAGAAGAATGACAATGGAATATGATACTTTCAACCTCATTTTCTGGGATACACCGCCTGAAAATGCCATCTGCACCTCTTCTAAAGAGTAAGGGCTCATCCCAATAATAATACTTGAGATCAGAAAAGAACTTTTTCTTTTGTTGGTAATTCAATTCTGGGGGCAGGATGCCACATGCAAGGTAATTCACATAGTCTGCATACCATGGTACCTCCACCTTTGAAATTGCAAACAGCTGGTCATCTGGAAAAGAATCATCAAAGGGCAGCTCATCTCCACTCTTCTCATTAGCTTCTTGCCTCAACCTTGAAAGGTGATCAGCCACAACATTCTCCGACCCCTTTTTGTCCCGTATTTCAATGTCAAACTCTTGAAGCAAGAGTATCCACCGAATTAATCTTGGTTTAGCATCTTTCTTGCTCAAGAGGTACTTGATGGCTGCATGATCTGAATAGACAATTATTTTTGATCCCACCAAGTATGGCCTGAATTTGTCAATGGCAAACACAACTGCCAACAACTCTTTTTCTGTTGTGGCATAATTAATTTGAGCCTCATCTAAGGTTTTGCTTGCATAGTAGATGGCATGAATCTTTTTGTCTTTCCTCTGCCCCAGCACTGCACCAACAGCAAAATCGCTTGCATCACACATGACTTCGAATGGAAGACTCCAATCGGGTGGCTGCATAATTGGAGCTGAAATTAAAGCTTCTTTTAACCTGCAAAATGCCTCATGACAAAGATCATCAAACGCAAAAGGTACATCCTTAAGGAGCAAATTAGTCAAAGGCTTTGAGATCTTAGAAAAATCTTTTATAAAACGACGGTAAAAACCGGCATGTCCCAAGAAACTCCGCACTTCTTTAACAGAAGTAGGAGGAGGCATTTTTTCTATAATCTCAATTTTAGCCTTATCTACCTCAATACCACGGTCAGATACCAAATGCCCAAGGACTATCCCTTCTCTCACCATGAAGTGGCATTTCTCCCAATTAAGGACAAGATTGACCTGTTCACATCTTTTAAGCACTTTGACAAGATTATTCAAACAATCATCAAAAGTTGAACCATATACAGAGAAATCATCCATGAATACTTCCATAATATTTTCAGTGAAATCAGAGAATATAGACATCATACAACGTTGAAAGGTAGCAGGAGCATTGCACAAGCCAAAAGGCATTCTCCTATAGGCAAAAGTGCCATAAGGACAAGTAAAAGTAGTTTTCTCCTGGTCACTAGGATGAATAGGAATTTGAAAAAATCCGGAATAACCATCCAAGTAACAGAAATGCGAATGCTTTGCTAACCTTTCTAACATTTGGTCTATAAAGGGAAGGGGAAAATGATCCTTTCGGGTTGCCTTATTCAACTTCCTATAATCAATACACATCCTCCAACCCATGACTGTCCTAGTAGCTATTTGCTCATCCCTATCATTCCGAACAACAGTCAAACCCCCTTTCTTAGGAACAACTTGAACCGGACTAACCCACTTGCTATCTGAAATAGGGTAGATCACCCCTGCATCTAATAACTTAAGCACCTCTTTTTTCACAACTTCTTTCATATTAGGATTCAACCTTCTTTGATGTTCAATGGAGGGCTTATAGTCATCTTCCAATAGAATTCGATGCATACAAATAGATGGATTAATCCCCTTAATATCCTCTATAGTGTACCCAATTGCTTTTTGATGTTTTCTAAGAATGTCAAGCAATTTTTCAGTTTCCTTATCATTCAACTTAGCATTCACAATGACTGGAAACGTAGAATTGGGCCCTAGAAACTCATACCTGAGATTTGAAGGAAGGGGCTTGAGTTCTACCTGCGGAGCTTCTTTTAACTGAGCACCTTTGGGCTCAGCCTTGAGTTCTTCAACCTTGAATTTTGAAGAAAAAGGGTTGGCATCCAGAAAATTTGCATATTCAACAGCCTCTTGATTTTCATCCCCTTTACCATTACTCCCTACTAAACAGTCCTCCAATGCATCATTGGAAAAATTTCCAGGAGGACTTTCCTCAACACAATGGTCAATCAAATCTAGCCTGTAACAAGAATTCTCAAGAGAAGGACATTTCATTGCATTGGGTAAATTGAATTCTACCTTTTCATCCCCCACATTCAAAGAGAGTTTTCCATTTTTAACATCAATGACAGCTCCTGCTGTAGCAAGGAAAGGTCTCCCAAGAATGAGGGGGATTTTTGCATCCTCTTCCATTTCCAAAATAACAAAATCAGCTGGAATGAAAAACTCACCTACCTTGATAGGCACATCCTCCAATATTCCAATTGGGTATTTGACCGAGCGGTCAGCTAATTGTAATGACAATTTTGTGGGTTTCAAGTCACCCATCTCAAGCCTTTTGCAGATTGACAAAGGCATGAGGCTAACACTAGCCCCAAGATCACATAAAGCATGGTCAAAACTCATATCACCAATAACACATGGAATAGTAAAACTACCTGGATCCTTGAGCTTTTGAGGCAATTTGTTTTGAATTATAGCACTACATTCTTCAGTCAAAGCTACTGTCTCATTGTCATCAAACTTTCTTTTATTAGACAAGATTTCTTTCAAAAACTTAGCATATGATGGCATTTGAGACAAAGCTTCAGTGAAGGGAACATTTATATACAACTTATTCAAAACATCCAGAAACTTCCTAAATTGCTTCTCATTTTTAGCCTTAACCAATCTTTGAGGAAAGGGTACAGGTGGCTTATATGGTGCTGGAGCAGCATAGGGTGTTTCTTTTTCATCATCCCCTTTCCTTTGATCACCCTCGGGTAATGGTTGGTCCTCTTCTTTCCTTTCTCTCCCATCTTCTTTCTTTTCCCTACCCTTAGGGTCCTCTAGTTGCTTCCCACTTCTCAAAATGACAGCACTCACATTTGCCTTAGGATTAGGTTCTGGTTGTCCTGGAAATGTACCGGGTGGCCTAGAGGAAGAACCAACATGTTGGGCTATTTGGGTGATTTGGGTCTCTAGCATCTTATTATGGGTGGTCAAAGAGTCTACCTTAGATGCTAACTGCTTAATAGCCTCACCCACCACTTGGTTTTGAGTTTTAAACTCCTCATTTTGCTTGCTTTGAGTCAAAACAAAATTTTCCAGCAAATTTTCCAAATTGGATTTTTGAGGAGGATTAAAACCTCTTTGTCCTTGAAAACCAGGGGGCTTAGAAGTAGCTTGGGGAACGGGATTTAGTGGAGGATTTTTATAGGAAAAATTGGGATGATTCCTCCACCCTTGATTGTAAGTATTAGAAAATGGATCCCCTTTTTGATTAAAATTGTTAACAAAGTTAGCTTGCTCATTATTAGACCCCCCACTAGATGAATTCCCAAATTGACATTCAACAACAGTATGACCAACAACACCACAAATTTCACAAGTTGCAACATTAGGAGTAACAGCATTCACACTCATTTTATCAAATTTTTGAAACAAAGCATCAACTTTAGCAGCTAAATGGTCTATAGCATCAACATCATACCTTCCGCCTTTCTTTTGAGGAGCACGATCACTTGACCATTGGTAGTGATTTTGTGCCATATCCTCAATGAGAGCATAAGCTTCTGTGGTGTTTTTATTCATCAAAGCACCTCCTGCTGCTGCATCCACTGTCATCCTGGTGTTGTAGTTGAGCCCATTGTAGAAGGTATGCACTATTAACCATTTTTCCAGCCCATGATGAGGACAAAGCCTCAACAATTCCTTGAATCGTTCCCATGCCTCATAGAGAGACTCTCCATCCTTTTGAGCAAAAGTTGTTATTTGATTTCTGAGTTGTGCAGTTTTGCTCGGAGGAAAGTACTTGGAAAGGAACACTTGAGACAATTGATCCCATGTAGTTATGGAACCGTTGGGAAGTGAGTGTAGCCAAGCTCTTGCTCTATCCCTCAAGGAAAAAGGGAAAAGCCTCAGTCTTATGGCATCCGTAGTGACGCCATTCATCTTTAGAGTGTCACAAAACTCCAAGAACATAGACAAATGGAGATTTGGATCATCTGTTGGAGCACCTCCAAACTGGTTTTGTTGCACCATGGACAGTAAAGAAGGCTTCAACTCGAAGTTGTTTGCCTCCACTGTCGGGCGAGTGATGCTAGATTGCAACCCCGTGGTATTAGGGGAAGCAAACTCCTTCAAAGACCTTGTATCTTCAGCCATGCTGGACTCTCCTGTTTCAGTCCTCGCCTTGCGTTGTTCTCTTCTTCTCCTATGGAAGAACCTTTCTATCTCAGGCACTGGTTCAACAAGATCACCAACACTTCGGACTCTTCGCATTCACTGAAAAATCAGCAGAAAACAAAGAAGATGATAACAGAAACAAAATACAGGAAAAAAAAATAAAATTTAGTCTAACCGATATAGAGAGAAAAATCAATATCAATGACTTAAGTCCCCGGCAACGGCGCCAAAAACTTGATAGGCCCGCAAGTGCACGGTTTTATCGCGTAGTAAAATATCGTTCCCACAAGGACTTAGAATTGAGTACCAATTTCTCTCAATAAGATGATTAGCTAAAGGAATTTAGAAAGATATTGTTTGTTGCTGGAAATTATAAAATAATTTTAAAGCAGAAAAAGAAGTCTCTTGGGATTGTTATCCTTCCCAATGAAAATTATCACTAAGACAATTTCTTTACACTTTCCTTAATTTATGAGCATTGAATTTCTTAAAGGCCAAATAATCTAATGTAAATATTGTCTCCTTTCAAAGTACAATAATATGTTTTAAGCCATAAAATCAACCTATTTTCATGGTAAAAAGAATAGCAAAACTCATTTAGAACAAATATTAATCAAGGCCTCAAAGAATCCAAATCTATTTTCATGATTTGTTTCCTTTGTCCAATCTTGTGGTTCTAATATCAAATTTCACTTTTCAGTACAAGATTTGATATAAAAGATTCTTACAACCATATTACTTATGATTGCAGACAAGATGAAAAGCAAGATTGAATTAAGATAAACAATACTCATGATAATTTGGAAAGGAAATTGATCTTAACAATAATCCATCATTGGGATATCAACAATCCCAAGATGAAAGAGCTACTCACACATGGTTGGAATGTAAACAAAACATAAATTAAACAATAAGAACATAAAGATGTAAAAGATGAAGATTAGAAAGCAATAGAAACTGAAATTCATTCAAAACTTAGAGCCATAGAAAAGTTGTTGAACATACATGAAGAAAACAAACTACAAAAGAACATAAGTTTTGCTCAAGAAAAATGGAGAAGAAGGAGGTGAATTTCGTGGTCTGAAAGCCACCATTTATAGCCTAGTTCTACCCCATTCAAGTGCCATTACAACCCCTTTAAGACCCATTAAGAAAGAGTAACAGATTCAGCCATTATTACAAACTGTTACAAAATGCTGCCAGAAATATGGCCATAACGCGCAACACTGGGGGGCCATAATCCCCAATCTGTGACTTTTCAGCTCTATCGCCTCGAATTACGGCCATAATGGGAAACACTGGGGGGCCGTAATTCGTTCTGTTTCTTCACATGTCCTTCCAACAGCTGCCCATGAATTTCGGCCGTAATGGTAAACACTGGGGGGCCGTAATTCCTTCTTTTTGCATCAAATTCATCAACTCATAAACTCCTTTTCCTACAAATCAAAATATAAACAAAAGGGTAATAAAAACCAATCATAAATAAAAATAAACCACTAATAAAACCTATTTGAAATCAGTAAAAAACTAAATAAATTCTAACTTATCATAAATGTAAATGTAAAGTGATATATAAGTTATCAATCATAATTATAAAATGGGTCGTGCTAACGAGTGCATTATTTAAGAAAACTCAAAAAAGTAAATTTTTATTGAAAAATTAAATATATCACTCATTCAAATATTAAATACATTAATTCCTAAAAAAAACACTTTGTTTACTTGATTTTTTAATCAATACCTTTAGGACACTAGTTAGCCTCTCCTTTTAAAAATAATGAAATTACTGCTAACAACTGTTATTTGCATTGTAATACTGACAAGAATCATAAGCCCTCGCCTCTTAATTAGAGACAGTGGTTAATTAGAGCTGTAAAATATCGTTGGATTTATGGAATTGCCCTCATCTCATCACCTGCTTCCATTTGGGTCCCATGTGGTTCCCGTGGGATCCATCCCTAGAAAACAAGGAATCATAATCTCGTGGACCACCCCTCTCACCGCCACGCACCACTCACAAAAACCACCCGATCCTTGAAACCCTTTACTCATCATCACATTTTCCCTCTTCCTAGCTAGCGCTACACAACAGTTCCCTCCCCCCCTCTCTCTCTCTACGGAAAGAAAAAGAGGTGGGTCTTGCAGTAATAATGAAGATGGCTCAGGTGGGAGTGAGTACAAGAAGAGGTCGATCAGCATTGGCCATATCACCTGCTCCAACTTCACCTTCACCCTCACCCAAGAGAAGGAACATCAACAACAATAGTTACAACACTAGCCATGATCTCAAGTTCTCACCATCCTCATCCGTTGATGATCAGTTTAAGAGTATCAGTAATGGCTCACCGGAGACAGTGTCGACCACCGTCGAGGAACGGTGCTCCGGCCCTGCATCCTCTCTAGCGTTTTGTTGCTCCAGCAACGGATCCTTTGGGATCCATCAAGAGAGAATGATCAAATTCTTAGATCCAGAGGTACTCACAAAAGAAAATAAACATTACATTTCTACTTTGCCTTATAAAAAAATCATGCACGCCATGGAATTATTACTTAAAATATAGGTAAAATAGATTGATTAGTTCTATACGTTTATTTAATTTTTTATATTGGTCTCACAAGTTTTTTTTTTTTTTTTCAAATTGGTCCTACACGTTATATTACGTTTCCACATTAGTTCTTTCCGTCAATTTCGACCAAACGCCGTTAGTTTTGAGCTGACGTGTCCATGATATTAGTGCGACACGTGGCTCTTGATCTGACGTTATAAGGTCGAAATTGATGGAAATAACTAACGTGGAAACTAAACATAACGTGTAGGACCAATTTGAAAAGAAAAAAAACTTATGGGATCGATGTAAAAAAAATTAAATAAACGTATAGAACCAATCAACCTATTTTGCCTAAAATATACAATTAAAGATCAATCTATCTCTTTTTTTATAGGCAAATAAATATATATTAGAAGGAATATAAGGGATACTTCAACCTTTATAATTAAGTAAGAATCAGGTCAATTTATCTCTTAATTTAATTTTTAATTAAGGACTAATGTAACAATTTTTTGAGACTAAACTGATGGACCAATTGATCAGTTCCTTTGTTTTTTTTTTTTTTGATAAAACCAATCGATCATTTCTAACTCTTTGAATTCATCAAAAAAAAAAAAAATCTAACTCTTTGAAACTTAGCTATTAATGTCGCGGTAGAGATTTATTGAACATATCGTTTTGTCTCGCTCTCCTTAATTGCTTGTCGTTGTGTCTTTCATTTCGGTTTTGCTTCTCTTGTTTTTCACTAAATTTAACATAACGCATTCGCAGGTAGATAGCTCCCAAGTTGAAACGTCCACGTGCAATTGCGGTGACGAATTAAGGTTTCTCATTTAATTATATATAATAATATAGATATGTTAAAAGTTGCTTATATTCAAATTTATTCTGTCTTGTCGAATTTTCAATAGTAATTCAGTTCATTTGAATTCGAAAATGCACGAAATAAATGGTGTTGGTAATGTAAGGTACTATGTCATTATTTCTTCCGTTAAAAATTCTAATTTTTAACTCATACAAATTCTCTCTCTCATATGTATACGAATATATTATAATATAATATGGTTAAAAAAAAAGAATATAATATAATATATAATATATAAGATAAATAGATACATGCTAACGTGCACATTCAATTCTTAACCACATAACATTGTGCGTGCGCAGAAGAGATCAGATGAGTTTCTCGAGCGAGGTTCGAATGAAATCGCAAGAGGAGAAGCCAACAATGCAGGCCAATTCTCGCCGTGTTGTATCAATGCCGAAAAAGATGCCAATGGATTTGGAGCTTGAAGAATTCTTTACTACCGCGGAGAAAGACATCAAGAGACGGTTTTCAGCTAAGTAAGATCTATAACAACTCTTCTAATTTCTAACTTTGTTCCCACATATTTAAAATAAGGTCTGCAATCACATTTGAGGTCGCAATTTTATAATTTAAGGAGGAGCACCACTATACAGTGCAAAATTTTGATGCACGAATTGCATTAGTCTAATCGCAGTTAAATAATATAAAATCAAATGTTGCATTTAGATACAGCTGTTAATAAAACCAAGTAATATACCCATTAAAATTTGAATTGGTGCGTCGTTTAACGAAATTTTATTCGAACCAAATAGTTTTTTCCTTTAAGGAGTCATTGCAATAGAATTACGACCACAATTATGATTGTGTTGGTCACATTTTCCCACAATTGATCGCAATAACAATAAATATAACTATAATTTAAAACTTTGATTATTTTCAAGATTTTAAATTGTGGTTTCTGTTGCAATCACAGTTGCAGTTACATTACGTTTACCGTTATTATAAACAATTGCGAAAAAATATAAATGATGCGACATCAATATGATTTCGAAGACTATCAATATCACCACTCGCTACCACAATTGTTGGTGGAGATCTCATTTTAATACCTTGGTTGTTCCAATTCAATATATTATCCCTTATATTTGCAGGTATAATTATGATATTGTGAAGGACGTGCCCTTAGAGGGACGTTACGAGTGGGTTCAATTAAAGCCATAAAAAGTGTAGCTCCTGTTTCTACATTCTCGCCAACCTTGAAGGAAGAACTAGAATACAGAGTGATATAAGGAGTTAAATGCTTACATTATTCTTATGTTAACTTGCTTTAGATTAGTTATTTGAATTCAATTCAATATCCTATCTATCTTTCACGCTAGGACGTACTTTTGGTTTGGTATAGGGAAAAGAGACTTCAGCTTCGTTTGTTATTTGTGTACGGGTTATAGGTATACGGAGAAGCTATAGTCCTGTGAAGAATTCTGTAAATTCCCTTGTCGGTGTGAACAAACGATTCTAATAACAAAATTCTAGTCTCATTTTTCTTCTGAGCAATTCGTGTCAGTTTCTATATTTTTAACTTTGCAGGGTACAGCAAAGTAGTCAGAGACTATTATCTTCTTTTTTTTCTTTTATTACATGACGTTAATTTCCCATCTTTATCTTTCTTGTCTTTTCCTTGCTTTATCTTTTTCAGTGCTTTGTCTTTTCCTTATTTATAATTTTTTGGTAGGTGTCTTTTGCTTATTGTAACAGTGGAAAATTTTTACCTTTTTTCCTGAACCTTTCTACCATATATGGATGGATGATGAGGTGTTTAATTTGTACTTTGTAGTTTCATGTATAGTACATATAAAATTAAAAAGAAACGTACAAAGAGGACAGTGATGGATATTATAACAATCATAGTGAAAATAATGAAGAAGGTGAGATGAGCAAGCTAGCTAGCTAGCTAGTTATAGTGGAAAGAGTGGAGGGAGAAGAGGATGGGGAAGGTTTGTTTAATTGTAGAGTGTGGGAGGGGCGGTTACACGCACTCTGCCTTGTAACTTATGGACACGTTTAAAGGGACTGTACAGCTGATCTGATTTACCCCATTGAGAAAAGTCTTCCAGCTGTTTTGGAACAAAATTCATTACAATTTCTCAAGTACAACAATGTTGGTACAGAGTAAAACTGGGGTATTGTTTATTTCCACGCTTAATCTCTCATTACATCGGCTTATATCTTTGGAAGTGTATCTTTAATAACGTTTTCTAGTGAAATATTGTGTTTAATAATGCGAAGAATGTGTAAAGCGCTTCTCCTAGAAAGCACTGTTTGATGAATGAAAATAGATAGCGTTTCATCAAGGAAGCGCTTTTAAAAGGTTGAGAAAAGAATAGACCGCGCTTCCTTAAGGAAGCACTGTCTAAGATATGGGAATAGACCGTACTTTTTCAAGGAAGCACTGTTTAAAATATTGTTTACTTCCACACTTAATCTCTGTTTGCTTGCACCTTGGGAAAGGGAAGAAGCATGTCATCGATCTATGTGGTAACTAAAATCAAGTTCAATACTTTTGTACCGCATTACCAAACAAACTATTACTCTTTCTCATTTCTTCTTATCAACTCTCACCGGAGCATCTAGCAATTTGGAAATCTCTCTCCATCTTCTCTTCATTTAAATGTTAGCTGTTGAATTAATTTAATGGCTGAGATATCTCTCTTTTTGATCGTTAGATTAATTCATTGAGTGACGTTAGATGAAGATATGATGGAGAGAGATTTCGAATGGAGAGCATCCGGGTCCAACATCTAGAGAGTTATACTAATGAAAATCAAATTTTGTAGGAAATTTTTTGGTTTAATTGCATCTTTCTTATTTTAAAAGTTATACATACATCTTAATTAAAAACGGTTGATGTAAATTCAATTATTATCTTTATGAGAGATAAGTGTAATGATGGTGTATATTTATAAAATAAAAAAAGTGTCAAATAACTTTTCCAAGTTTTTAATTCATTATATGATTTAATTGTGATGTATTATTTGTGTAAAAGTTTTTACACTATCAATCAATCATGCATGGTCGCATCATTAAAAATGTTTGATTCTTATAATAATTATCTCACTATAAGAATTATGTATATTACCAAAGGTTGTTTACCGGCGGGCTCGACTTCGTCGGTAATATTTTCATTACCGACAGAATTATCCATCGGTAATTTCAGAAATTCAAATCGCCACATGTTACCGACGGAGAATCCGTCGGTAATGGAAAAAGAGATTACCGACAGCCAAATCCGTGGGTAACTTTGGCGCGGTAAACCGCAAAAATTTGGGAGCCAGAAAACTAAGGCTAGAGTTGAAGGATCAATATGTGCGTCTTACTTACATCGTGAGACAACTCATTTTTGTTCCCATTATTTCAACAACTACATGTTGGGAGCCAGAAACATTAGGAACGATGTGGACACTGATAGTGGAAGACGTCCATTATCCCTATCAGTATTCCACCAGCCTAGTCGTAATGCTGGGAAGGAGACAATTCACTGGTTAAACGACGCAGACTGGAACTCTGCCCATTGTCATGTATTGATCAATTGCATTGAAGTTAGGCCATATCTTGAGTATGTATTTCAGAACACTTTATCATAGATTGCATTTATCTTCATAATATGTCCTTGCATTTATTGATCAATTATTCCATTTGATTAGTGCATTCTTCCAATATCATCAAATAAGTGAACAAGATACTTCTGCTCGAATAATTAGAGATTTTCCTACTTGGTTCAGGGATCAAGTAAGTGTACTAAATTTTTTTTCTTCTTATCCATTATATATCTTAATAGTAATATATTATTTATCAATTGACTTACATATGTAGGTTGAACAAGAGGAATTAAATGCTTGTAACCAACACTTAAGGGATTTAGCGCGTGGTCCTATGACTTGTGTAAAAGAATGGCACACATTCTTTGTTAACGGGCACAAATTTCATACACAGCATGGAGCGAGGAAAAAAAAACAATAAACAATGGTGTTCACGTAAGGGGTCTTACAGAAGGAGGGGAAGACGATTTTTACGGAGTTATTCAACACATATTCGAGTTAGAGTACAATACTTCGTCCCATTCTAAGAGAGTTGTGGTGTTTTATTGTCACTGGTTTGATCCATCAAGATTAGGTATAAGAGTTGATCCAAAGTATAATATCGTTGACATTCGTATGGATAAAAGATATCAATTGTTTGATTCGTTTATCATTGCACAAAATGTAAGGCAAGTGTATTATATCCCTTATCCAGCAATGCGAACGGACAAACGTGGTTGGTTTGTTGCTATCAAAACGAAAGCAATGGGTCGTATAGAATCCGACGAAGCAGAGGAAGAAGTGCCTTACCAAGTGGACGAACCATCACATGTGAATGAAGTTATTGATGTTGAGCGTATAAATGGCTTGCAAGACTTAGAAGCTGATGCCGAAGAAGTGGACACTGGTAATGTGTCGTCCATCAAACAAGACCTAATAGATGGAGATGAAGGTGTGGAATTGGAGGAATTTCTAGAACAAAACGAAGAGGCAGAATTTCAAGACGATGATGATGCCTCAGATTCCGAATAGGCTTAGGCAATTTAAATACATGTGCTTGAATTTAATTTTGTATTGACTCATGTTTATGTTAATCATGATGATTATTAATATTATGTCTTTATTGAGTTGTTTTTATTTAATATATATATATATATATATATATATATATATATATATATATATATATGTGTGTGTGTGTGTGTATTTATGTATGTATTTGTGTTTGTGTTGAATTAAAGGAGCCCCCCTTGACACCCGCCGTCAGGTGTTGATAAGGGGAAGGGTAAGAAGTCTCGTTACCAGCTTCGGCTTCGTTCGTTGAGACCTCCTCTATCAGCAGCTGATGCATCGACCACATCCCCACCAGCTGGACCGACGACATCATTAGCTACTACACCGATGCCATCTCCACTACCTACCGCACCATCATCATCCCCAGCTGCTACATCGATACCATCTCCACTACCTACTGCACCATCATCATCCTCAGCTCCTGGACCGATGCCATCCACTATAGGTCTCAAGTTTATGCCTACTCCAGGTTTTACTGCCCATAATATTCCATCATCATCAATTGGTCCTACTACTCAACCTATGCAGCGCCAGACTGCCCCTGAAGATAGTCCAAACTTAGAGGAGGAGGTAGATGAGCATGAGTCGATCCCGACCGCTACTCGCCCTACCATACGTTCTATTCAGGGAGGGTAAGAAATAATTAGCATTACATTCACTTTTATTATAATATAGTATTAATTATTTGTATTTTAATATTAAATTGATTTTTTGTTCTATTTAGGTTTGATCCATCCAGGGTTGCGTCTCAAGCCATTGAAGAAACTATCAAAAAGCAGTTTTGTCATCCATGGATTTCGTGGGGATGTCTCAATGATAAAGAAAAATGGGTGTTTTTCCGACGTTTTGGGGTAAGTACTTCATGAGTTGAAATGTATATTTGATAATTTAAGTTATATATTTGTTTTGTATTATATTTGTTAAGTACTAAATATTTTTGAATCTTTCGGACAAAAAATAATGCAGTGGACCCCTGAACATGAGGCGACGATAGAGAAAAACTTTCACTCTAGAGCCTCTCATAGACTCTCAGATTTGCTCAGGAATGCTCGGAAGTCTCGTCAGCGTCCCGACTGGATCGGGGAGCATGTCTGGGCACATTTGAACGAGCATTAGGGTTCACCTGCTTATAAAGCCAAGTGTGAACAGGCAAAGAAAAACCGAGCCTCTGAAAAAGGTGGGAGCTTGCACACTGGTGGCTCCATCCCTTAGCATGATCATGCATTCAAGATGGTACGTATATTTAAGAATTTGTTTTAAATGTAATACTTTTTTATTTATTAACTATTACTTGCGCTTTTGTTTGTAGTCAGAGGAGCTTGGTCGTCCCGTACATATCGATGAGCTCTTTGAGCAGACTCATACACGGAGGGATACCGGTGAGTTCGTCGATGAGAGGTCTAGGCGGACAGTGGTGAGTTCTTGAATTCTATTTAGTTTATTTTTATCATTTTCATATTGTTTTAATATATATATTTATGACATGATGTTTCTGTTTATGAATAACAGGAACAGTTTGGCACCAAGTTATCTCGGGCTATGGAGGATGTTGCACCCTGCACCGTCTGCTTGACATCCACCCCTCCTGAGCTCGTCGAGGAGCAGAGACTTAGGACTCAGTGTTGGTTGGATGTGGTCAGGGGCAAGAAGAAGGGGCAGATTTACGGGGTTGGAGACCTCGCTCGTGGTTTCCGACGAGGAGATCCTAGCCTCGCGCAACCGTCACATTCATCCTCCAGTCACTCCCAGGATTCAGAGGAGTTGGACGCGATGAGACAGCGACTGGCTGCCACCGAGGATACTGCACGTCGGGCTAGGGAGGAGAACCAGCAATTGAGGGATCAGGTCGAGTCAGTTCACCAGATCTTGCAGGCTGCCCTCCAGGTACTCCCCCCTGAGACACATACTGTTTTGCAGCAGCAGCTTCCACCGGATGACCAACAGCAACAGGGACATAAGCTCCCACCGGATGACCAGCAGCGGCAAGGACAGTAGTGATAGTCATCAAATGACGTCTCTCCGGAAGACTATACAGATTATTAGGATATTAGTTGCAGAATTTAGGTACATTTTTCATGTTTTGATGACAATGGTGTTCACCTTATATAATTTATATAATTTTTATTAAATTTTGTTTAATTTAAGTTATTATAATTTATAATTATTTTTATAATTATTTTTATAATAATTTTAATTAAATTTAATTAAAAAAATTTAACAATATCGACCGATAATACCGTCGGTAACTCAGACAACAAGTTATCGATGGATTTATCCGTCAGTAATCCACTCCACATTTACCGACAGTTTTAGCTGTCGGTAATTCACTCCACATTTACCGACGGCTTTATCCGTCAGTAATCCAGTCCACATTTACCGACAGATATTATCCGTCGGTAATTCAGACCTCATTTACTGACGGTGAGAATCGTTGGAAATTACCGACGGATTTATCCGTCAGTAATCCAGTCCACATTTACCGACAGATATTATCCGTCGGTAATTCAGACCTCATTTACTGACGGTGAGAATCGTTGGAAATTACCGACGGATACCCTAATCCGTCGGTAAAATTTAGGGACGAGCAAATTACCGACTGATTTTTGGCCGTCACAAAGCCGTTGGTAATTCTTCTTTACCGACGGCTTTAGACGATTACCGACGGATATTGACCGTCGGTAATCAGCGAATTTCTTGTAGTGTCTTAAAAGTCATATAAGTGGTAATATATGATTGGTTGACAGTGTAAATTTTTTTACATTATCAGTGTATCAAAATTAAACTGTATAAGTAAAGTTTTCACATATTAATAAGATATTAAATTTAAGGATTTAATTAATAAGCATTGCCTGTGTAAAGATTTTTTACATTGTCAACCAATTATAAATTATTATATTATTAAAAAATATTTGACTCTTAATTATGAGTTGTGCTTGGTTGATAATATAAAAACTTTACACTAATGGTGTATCAAAATTAAAGTCTAATTTTAATTTTTTTTTATCTATATACTTATATTTTAGAAGTTCCAACTATTTATAAAAATCAAATAAGTATAATATAATCAAATAAGAATAAGTTAGTATAAGAAATTCTTGTAATTTGATATTAAATTTAATATTTCTTAATTCTTGTTATTTACATCAAAGTGACATTTAAAATGAAAATGATGGGCAAGAAATAAATGAAATACGTACATGTACTTGGCTTTGGGCAATTTCAAAAACTGAAACATTATGTTTTCTTTGAAATCCATATAGACCTTATTGACCGATTGGATGGGTAATGAAGGTGGGTAGAGAAGAAAGTGGTAATATATGGTGGGGTGTTTTTCTTCCTGCAATAGCATGTAGGAACTAGAAATATTGGGACGTAGAGATCGAAGGGATGATGTGTGGCGAGCTACGTCGTTTTTGGTGATAAGATTTTTAAATTGTTTTGCTATATAGCGTGGGGAGGAACGTGTTTGTCAAGTTGTACTGGCTAGACGGCAAATGAAGGAACGCCGCACATGGTGTGAGATTCCCTGAATGCGCGTGATTTTCATGGCGTTGTGTGGATTGGTGTAAGAGAGAGGAGGACTAAGGTATTGTTTGACAAAGGACGAAACGAATATTGAAATGTAACTTAAACTGTTTTCAATCCAAAGTTTGACATCTTTTAGAAAAGAATGGATGTTATTTCGGGCGTGTTTCACTATACAATTTAATTAAGAATTTATTTAATAATTTTTTTTTTAAATAAACGAAAAATAATTTATCATTTTATAAGTTTTTCTGACAAACTTCTTCAAATAATTAGTTAAAAAGAAATTTATAGAAGTATCTTAAACTACTTTTATAAATTATTTGTATAAGTTTATTTGCACAAGTTATTCTCATAAGCTCAAATAAACTATTTATAAGCGCTTCTAAACGCATCTCTAACTGTTCTTCAAATAATTATATATCATCTTATATATCACTTTTAAGATAATAGTTAAGTATAAACGTCAAACATTTGAATGATATGACAATATATAACTAATTATTAATATAATTTTTTTATTGACTGGTGTATATTCTAATTAAATCCTTCTAGTTATTTGATTGTTTATTATATAAGATAATATGGAATGCCGTAGAGCCGTCTCTCTCTCAACCTTTTCACTCCCTTCTCTCTCAACTTTTCCTTTATTCCTTTCTTTCTTCTTCCTCATCCATCAGAGGGGGGTGATTTTGGATCATTTTTTGGTCTGGAATCACCTCTTTACAGCGTTTTTCTCTCCTTTTATCTAAATAAGCGTTTTTTTCACATATATCTGATTTTTCTTTCGTGTTTTTCCGTGATTTAATCGTCTGATTGCGGCGTTGTTTTGTTCGTCGTTTTGGTGCGGCGTTGTTTTGTTTCCCATCTTGTTGCGATGTTTGTTGGTTTTAGATTGACAGATCAGCTTCGATCTATTACAGATTCAATCAAGACTTGGACGTCAGCGTTATAAATCCAGAGGGATGAGTATTCTGGTCACTTTGATTTTGTCACATTTGTAGGCATTTTGCCGTTTATGCTATTAACCTGGATGCTGTGAGTTTGTTCGCAGACTCATCCTTTTCGTTTTTTAGCGATGTTGAATTTGTGTTGTTTTCGATTTATTTTACCAATTTAAATGAATGAATATCTTTTTTATTCAAAAAAATGGAATGAAGTGATATTTGATTCAAAATAATGACATAAATACATTCTTGACAAAAAAAAAGTTTAATTGCTATACATCGATAGTGTAAATTTTTTTATATTGTTAACCAATCACAATTATGTTATGAGTGACTTGTAAGGTAGTTAGGGTACGAGTCAAATTTTTTATTTACTAATGTAGCAATTTTTGATTTGTTGTCCGTATAAAACAACATTATATTGTCAGTATATAACAATCGAACTAAAAAAAAAAGTAAACTTTCTTATATTTTAAATTTGTATTTACTTTTCATAACTGATTAATAATAATTTTTCATTAAAAAATGAATACTATTTTATTTAGGAGAAAAATTTAAATGTGTACAATCTTTATAATTGATCGAATTCCCAAATAATAAATCACATTTAATTGATTTAATTATGTTTTTATTTAAAGAATTTACCTATTATAACTTTGAAAGAAATGCATAAACTTTTAAACCAATAATTTACAAAGCACCTCATAAATGGGCACAACTCGTAAGCCGTTGCGTATGCACACCATAGTCAACACCTTGTTTGTTCTTCTTTTTCCAGTAAGCACATTATTAATTTGTCCTTCTGTCGGCCTTGTTAACGAAGTCTCTTATTAACAGCACAATGTGCAAGCCTAGGTACAAATAAAATGTCTTTTGTTTACTAAAAAAAAAGTACAAATGAAATGTAAGTAACCTAGATTGTCATGAGTAGTACAAGATTTCAGTGCCTTTAATTATTTTCTTTTTGCTTTATCGGGGCAAGAGTAGCGTCTATAGGAATATGTATGATATAAGAAATAAGGGTTTTTCTATCATGTATAATTGGATATGTTAAAAAATCAATAATAATAAATTTTTTTTTAAAAATATTACATTCGATATATTAAAAAATTAAAAATATGATTTTTCATAATAATTTTTTATATATTAATTTCTTAACGTATATAAATTTGCACATAAAAAAATCTTAATAATATAATAGTTTGGAGCGGACGATCGAAGTGGGCATCACACAGTGGTGATAAGTGGGTGATACTGAGAGATAGCGATGTTATTAATTAATGAAAAAAGGGGACTTAATACGATCCAATATTATATATAGATATAGGAGAAAATATCATATGAGAAATGATTTTTAAACATCAAAATCGAATAATAATATAATATTTTTTTTATTTTTTGATGTATTTTTAAATTATATGTATATAAAAAAGATAAAAAATAAATAAGAGATAAAAATAGACATATATGATATTATATACGGTATCCAAAATTTGATATTCAAATAAGACACCCGAATGTCATATTGGCTAACATTTACTAACGAATATTTTAAGAATATTGGTTAAGGAATTCACAAAAAATAATTTTTTATTAAAAAATTAAGTATTAATTTCACTTTTTTAAACACTAATTATATTAATTTTTAATAAAAAATTTTTTATCTAGATTCTTAGAAAATTCGTTAATATTTTCCTTTTATTAAATAATATCTGTAGTCACCCTTTTAAACTTATCAGTCTTACTCAATTTCAGTTATACTTAAACTTTATAAAATATCCTTATTTTACTTTCCCAATTAAAGTAAGAAAGTGCCTTATGATCACGTCAAAGACAAAAAGTTCCTTATGATGCGAGACTCTCATACCAATGAATCTTTTTTCGTAAGTCTAAAGGAAAAACTACATACATAAGTATCTCTTTTCATAAACAACATAAGCGAACCTCCATAACATTCCCCTCCAAAAAAAATGCCACTTCTTTTCCTCGTAGCTTCTAGCCGAGCATGGCTTTTAGCCGTTAAATATATTATTATATTAATATTAATATTAATTCTACGATTTAGATTTCATGTTAAAAAATGATTATCTATCGATAGTAAAAAAAATGAAAATAATAACTTTATCTCTACTCACCTTCACCACACATCAGCCACAGCTTACACAACCACTCAGATCCACGACCACCACCAAAGTCACAGTGTCTTGGTTGTCTTCTTCGACCAAAGTCACGATTCGCAGCCACCAAATACTTTCTTCGACCAGAAGATCCAACATTTTCTTGTTGTTGCTTCTAAATCCGGAAAAACCCTCTCTTTGGTGTGGCTGACGACGACCTCATCACTGTGGCTGTTGCAGTCAGGCAATCCACAAGAACTTAGAAAATTGAGTTACATGGAGATTTATGAACATCGAGTTGTTATCCTCTAACGATTTGGAACTGAGGTTGATGCCCAAACCATAAAACCCAAAGAGGAAAAAAAACATAAAATTAAATTAAAAAAACATTTAAATAAAAAGCCTGAAGGTGGTCTTTAGCCGATCTGGCGTCGGAGTATGTCGCGCTCCGTCTTTAGCAGATTTGGCGTCGGAGTATGGCGTGGACGGCGACGGTGGTTCTGCTGATTGGTCCGAGCTGAGTTTGTGGGGTGCTAAGGTCGTCTTGCACGGTGACTCACGCTTCGCGATGATGGTGCACGAAACGGAGCAGATATACGTTAGACAGAGCACGACATAGCTGGAGCGTGGCCAAGCTTGCGACAGTAAGTGGCGATGGTGGTGGGGAGCGTTCTCCTTCCTCTCCTCTTGCAGAAATTTAAATCGAACCCCTTTCATAAAATCCATCGCTGAAAGCAAAAAAGACATCTTGGCGAAGTAGCGAAAGAAATAAGCAAAGCAGAGAAGACAGTAGGAACTCGGCGCAACGGTGTTTGGAATGGTGTGCAAAGGAGCGACTGGGGAACGATAGAGGATGGCGGAGAGGATGTTAGGGGTGAGGGTTGGAATAGAATTTGAAAAATATCGAAAATTAAAATAAAAATAAAAATAAAGAAAACCGATTATTTAACCGGGAAATCGGTGCTTCACTGATGTACCACGTTTTAGGTACTTCATGCTAGAAACCGCCTCTTTTTCTTCACAAGCCATGGCTCACCCTATTCACAACTTTACCAATTGACTCTTCAGAAGAATCTTTATCTCAAAACTTTGAAAGTCACTTATAAAACCCAAATCTATCAACTCCATAACCACATTCCTAATCTAAATCAATCGAACAAGTCTTAAATCCTCCAAACAATGGAGAGTGCGGATCAAAACACTACAAATCAACATCATTGATTTATATTAAACCCTAAATTTTATTTATTTTTATTATAAATCAATGGTTGAAATAGATTAGAGATTTGGTCCTCTCCCAAATGGGAGGACCTTAGAATTCCCTAAGTCTCACGAGCCTCGAAAAGAACAAACATTATACTCAATTCTCTTAATTTCTTTAACTCCTCCCTCATTTGTGTACACCTGGCTTACACATGGCCCTTCTCCCCGAAATAGTAACACTCCACATTACTCATATCACGGTGCGGGCACGATAGCGATTTCGATCTTCCTCTTGACCTACCTTATCTCTTTGAGTGACTCCTCCCTCGCTCAGACTCCTCTACAACTAGTACACGACCTTCATGACTGGTATTCTCATTTCTCACCATTCTCTCATTTTCTAGTAGAGCGGCGGCTACCTCATCCAACTTCAACGTTGTTCTCCCTATAAGCAACCTCAGAACCAAAGGTTTATAGGACCTCGGTGGTGAGGCCAACAATTACAATGCATGTTTCTCATAAGAGATTTTATCATCCGTGTTCAACAGTTGACATACTAGCTAGTTGAAATTATTAATGTGACTACGAAGATTTCCTCCCATTTCCATTTTGAGTTGATATAACTCCATCTTCAAACATAGGTGATTGGTTAGCGACTTCGATGCATAGATGCTCTCGAGCTTCTCCCACAAAGCCTTCGGTGTTGTCTCTTTCAACACGTTGCATTTGATCTCAGGAGCTAGAGCTAACGGAATCGTACTCACGACCTTCCTTTGGATTGTGCTCCAATTAATCACTTGCACAATTGCACTCATGGTGGCTGGCTTCTCCTCCTCTAAGACTTGATCAAGACCTTGCTACACCAAGAGGTCTTAATTGGTACTCTGCCAAATTGTAAAGTTTATTTTCCCATCGAATAATGGGATCTCAAACTTAGGCATGTTCCCCGCCATAGCTCCGATGCCACTGTTGAGGAAAAATCGCGCACGCCAACGAATTTCCCCGCACTCCCAAGTATTTTAGATGAGAACACACACAAACACACCACAAAGAAAGCAATATAGAACACAAAGATTTTTGTGGTTCGGCACCTCTTGCCTGCGTCCACGGAAATGCCCCAACAAAATGTTTCACTATCTCAAATATGATTACAAGAATTGTAACCCACCCCAAATTGTGTATTACTCTATAAACTCAAGTACCCCTCACTCAAGAGTTACAAGAAATGATAACAAACTCTTACTACAAGAGCTCTCTTACACAAGTGATCACACACACACTTGCTCTCTTCTCTTGCTTTCGATTGGCATGATTCAACACTTCACAATACCCCTTTATATAGGCGAAGTGTGGCTTCTTCCAAGAGGCAATAAATGTCAATTAATTGATTCTCACATTTTTATCACCTTTGAAAATCTTCATTTCCTTCTTCCAAAGATGAATGTAGTCTCCCCATGAGTCAAATATTCAATTCCAACAATTTACCATGCATTAAAATTTCTCACTTCAATTAATGTTTGAAAATTTAAATTGATTTTTCCAACACTTTGTTAGTCAGTTTAAGTCAGACAAGTGGCATGACTGATGTAATTTGAACCTCAAACTATTGTACTTTTTTAAGCCAAATTGGTTCTCAAAACTAGAAAGGACAAAGAGGAGTGGAAAGAAGCATTACCAAAAAGGAGAAGTCTTCAATCTTTAATGAACCACAATATGCTCTTTTACCTCAATCAATCAACAACTTACTATTTTATATCAATCAATCAACAATTAAAAGGAATTTACAATGAGTCATTGACTAACAATAGAGAATAAAATTACTTTAATTTATCTTAAACATTGTCATCTGAGGGAACTGATACTATAGACCCGGTGGATTTTCCAGAAACATCTTTCTCCAGAAAATGAGTAACTAAAGCCTTTTCACAAACATCTTTTTCCTGAGAATGGGTAGCTAAAGCCTTTCCAGAAACATCTTTCTCCAAAGAATGCGTTACTAAAGCCTTAACCACATGGCGAAACTTCCTTCTGTAAGTTGGAAGCTTTGATACACTTCTTACCATTCCAATCATCCTAACAATGTTTTCATCATTGCATACAACATCAATCAAATTCTCTAATACAAGTATACAATACATACTAAGTAAGGAAAAAAGAGTCCCATATATAGCTTATTGATACTTTAGAACATAGAGGACAAAAAGACCCTCACAAATGAAGTTACTAAGGGTCTATTTGTTTTGTTTCTAGTTTCTTGTTTTTATTTACTGTTTTATTAAAGATTGCAAAAATATTATCTTGTTTTTATTTTGTTTCCTATACAACTTACAAAATTTTGAAAATATGAAACAAAATGAAAACAAGATGAAAGAAACAAAGCAAACGGACACTAAACATTTTAGTTGGTCTCACAACAAAATGTTGAGTTTGCTTCTCTAATTTACCGAGTCAGGATAAAAGTCACGTACCTTCTACTAATTCCCTCGATTTGAGCAGCTTTAAGACCGTCAGGAAACACTAAGCTACCATTATCCCAAGCCTCCAAGCGTTGCTTATTGCTTCCAAAGAGAACTACCTTTTCCAAATAGCTCACTTCACCTTCCTCCAAATTAATGACCCTTATCTGTTCCTTCAGAACCATAACAGGATTGTAGAACCAATCCAACAACTTGTCCTTTGGTCTGTTTAAATAGGTTATCTCAAAATCATCAAATAGCAATACCCCACTTGAGTTGGCTTTGATGGAGAAGAGAAGTGCCCTTAGAAGTGAATAACAAGGCAAGCCAACCCCAATTATGGAAGCTTCATTACTATTCTTTCCCCTCATCCATTCATAAAGGTCTTCATGTGTTAGTACATTAGCATCCAACAATTCCTTGCCTCTCATCTCACAACACTTCATCATATTTCCCCAGACCTGTCACATTAAGTATTACAACATGAGAGGTAACCAAATAAACTTACGAGAGCACAACAGCAGCCGAATGAGATCAGAAAGTTGGCTTCAAGGTCCTGATAAGATCTCACATATATGATGTTGGAATGAAGGAACTAAGCAAAGCTTTTGGGTAAATTTTTTTTTTTTCTTTAGATATATATCTGACACCTCTAATAAGAATATGCACATTTTTTTTTTTTTAATAATTTGGTGGGTTATCTATTAGAGGGTGAGCTTTGATGCAACGAGAGTGTTGCTGTCTTGTGACCTGAAGGTCACGGGTGGAAACAACCTCTCTACTAGCGAGGGTAAGGGTTGCGTTCATCTACTCTCCCGAGACCCCACTAAGTTGGAGTCTCGTGCACTGAGTCGCCCTCTTTTTTTTTTTGTTGGTTAGCTTTTCTGCAAAATCCTTTCTAGGGAAATATAGTACATGGAATGGAATATATCAACCATAATATCGAACTTGTAAGTTATTCAAGACAACAATCAATACAACATGATCTGCGGAGATTGAAGTCAGACATCAAATTTTTAAAACATATTTTTATTTTTAGCTATTAAAACATAAGATATAGATCTACTAATTCGGTGACTAAAGAATAACAGAAATCCTTGAGTACATTATATGACCTCTGATTTTGCCAAACTCATGAAGCAATTACGTCCAAAGAGTAGAGATAGCCATGTCTAGTCATCTGACATACTCAAAGGATAGTATTTAGTAGGGATGACAATGGGTATTGGACCTGCTGGGTACCCACAAAATTTATCCGTTATGGATAGGGTAATTACCCGCTAATTGGGTATGAGTTCGGGTACGGATAATTGCCCGCAAAAATTAATGGGGATGGGTGCAGGTACGAGTACTTTAGTACCCACCTCACCCCCATACCAGCACTATATATATATATACACACACACACACATAATCTGAATATCTGATATAATATATTATATTTTGATATTAATTTAAAAAATTTAAAAAAACTTAAGGGAAGTACGAAACCTCCGACCTAACCTATGTCACTCTCACTCTCCTAATCTCATTGTGACCGGCGCCGCTAATTCAGCATCACTGCACCTTGCGGTCCTTAATTAAATTTGTGTTTTTTAATTTTAATTATTTAGACTAAATATTTACTTTCTTGTTATGTTCTAGCTTCTATTAGTATCATTGGACCAAAACAATATTTACATTTAAAACATAAGCATTTGCAGTCTTTTGGGTACTCTGATTCAGATGATAAGATAATATATCATTGTTTAAGTTACGATGTGTTATTAATGGGTATCTTTACAATTATACTTAATTAGTATAATGTATCTTTTTTAGCAGATTTTGGAGAGTGCCAGTAGCTCAGGAGAGCCAAATTTATGAATTATTGTTCTTAGAAGTTTATTGTAATATTTAATTGATGTTTTGGAGATTGATTATTGAATATTTTGTATTAAAACCTTTGGATTTCATGTTGACAAATTGATTATTAGATCCGCAGGTTTCATTTTTTAGTTTGGAATGTAAGAGTTTACAAGAGTTTAAGCATTTTATTGTTTAATTAAAATTTCTTATATTAAAGTGCGGGTAACGAGTACGGGTACGGATATTTAGATACCCAGAATGTAAGGGTACGGGTATTAAAGTTACTACCCACGAGGGTATGGGTCCGGGTACGGGTATTTTTTCAAAACACGGATACAGGGACGTACCCTACCCATACCCTACCCATTGCCATCCCTTATATTTAGTATCTTTTTTGCCATATGCAATTTTTTTGCCCCATTTTTTCATGGAGCAAGCTCCGAGGGTTACTCCTATCATCTACCAAACTACCAAAGAGTCTATTTCTTGATTTGACTTTGGCACAAATTGCATCCTTGCAGCTACTGGTGTAATCTAAGCAAGACAATTTGATTTTAGAAATATTTTATGTTTGATAATGAGAAAATAGCCTTGGCACAACGGTAAAGTCGCTTTGTGACCTGGAGGTCACGGGTTCAAATCCTGGAAACAACCTATCCGCTTGCGAGGGTAAGGTTACATAAATCTACTCTCTCCAGACCCCACTAGATCTAGGTGGGAGTTTCGTGTACTAGACCGTCCTTTAATGAGAAAGCGTATGTTTGGAAACACACACAAGTAAAAGAAAGTGTGTTTGCCCGAAGCTATATAGAATAGCTTTTGCGGTGAAAACGTGATTATGAGGATGTACAATGTGGGTCCGAACACACTGAAAGTAGCACAAATTTCTGTAGGGTCAGCTTCTGGTATTCAGTAGAGAATCACGTTTTTCCTCTCTTGATATAAATGCTTATAATTTGACATGGGCAAATCTCTCCCAAAAGAATTCTATACATTGGGGAGACTATTTGCCTATGGTTTAAACTTACTTGAAGTACTAGACAAAAAATCCCTTAGAGCATTGGTGCTAGACAGCTGCAAGCAAAGGAAGAAATACAAAGTAGTACTTCATTAACTTTAGGTGAAAAACCGCATACCTGCACCATTTTCACTTCATGAATGGTCTCTCTTACTGATCTTGAAGGAGCTAAGCTTGGCATAAACATTGCAGGTGGCTCTACTTTGCTTCCAGCTACACTATTTCCTCGAACAGAAAACTCTGATGATTGAGAAGCCTTTTTATTTCGATACTGGGGCCTGGCTGCAAGCAAATTGAATGCTGATATTTAACAGAATAAACGGCATATAAGAAAAAACACTAATTGAGAAAATGTGTACTTTGGAAAGAATGTCCCCTCTCTAAGATAGAGCCAGTCATTTGTGTATTCATCAAACTCAGCAACCATTGCAATCACATAGGCTAAACCTCTATGGAAAGATCTTTCCTGCACTCACAGGAAGGTTCAAAGGTGAGATCAATGATTCAGTCAAGGTAATTGGAAATGAAGGACTAATAGAGTGATCAAACCTGATATACTACAACAGATGCATATAGTCCAACAAAAATGCTTGAGAAAATGGCCAATAAAATGCTGGCAATGACAACGAGTGGCCACACAAGTATTGTCAAACCAGCAATGGGGACACAAGCTGTTTCAAGGAATGGACCTTCTCTGCTAATTAAATCTTGCAAAAGTCTGAACCAACCCTTGAATAAGAGGAAGGGGCTCTTTGCTATAGCAATTGCAGTGAAAAGAGGAATCTCCACAATTAGTCCCATTATCCCAGCAATGATGCATCCCGGAATATGAATTAACCTTCAAAAAACAAGTTCAAAGGAGAGTTCAGGAACAAATGCCAACAAACAAGTAAGGACCACTCAGCCTTTCAATAAATTTTTGCTAATAGAAATTGTAACTCTAAACATACAACCAATATGGTTCCAACCAAAAATATAAAATAAGAAATTAAAGAGATCAATCATGTTTTCCAGACCTCATAAACAATCAAGTTCAAAAGGAATAAAAAAATGTTCTGTTTACTTAAGTTCAGGATTCCAACTTCCCAATCCCCAAACCTGTTGGGGCCAAAGAACTGAAATTTCCAGTTTTCATATTCACTAATATTTTGAAACATTGCTCAGCTCAATAATCTATTAAAGAGCACATTATTACTGTTTTTCTTTCTTGTTTAAAAAGGAAATGAAACACTGATCACATAAATAAACAAATAAATGACTTGAATTGATAACCATTACCTTAGCCTCTTACACTCATCTGAGCTAGGTGATTCACGTAGTTCCTTCAAGTAACTCGGGTATGAATGGAAACACATATCTGCAAAATCCCTAACTACAGTGCAACTGCCTTTGATAGTTCCCCAGGTTCCATCCTGAGTTGAGTGTGAATAGTTTTTACCATAAGCAAAAGATGTGCTAAATAAATCAAACAAATAAGTGTTGTTGTTATTGCAAGAAGACCTTAGAAACTCACCACAATACTATGAAAAAATTTCTTGGACTCATCATCATCATGTCTGAAGGCCTCAAAAGTTGAAACCCATGGAGTGAAAAAGCCATAGCCCAACCCAACAAGAACGCTTCCAGCTATGCCTAGACCCAACCATAAACCAAACAAGGCAGGCAAAGCAATCAAAATTGCTACTTTCAAGGCTGCATCAAATATATGAATCCTGTAAACACAAACCATATCAGGTAAAAAAAGAAGTACTAACTGAAATTCCATAGAGGACAAAAAGGGAAGGTGCAGAAAGTAATATTACTTTAAAAGGGTGTAAACAGTCCAAGCCACATGTGCAGGAAACAACAGCAGAATCACCCCAACGTTCCCTATAATAAGTAACAGACCAGCAATAGGACCCACAACTAAGCCTGCAGAATTTTAAGAAAAGTTCAAGAGCCCATCATCCAAATTCACTTTAGATTTTAGAACTTAAAAAGAAACAAACAAATAAAAAATAAAAAAAAACTTTAGCAACTGATTAGATTCAATCATGAAACTGTAAAGAATGAAAAAGGGTAATAGAACAAAGAGAACCTTTTATGGCACCGATGAAGAAAGCACAGCAGAATGCAAAGACAACATAAGAAGACTTGATCCAACCATCAATAGAACCAGGAAAAGCCATACTAACAAAGGATCAGGATCATGAAGGAATTAATAGAACAGAGAAGTTGTAACTGAAATTGGAATGAAGCTAGTTTGAATATACAGATGAAGAAAATCAAAATTGGCACATGTAAGAGGAAAACAAGGGATAGTCAAATAACAAAAGACAATAAGGAGGCGTATGCTACAAGAAGATGACAAAACAAGAAATACTTAAATCGAAACTCAACTAAAAATAATCTTTCAGGATGTTGGGAACCGAAAAGAAAGTATCATTGACATAGAAAATAAAAGGACAAAGCCACAAAGGGAGAGGCTGCTAGAGTGAAAATGGAATATATATATAATTATATCATGCAATAATATAAAATTGTATTTGTTTGAATTGTTTGAATTCATTCATTGACCACTCCACTTCTATGGCTCTATCCCTTAGAAGAGAAAAAGAATTGCCTGCGGTTCTGCCTTAACAAACATGCGTCTATTGCAGCTTTTTCTGTGTGAACATTTTGTGTCCTTTTAGATTCAGTGCCACAATATCCAAAACACCTCGATAGCACGTTAAGATATTTTTCCAAGGATGCACATCATTTTTTTTATAGAGAAATGTTTGTTGCACATCTAAATTTGAACAATAATACGATGTCCCTTCATATTTTTTTTTTTATGTATTTTTGAAATGTGCGTAAATAAAAAAGATAAAAAATAAGTGAGAGATAGAGACAAAATAATATGGTATCACATTCGATGTCCAAAATCTAATATTCAAATAATATAACTGTTTTTATACTCCTTTTTATACCTACTTTATAACCAACCATTGAAACAATGAATAAATGATATATGCTTACGATTTAGATATTTAAAAAAGTGATCTGATAAAAAAATGGTTGAGATGAATGTTTTCTTCTATATCATTTTCTTTGCATAAGATTAGTTTTCTACGCAGGTCTATATACTAACCTGTTAAAGATTTCCCTTATCCTTGGAGAATAATATTTCTTCACTAATTTTATTATACCTTTTTGGCTCTTTTTCTAATGAAATTTTTTTTAAGGATTTTTGGTGGAAATAAAATATCAATAGTTGAATGGTTTGAAAATAAATAAAAAAATTGTTTGAATGATTTATGAATAGTTTATACAATCATATCAATGGTTTTTAGTTTGGACTTTGGACTTTGAATGTTATTTTGGTTGCTATTATTTACACTTAATTTTTTGTCATTTTGTTGGTAAAAAAGCCGAATTATCCATTTTAATACAAACTAATAAAAATTGATTTGGATTAGTTAGGTTTTGATATTAAAATCAAGAGAAATATTAGCAACACACTTTTTTTAACACTCTTTTCAATATATTACTCTTTATGATTGAGTGAATTTTATGTGAATCTCATTAAATCACATGAATCCACTATCTATTTATTGGAATTCTCGTGAACTCCATACCATATAAAGAGTGTGTTAAATAGAGTTTAAAATGATGTGTTGCTTGGATTGCTCTTCAATCCAATCCATGGCTAAGTGTAACTAGTTACCATGTTTAGATGGGATATTTTTTTTTTTTTTTTTTGGTTCTAGAAACCGATCTCAATCAAAGTGCAAACACGCCTGCGTTATTATATATTTTTTTATCTGTCTTTTCCAATGAGGTAGTGAAAAGAAAAATATAAAAAAATTAGTGTGCATCTATCATTTTCCTATCATTTTTAATTATGTTTGCATAAAATAGGAATGTAAATATCACAATTCTTCATTCATTATAATATATAATTTAATTTTAAATTTATATAATATTATATTCATTTTACACAAATTTACATATAATTTGTAATTATAATTACACCTATTTGGTGTCTACAATCTGATTACTTGTTTTTTTCAGGATCGACCTAAAATAAGGTGAGATATAAGAGTGAACAAATTATTAGAAGGGTATCATGTATATAATTTTTGTTAGATATTAAAATGAAGATAAAATCATAAAATTAATGAGCTCCATAGAGGTTAGGACCATAAAGCAATGGTTTATCTAACCTTACTCATAGGTGGACTTTGGTTCTTTTATATATAAGTTACCTTTTGTTGTATTATACACTTCCGTAACACCTGCATGATTATATTATTAGATTATTTTATTATATTATTATTAGCTTCGTTAACTATTTCAATCTTAGCTTTATATATGTTTACCAGGGAGAAAAGAAAAAAGCAACCCAGCTTCATACGCAAAGGCAAGGGCGAAGTCAAAGACTATTATATACATGATGTGATAAGAGCTAAATGAATAAAAATATGATTGTAATTGTTATGTATTATTAATGTCAAGTTTTTTATATCGTCAATCAATTAAAAATAGAAATCATGATATGAGTGACTTTTAATGTCGTTAGTATAAGAGTCAAATATTTTAACTTATATGAAAATTTCTGATTGATTGATAATGTAAAAAATCTTTACACTAACCGTATATATCAATTAAATCCATATTATACAAATATCAAATATCAAATTTGCTTCATGTAACGGCTGCTTGATAATCAAGGTTAGCTGGTTTGAGTTCTGGTATTGCCCTAATTTTCCTTTTCATTTGAATTGTGTTATTTAAATATTTAAAGAATACGACATTTAAATAAAATATTATTTATATTTATATAGTATTTATTTTAATTCGATATATGGTATAAAAACAATAAATCATATTCACATATAACATGATATCCTAAGTTGGTTTTATATTTTAAATGTAAAAAAAGAAAACATTTTCTTCTCTTTTATGTAGGATGATGATAATGGTAATGGTGATGAATCTGATGATGTCGTGCCACCGTGCATTCTAGAAGACGATTCAACCGGTTCGAGGGAAGACCCACAAACAAATCACATATTTTTTTATCAAAAAAAAAAAAAGAAAAACAAATCACATATTTTTTTATCAAAAAAAAAAAAAAGAAAAACAAATCACATATTTGAAGGTGCAATTTAATTTCGTTGGTCCCCGTGTAATTGGTATTGGAAGGAATCTTGAAGTGTGATAAACCTTTCAGTTTTGTTATTTTAATATCAAAATCTGGATATCGTATGTATTTATTTTTATTTTTTATTTATTTTTTATTTTCTTAAATATATACATATATTAAAAATACAACAAAGAACAAAGAAATATCGTATAATGTTTCTTTTTTCATGTTCAAAAATCTTTACTCTAAACCTTAGATGGGATATTGTGACAAGTGGTCCATCTTTTTGGCCCAGCATTGCAAAATGATAGTGTAATATAGGAATCACATAAATAAATGGACAAAACTTAGATATGTACATACAGTTCCTTAGTTATATTATATGTTGTTTTTTAATGAAAATAATATAGTTTATCAATGAAGATATAATATGTATAATAAATTTGACACATGTATTATTTTTATTGAAAACAATATTTTATATATCTAAACTATTGCATCTAAGTATCTCCTAAATAAAATTAGTATATAAATATCATTACTCTTTATAATGGCATGGCTTTGTTTTATTATTTCATGCTTACAATAATTGACCGGCATAAAAGCAAGAAATAATGGCAAACCAAGGCTGCCAAGATTGAATACCACCAATAGAAGTCAATGGGTCAACATGGGCATCATAGTTCTGTCATGTTACTTCAAACCCATTAGAAATTAAGTAGGCGTTTAGAAGAACTTAATAAGTTTTTTGGAATTATTTTGTTATATACACATTTAAGCATGCATTTAAAAGAGTTTATGAAAATAGTTTATGACTTTTCTATAAATTCTTTTTAATTTATTTTGATAAACTTGTCAGAGAATTTTATGAAAAAGCTAAAAAGAGTTTATATGAATGACATAGGATCACGTCTATATAAACAACTTAGTCTTTACAATAATTCAGCTTATTTCAATGCAAACTTATTGAAATAAGCTATAAAGAGGTTATAGAAAGGTCATAATTTATTTTTATAAACTCTTTCAAAGACATGCTTAAATGCATATTGTCGCAACCCACCAACGGCTTTATCCATGAAATGGAATGATGCCATTAGACACCTTAAAAGTGATCTACTTTTCAGAGTTTGAATTCGGAGGTTGGTTACGAGTAAGAAAGATATTAGCACCTTACATCGTTCATTCTAAGAACGGTTAGCTATTTAGTTTAAAGTGTTTGCTTATTAAGTCAAGTAGTGGATCCTTTATTATTTTAAAAGAAAAATAGTTTTTTTATTTTTCATTTTTACAATATTGTCGACATATTAAAAAAATGATAAATGACTATGACAATCAGAAAATGAGTGAATAAGTAGTCATTTATTCTATGGATCAAATTTGAATCCCACAACTTATTGGATGTGATTGAAGTATATTAAACTTTTAAAAGTTAGAAAGTAATTTGTAAAATCAAAAAGGGTTTGATTCTAAGAAAATATACTTTTAGAGCGTCTTTTTAAAATGGTTCTATTTCAGAAGGCTTAAAAAAATATACCAAAAAGGTTGAGGATAAGCAAACTTGATCACATTTATTTTCTATCTTTATTATTTAAAAATTAATTTTTGAAGGTATGGAAAATAGACCCCACTAGCGGTCCTAGCTGGATCCAATAAAATAGTCTCATGAGCGTTGGGTAGAGTATTATGTGACCGTCACTCTGATCCTCTCTCAACTTTTCTATCATCGACAAATTTTTTATTTTTTTTATAAAGTTTTATGGTTGGGTTTTTGGAAGGCAAAATCACACAAGTTCAATTAACTTAAAAATTGTTTAGATTAGGATTATATTGGTATCTTTACGACGCCGCCAACGCTCCTTACAAAATCTTAAAGATAATTCTCACTTCAACAAAGTCATAATTTCGTTGTCACTTCGGCTAGTTTAGGGACGGATCTAGTGGGGGGCAAACATGGGTGCTTGCCCATCCCTCATGTTTGCCCCCCTCATGCATATATTTTATGAAATTAGTTATATATATATGTACTATTTTTCATAAAAAAAAAATATTACTATAAATATTTGACATGTATACATATACTGTTATATATTCGACTTCTTCTTCTAATGCTTTCTGGATCCTTCTCTGGGTTAGTTATGGATATTCTATCATCGAAATTTTAATCCATAAGATTAATAAAAAAATTACTTTATAGATATTTAAGTTATTCAAAAAAAAAAAAAAAAACAAGATGATAACAAGATACTTTACGACGGTTCAATACATCATCAAAGTTCAAGTGTTGATATGTGACCACACATTTTTTTGATGAATATATGTCACCAAACATAAAACAAAAAGAAAATATAAAATAAAATAAAGATTATAAAATGAAGCACAACAACTATATGTGTTGTAACAATGTTATAAAGAAAATGGCATCACGTGATGCCTTTTGTCATGCTTTTGCAAATAAAAAAAAATTGAAGGCTTTCCTTCAGGGCCTATAGTCAAATAAAACAAGATGATGATAAATTGGTGACGCATTAGCAACAGTTGCATCACATCAAAGGGGATAGATTTGGGATTCCGATTCACTGTAATAGTAAATTCTTATATTTGTTGTAATTGTGTAATTTATCATCATTAGATTTATTATTATCACACTCTTAATCCTTGATTTGTTTTGTCCAAAAAATAACAAAAAAATACAAATGAAGAGAGATAGAAATAGGCTAGTGTAGAAAATCTTAATCCATCAATTTGGTACAAAAACGCAGTTTGCTTACAAGGGATGGATGCCCTCACCGGGAGAAAAGTGTTTCGATTTAGCGGCTTTTTTTTATCAAACTGACCATCACTTACAAATTATTTATCAGAAAATATTCTTTCAAAACTATTTATCAAAATAATACACTTTCTATCTTTTTTTAATAATATATATATATATATATATATATATATATATATATATATATATATTGTTGACAGTAGCGTCTACGTGGCGCTTTAGGCGGGTTAAGAATTATATGTTGGTTTAGGATTTGAGAGTAAACATGCTGGCAAATAGCTTTGAGGCTTATTTAATGAACATTCATCAATCGTTTAATGTTGTTAAATGAACACAATCACTGTCAGGGATTTCCAAAATATGGAAGTCGTAAAACACATAAGAGGAAAGATGTCTCTTCTTGAGTTTAAAATCCTTCCTAATAGGTGTGTTATATCATGAGCGGATGTGTCTATACATCAAAAGATACATGCATAAAAGGTTGCATTCCTTCTTTCAATTAATGAAAGGTTGTTTCCATTCACCAAGTGACATGAGTTGGTCTATAAATAGAACCACTCTGCATATAGGAAAGGTTGACGAAATTGTCAAGCCTTATCCATTCCAAATCACCTTCTTTTCTCCCTTATGCGCAGAGAGAGTTAAGGAGACTATTGTTCTGTAAATTGCCATTGACGATACGCTTGGTTTAGGGTGTGTAAACCAAATCAAGGTTGCTCCATTGTATTTTGAAGGGGATTCGCTGTTAATACCTGTTGCATCCAATCTAGATAGAGATTGGTGGGGGCGAATCGAACCTAAAGTTTAGTGTCCTCACACGCCTTGGAGATTGCGCGTTTTCTTTGTTTTCTCTTCTTTGTTGCAGAACCACACCCCAATATCTAACAATCTTTAGGTTCGATTATCCGTTCTATACTAATGGTTTTTGCAACATTGAAAAATATATGGCTTCCAACTTTGTAAAACGGAAGAGGTTCAATGGTAAAACGGGAGAGGTTCGATGACATAGCGAGAGGTTCAATGGTGGCATTTCTTCTACGATAGCAGAAAGAGATGCATTATCTTCTCACAAAAAGGAAAGATAAACACTCCTATGCTTCCTCAAAAACTTGTTTATTTAAGACCATGGTGAAAGGTACACAACTACTTTCTATGGATATGATATGCTTGATGTTTAAATTTCATGTATGTACAATCCTAAAGGCGTTATTGTTTATGTTAATTTAACATGTGGTATTAGAGCCTTAGATGCATGATTAAGAATCCATTCAAGTATGTGAGTCTTGATAAGCATGAGCATGAATATGTTTGGCTTATGATGCATGAATTTGTGAAGTTAGCGTATCATGTAAAAACCAAATATTTGGAGTTGACAATCTTATATTATAAGTGCATGAATATGTAGATATAAGATGATATTGGTGTCTTGCTTAGAACATGCTTAGACATGAATCTAAGACATAGAAACAAAAGAAATAAATTTAAATTTGGGTTGAATGACCAAAATGACAGTGGGCTGTGTGAACCCGGTTCTTTCCAAAATGGGTTTTGTTGACCCAATTGGTTAGGTGAGAGGCACTCAAACACTGACTACATTAAAGGATTAAATATCCCTAATAATTGCAAAACTCCATAGAGTGTCGCAACAGTTGGATGCTTTGAAACATGGTTAGGGTCGCCGAACTCGCGATGCATGGGAAGGAGAACAAGCACATTAACCATCAGGTCAGATGGTGATTATATTACTGACCATTCTTAAATATTATTATATATATCTAGTAGAAGTTGAATCTTATTTTGGGATTCAAAGTTTTGTTGTGGATACATTGTCGATTCTAATTAAGGAAGATAAATGTTAGACAGTAAACATTTTCAATTACCCAGAAGTTGTGATGCTTATATATATATATATATATATATATATATATATATATATATATATATATATATATATATGTATGTATGTTATTATATTGTGTGGGTAAATTGATGTTGTTTGTTATGAGACATTTATTAAATGTTTTAGGAGTAATAGAATAGGATAATGCTATCATTCTAGTTAATTTGAGTCTACTGAAATAATTCACCAAACAATCACACCTTATTCGCTACAGCAAAACGGTATAGCTGAAAGGAAAAATAGGGCATTATAAGAAATGATAAATGCTATGTTATCCTATTCTCGTCTAGCAAAAGGTTATTGGGGAGAAGCCATGTTGACGGCTTGTTATATCTTGAATAGAGTTCCATACAAAAGGAACAGGATAACCCCATATGAACTCTGGAAAAATAGAAAGCCCAACCTCGACTATTTCAAAGTTTAGGGTTGTAGGGTGATAGTGAAAGTTGCTTAACCAAAGAAGAAAAAGTTAGGTGAAAAGGGAATTGAATGTGTGTTCCTGCTATGCTAAAAATAGCACAGCATATAGATTCTTGGTTATAGAATCTAATGACTCATATCCTGTAAGTACAGTAATTGAGTCTAGGGATGCAATCTTTCAAGAAGATAGGTTTAACTCAATTCCAAGTCACAGAGATAATGTTCATAGTAATAAACATAATCGGGAAACCAATGTATCTAATATTGATATTTTGGAAGGTTCAGAACTTAGAAGAAGTCAGAGACCTAGGAAAGAGAAAACTTATGGATCAGTCTTTTTCATGTTCCTTGTAGAAGGAACAAGAGAGTCCATATAAAGTTATGGACCAATCTGTTATAATAGAGAAAGTGATTCAGAAACATTTGAAGAGACAATAAAATCTCAAGATGCCGCTTTCTGGAAAGAAGCTATACAATAGGAAATAGACTCATTAATAATGGGGAATAAAACGTGGAAATTAGTAGATCTCCCACCTTTCCAAACCAATAGGTTGTAAATGGATTTTCAATAGGAAAATGAAGGTAGATGGAACTATAGATAAGTTTAAGGCAAGACTAGTTGCTAAGGGATTTACACAAAAAGATGCCATTGACTATTTTGATACATATGCATATGTCGCGAGAATTGTCTCAATTAGAGTGCTATTGGCACTTGCATCCATCTATAAGTTTGTCATTCATCAAATAGATGGGAAAACGGTATTCCTAAATGGGGAATTGGATGAAGAGGTGTATATGACATAACCTGAAGGGTTCGTGGTTAATGGTCAAGGAAAGAAAGTGTGTAAATTGTATAAGTCATTGTATGGAGGACTAAAGCAAGCTCCGAAGCAATGACATCAAAAGTTTGATTAAGTTGTGCTAGCTAATAGATATAAGATAAATGAATATGACAAATGTATTTATAGTAAATTCCATAATGGAAAATGTGTCATGATTTGTTTTATGTTGATGATATGTTGATATTTGGTACTGATCTAGATGAGGTAGAAGAATCTAAGAGTTTTTTATCTAGAAATTTTGATATGAAAGACATAGGGGTAGCCGATGTGATTCTAGGAATTAGAATAATAGGAGATAGTGAAAATATATCTCAATCTCGCTATATAGATTAAGGTATTAAAGAAATTTGATCACTTTGGTTGTTAACCTATCACTACTCCCTTGGATCATAATAACTAATTTAGTACCAAATAAAGGTAAGCCATTAGCACAACTTGAATACTCAAAAATAATTGGATGCTTGATGTTTGTCATGACTATATTCGACTACACATTACATATGTTGTAGGTGGACAAAGTAGGTATACAAGTAATCCAAGTAAAGACAATTGGCATGGTGTCCGAAGAGTATTGAAATACTTGAAGAGGACAATGAACTATAGTTTAAATTATGGGGGTGCTATTTCTTGGGGTTCCAAGAAAGAGACTTACATTGTCGGCTCCACCATGGCTGCAGAATTCATAGCAGTTACTGCAAGTAGAAAAGAGGCTAAATGGCTTAGAAATTTGTTGTATGAGATATCAATTTGGCAAAGTCAAGGGCGCCAGTATCCATACATCGTGATAGTTAGTTAGCATTATCAAAGGCATATTGCTATTTATATAATGGAAAGTCCAGGCAGATTGGACTATGACATAGCTATGTGAAGGAATGAATTATAAATGGAGTAATATCCATAGTTTCTGTACGAACAGAAAGGAATCTTGCAGATCCTTGACGAAGGAACTGACAGGGAAAATGGTGTTGAAGACATCATTAGGGATGAGACTCAAGCCTACATCTAAATGATCAACAATGGTGGAAACCCAACTCACACTTGAGTAGCATCAAGTCTTGAGTTCAATGTGGCCAAAGTACACTATTAGAGTGATTGCAAGTACTTGACAAAAGATACATCCCAAGGTTTAAAAGTACTTGGACCATAAGGAAATATGGGAGGGAGGATGAGCTTTTGCTCTTAATGGACCTATAGCATATATATGCTGAAGTGCTTTAATTATGAGGGCGCTTCCGATAGAGACTACCTATGTGAGAGTGAAGTGGGGCTGCTTCTTGGAGTTAAGGGCTTGACTTTTAAAGCTCTCATGAAAAGGATACAAGACACAAGGCCTCATCAAATGTGTCGGCTTTCACGTCGTTCAATGGTACCGAGATTTCATGTGTAAGTTATGCATGCTCCTTCTAATGAATATTTGGTTCAAACCTTGTCTACCATTTTATTCGGGACGAGTGAAACTCATTTCTTACTAAGCAAAAATTCAAATCCCCGAGATACCTTTGTCTGAAAGCATGCGATTTCTAGAATAATGGGATTTGGGTTTATTTTGAAAATGGTGGGGGATTGTGAGGGATTTCCAAAATATGGAAGTCCTAAACACATAAGAGAAAATGCGTCTCTTCATGAGTTTAAAATCCTTCCTAATAGGTGTGTTATATCATGAGCGTATGTCTCTATACATCAAAAGATACATGCATGAAAGGTTGCATTCCTTCTTTCAATTAATGAAAGGTTGTTTCCATTCACCAAGTCACATGAGTTGGTCTATAAATAGAATCACTCTGCTTGTAGGAAAGGTTGACGAAATTGTCAAGCCTTATCCATTCCAAATCACTTTCTTTTCTCCCTTATGTGCAAAGCGCGTTAAGGAGACTATTGTTCTGTAAACTGCCATTGACGATACGCTTGATTTAGGGTGTACAAACCAAATCAAGGTTGCTCCATTGTATTCTGAAGGGGAGTCGCTGTTAATACCTGTTGCATCCAATCTAGATAGAGATTGGTGGGGGCGAATCGAACCTAAAGTCTAGTATCCTCACAAACCTAAATTCTTTGTTTTCTATTCTTTGTTGCAGAACCACATCCCAATATCTAACAATAACTTTTTTATGTGATTTGTCCAAATCATGGAAGATGAGTTCAATTTTATCAAAAATAGTCTAACAAGTGGGATGTTACGAAGTGGGGTGGTCAACATAATTGTGTGAACTCAATGTTGTCGCATGTTCACACAAAGTTGGATAATAATAACAATAATAATAAAAATGATAAAGTTATAATAATAACAACAAAAATCATAAAAAATATTAATAAATAATAATAATAATAATAATAATAATAATAAATAATAATAATAATAATAATGTAGTAAGTATTCTTATTAAAAATGTGTGAGAATATTAGAGAGAGTGAGAGAATATTAGAGGGAGTGAGAAGCGTGACTGTGTGAGTGTGTGTAGAATAGAAAAGGGGTTATATAGCCACAGAATAGTAAAGGGGTTGGGGAACATAAAAACATGTTGGTGGGCGGGTGACAACAGCGCCATTTGGCACGCTATGAAGGAAGGCGCTACTGTGCTTTTTTAAAAAGGAAGGTGTTGGTCCATGTCAGCAATATTTATTATTAAAAAAATTCTACATTTGCAAAAAGTGGGATACTTTGGTTAATAATTTTTAAACAAAATTATTTTATAAAAGAGAGTCACCTTGGGCAAAAAGCTTGAATTAGTAGTGTTAGGGGCTTCCTTGGAGCTTGAGTTGCTCTGCCTAAGCATCAATCTAAAGAAAGGAGGACAACGACGCGACACTATAAATTAGAGAAGAATTAGCATATTAAAGAGAGATTCTGGTTCTCTTTATTCATTGCCATGTCTTTTTATTTATAGATCATGTATTATATCTTGTCATCAAATCATTCACAATTTCCTCTCATTTATTTTTTTAATTACACTTAATTTTTGGGTAACTTTTTTAAATCAAATAATCGATTGGAATTAATGTTAAGATTTTGTTCTTACAATGTTTCCTTATTATTTCATTTTCCCCCTTCATCTGATCACGATATAAATAGAAAAATAAGTTAGAGATTTTAAGTTGAGATACTGTTAAAATTAGCATTATTGTGCAAGTATGTGCAATAACGCTAAACAAGTTAGTAGACCATTGAAAGAAAGCAGACAAAACAATTGTCTATCATTTTGAAAGACTCGTCTAGTGGACTTACATGAGTGGTCTATCACTTTAAATTTGAAACCACAGAAAGAATGTTACATTCCAAGAAATAAATAAAAATATAAATAGCCATTAACAGTAGCAAATAAAATTAATAGATTTTTGGGGGCTTAGAATTGATGATTCCGAAGGAAGAAGTAAAGAGATGGCGACGACAGTGTGTTCCGTGTAACATCCCAAAATCTGGACCTCTTCTTATCCAAAATTTCACGAAAATTTTATTTTTTCCTTTCATAAAGATATCTTTTGGACTCGATCTATTCATATGAATTGTAGCTCTATCTCTTAGCTTTCCATAGACACCAAATTCGTCCGAATTGGATTCTTGTAGCTCAAGTTATATCCAAATTCGTACAGGCTGTTCAGGTTCTAGCGCTGACACCGTTTTCCCAACTTATATCCCATTTTTTACCCTCTAAACTTTCGATTTAGATTTTTTAGTCTTCATGAAAGTTGTAGATCTTTCCTTTATCTCTCCAAAGATATAAAGATCATAATTTTTGGATATCTTTTAACTCAAGATATGTGCAAAATACCGAGATGAATACTAGGTAAGTGGGCCATGACGTGTTTTTATGCGTTTTGGGCTTTTGGGTCTCTATAAATAGAACTTTAACACCCTTAGAGTGTGGTTTTAAACCCTAATACCATCTAAAACACTCTGATGGCTGTTCTAGGAGATATTTTGGAGAAGAAGGAGAGAACGCTTGACGAACACTAGGATTCGCCGTAGAAGATTCTTGGAGATCTTCAAGAGATGAGTAAAAACGACATTTTCTCACTCTTCCATGGTGCAAAAGAATTTGGGGAAAGGGGTTTGAATTATAGGAAGATTTTTGTAGAGATTTCAATGGAAAAATACATGTTTTGGTCAAATCTTATTTTCCAAATTTGGGGTTTTTCATGGAAAACGAAATTAATGTTTAATTAGGGAATTTTATGATATGAATGCTATAAATGTTTGTTCATTCGATGTGAATTTTAGAATTTCATGATGATTGAATTGGTATATTGCTATATATCATATATGGTATGTGTTATTAAATGAGATTAATATATCATGTATGCTTGCCATGAAAAGAATAATTTATTGATTGTTTGATAAGCACTTAATACTATCACAGTAGGGGTATTAAGGTTGAGGAAATACCACCATTGTAGAGATGTTGACAATACCACTATTGTAGGGGTATTGAGATTGGGGAAATACCACCATTGTAGGCGTATTGGGATTGAAGAAATGCCACCATTGTAGGGGTATTGACCTTGTGAAAAACATCACCATTGCAGGGATGTTGACAATACCACCATTGTAGGGGTATTGTGATTGAGAAATATCTCATGGTAGGGATATCGAAAATAGAAATATCACCATAGCAGGGATGTCGAAAAATACCACCATAGTAAGGGTATTGAAATGAGTAACATCACCACAGCAGGGATGTCGAAAAATACCACCATAGTAGGGGTATTGAAATGAGAAATATCACCACAGCAGGATGTCGAAAAATACCACCACTGCAGGGGTATTGATTTGGTAACTTTACCACATCAAGTGAGGTTGAAACACTCCTCATGAGTAGGGGTGGGCAACGAGACGCCATTGTTGTGGGCTTGTGATTGTTAGAATAAGTACGTGAATTAAATGTTAAATGTTGTTATTTGAACTATGTGATGTGTTGGTCTGAATATTTTATATTATTGATGTTATAGAAAATTATTTATTTTCGAAAGTAGAAGGTGTTATGGTTGTTTTTCCAGTTACTGCGCCGGCTGAGAATAACACTGTTTGTGAAAATAATTTATAACTATTTTTATTCACTGAGATTCCCATCTCATTAGTAGTGTTATTTTCAGAGAACGAGGACGATATACCTGAGATCGAGGAGGCTTGAAGACTAGAGATTTCATATTAGTATTCTTATAGTTTTGGTTAGTTTTATGACATATCGGAGCCGTTTGTGGCTAGATCTTAGTCTATTTCATTTTGCACATTTGGGTTTTAGTTGGCGCCTTGTTTTAAGAGTTTTGGTTTATTGATGTTATTTCAGATTTGAAGAATTTATGATGTAAAAACTAATTTGAAATTATTATTATTAAATTAAATACTATATTATGAGAGAAAAATTTATTTCACTATTTTTATTTAAATGGTTTTTAACTTGGTTACTAATGTAACGAAAAGTGTTACGAAGAAGCTTAAAACCAATTTAGATACACAAGTTCTACCAGCAATAATTAAAGAGTTAAGGGATGAGAAAAACATACACAAAGATTTATCCTTGTTCACCATTAACAACTTGGGCTACATACAGTCCTTGCCAACCATCAATATTTTCCACTAACTCATACCGTTACAATGGAGTATTATTTGCATACCTAGCCTTTACATGTTCAACTATTCTGTTAGAAGTATCATTTTCACACCTAACCTCTTCAGGTTCTATTACAAGTATTCTTTTTTCACTCAGTCTCTTCAGGCTTAACACTAAGAAATAAATGAAGTGTTTGTTACAAATTGCTAATCTTTCATAAACACTCATAGAGTTAAATAAATGTTAACATCAGAAAGATAGCGTAATAACTTCTTTAGGAATAAAGAATGAAGAGAAGAATTGAATGCTTGAGAGTAAATGTTGTTCGTTGGAATCGTGTAACTAACTTCAAGCAGTTCTCCAGGTCTTCTATTTATAGCCTTCATTCAATTATAAACGTTAGAGACATTCTTCTGACTTTGAGATCTTTGAATTTGAACATTCTAAACTTCATAAATGCAAAGAGTCGTTGGTCTGTGTCTCAAACAAAGAAACTGACTTGCTTTCTCACTTTATCTGATGTAATAGAGTTGCTTTTGTCCTTGCGAAAGGAGTTTGATGAATGACACAATAATCTTAAAACAATTACGGTATTTGGTACTTTAAAGGATTAGACTCTTAGATCCTTCACGGGATATTAGATTACTTTTCTGTCGTTATAGATGCTTATTGCAATCTGCACACTAAGTCAGGTTCATTTAAACGTTGTTAATGTTTGGGTTCATCGAAACTAAGGGTTAAAAGTCTATTAGACGCTTGAAAACTTAACATTAGTGTCCCTATGTTTTTTTTATGTATTCTTGAAATTGAAATGTGTGTATACAAAAAAATAGAAAATAAATAAGTGATAAAGATAAATATATACAATATCAAATGTGATGTTCAACATTTAATGTCAAATAACATAACTTATTCCACTACTTCATACAAAAGAAGTTTGCCGAATGACACAATAATCTTAAAACAGTTCTGCTATTATTCAGTATGAAAGCAGAGAGTACGAATTTGATGAATGACGTGGCCTTTATATGACGTGGCCTTTATACGACCCTCTGCTATCGTCTGATAGTCTCTCCTCTCTTATCGTGTGATCTGGTAGGTCAGTCTTCTGACATGGTCTCTTCTATTGTCTGGTGGTCTCCTCTCCTATCATCTGATATTGTAGGTCAGACGTCTAATCTTGTAATTCGGTCGTCGGAGATGGTAGTAGTATGTTGATCTGGTCTTTCCTTTCCTATCATTCTGGGAACAATGTTAGAATAATTGGGTCTAACTCCACCCTAAAAGCTAACTCATAGAGGTAAGGATGCCAAAGTTATTATAAATGATTATTTGTTCATATACTTAACCAACGTGGGACTATTGACACTTAACAAATAGGCGATGAGAGTAAGTCGCATAATTGTCACTAATCTACAAGTTGTCCAAGTGGCTGATGTAACATTCCCTGTTGTGTTGTCAAAATTTAGTGTATCTACAAGTTTTAATTTGAAATGCCCAACTCATCATCTTTTAGGTAATGTCTAAGGAAGTGTTCCTTACAAAAGGCATCACTATTCAATATTTTCTTTTTTTAACTTTCTCACCTGGTTTGGAGAAACTATTTTTTTTTAATCATAATATCGGTATGAAGTATCTACTATTGTTAGCAGTGATTAATCTCTGTCGAAAACTTGTTGAGCACATAAGGTGGGTTCTCCTCTCTCAATCAGATTTTTTTTCCATACACAAGAGCCAGAATTCGAATTCCTAATCACTTGCTTATTATTCCCAAATCGCTTCCCACTCTAACCACTTCAATCGAGAAACTACTTTGGTACCATTTATTATTTTACGTCTTAAAAACACACACAACAAATTCAGGCTGCATGGAAATAATATTCCATATACACTACCTCCATCTAATCAACGCCTCCTTTTTATTTGTAGAAGATTTCCTAAACAATCGGTGGTACCATTTATCAATTCTAGTTCAAAAAACATCCAAGCTATTAGTTGAAAAGAAAAAAAAAAAAAAGGTAAAAAAGAGAACAGGAGAGAAAAGAATCAACGGTTGGAGTTAGGATGCTTTATTTCTTCACACATCTGTAGTATATGGAAGAATCAGTGTTGGATATATTAATGGGTTAACAAGATGAAAATCGACTGAACAAATTTCCACCAAGGGTCTGCCACTTATTTCGCATATCCATCTTCCTCTGCCTCCTATTCCATTCCATTCCAAAATCCAAAAGTCTTGTTATTGCAATCACCAATTACCAACCAATTTATCATTACAAACCAACCAAACCGAATAACACAACAAACGACAAACAAAAAATCATGTAAATTCTGTTTTTTTTTTCTCTCTCTTCACCAGATCATCAACCCATCATGGCATCATGACAAAGTTTCACTTTTGATTAAAACCAAAGCCACCCCACATCCCATTCAAGGCCTTTGTGGCCTCTCTTTCTCTTCTTTGTTGTTGTGGTTGTGGAGAAGAGAACAATGGCACCCAATTGATCTCTGTTGTAGCATTCAAAGCAGAGAGGCTGAAACAGGGGACTCTGTTTTTTTTTTTTTTTTTTTTTTTGTTTAAGGCTTGAAAATGGTGGTATTAGGTGATGAAAAGAACAAGGATCGTAGGTTGGCTAAGAAGGAGGTGTTGCAGCTTCAACAAAATGATCAAGCTGTGACTGTGGCATTTTATGGGGAGGAGAATATGCAGGAGAACATAACTCTTGCCCACTTGTCTAAGAAATCTCCTTTAACAATGGTTCTTTCTATTCTCTCTATCTATATTCCCACAAGTTTCACAAAATGTGTATAAATTTGCATTTCTATTTTATCCTTATATGTATGTTTTGGTATGCTGAAGAACAAAGGATTTGATGGGTATCTTCATTATTTTGGTTATTTGTAATTCTTTTTATTTTCATGGTCTTATATAATTTCGTGACCAAGATAAATAGATAATGCTAGGATTTTGGATCAAGCTAGCGTGAGATTCCTTTGGTTCCGGCTTGTCTTTGAGCTAATAATGATGGGTTGTAGCTATGTTGCATTGTTTGCAGGATAAACAAAACAAGGCGGTGGAGAATAAATACAAGCTCTTGAATAGTCCGATAAAGCAAGTAAGATTTTGAATTTTTTTTTTGTTGCTGTTGGTTTTGATGTTAAACTGGTACTTTTAGGATCTGCTTTCTATGAATTGGTGTAATTTTCAGGTTATTGTGATCGGAACAACTTAAAATGGTAATAAAAAATAATACTCTAAATATTCTATTATCATAGGCAATTATACAAAATTTCTTAATGTTCAAATGGCCTATTAGCTTTTGTTTAAATCTATGTTTTGGCATTACTTTACAAGTGTTTTGCTTGATTCTAACCCACTCACCCCATCCTTTTCCCATGTTATTGCATGTGCTCAAACAGTCAAACCTTAGTTCTAACCCTAACTATTTGTTTTTACACATATTGCTCCACACAACTGAGTTTTTGACATTCCATTAGACACTCATTCATCCTATTTTCTGGTTTTTCTCAAATTGTTTTCTTAAGTCTCCAACTCGCAGTACTTTGCCAGAATGACCGTATGAATTAAATGACACAATTCCTTGTAGTTTGTAAATTAAAATCTAAGCGGTTGATAATTCTAACAAATGCTTCTACAGGCCACATTTGGTGAGGCACAAAAGTTTGCAAGGTTGGTAGAACATCTTAAATGTTATTTAAATTTTAAATTCGACCCCTTTTTCAATGCGTTACTTTGATAAAATCGGGAAACGATCATTGCTTGCAGCTCCATTAAGGTTGCAACAGATGGAGCATCCTCTCGTGGTGAGGCCAAGTCTTCTGCTGTAATTCGAGCAGAGGAGCTCAGATCAAGTTTGGAACAGGAATTCCCTAGTTTTGTGAAGTCGTTAGTCAGATCACATGTTGCTAGTTGTTTTTGGATGGTAAACATTTTAATAGACTGAATGAAAAATGACTTTATTAAAGAAACCGAATTGCATTATGTTTTAGAGCCATGTCTTCTGATTTCATTTTGTAGGGGCTGCCTGTAGCATTCTGTAAAAGACACTTACCTGATAAGGATACAACAATCACTTTGGAAGATGAATCTGGTAAAGAATACAAGATGAAATACATAGCATATAAGACAGGACTGAGTGCTGGTTGGAGACAGTTTTCTGCTGTACACAAATTGCAGGAGGGTGATGTGGTGGTCTTCCAATTAGTTGAACCTAACAAATTTAAGGTAATGGTTTGGAATTTTTTCACATAAAAGTTCTTTTGTGAATTCTAAGGGTGATTCTGTACTTCAGTGGCAATATAAGAACTATGTTGCAAAGAAAAAATTATATCAATAACATTCATATCATTAACACATCTGTAGGCTTAGTTTTTGTGTTAGTTACATATATGTCAGTGTAAGAGGTACCAAATTACCAGTCATAATAACAAGTCTAAAATTCCTGTTAATTGACCTATTATTTTGGGAACTCCATTTTATCTGTCTTCATGGATCCTAACACCGAAATGGGAGGGGTCAATGTCATGGACAACATATTTCCCTTGGGTTCTAAACATTGTATGCAAATTATGAAAGACAGACAATGAACTGGAGAATTAGTATATCCTTAGACATGGAAACATAAAACTATGATCATGAGTCACTGTGTGAAATGGAGGGTTTGATCTGTCTTTTGCCTTCCCTCTTTTATTATGTTTCAGACTTCAGAGGTTGATCCAAGAGTTTATTTTGCCCCATTCTATAGTAAAAGTGACTAGGACTTATAGCAGATGGAGGTTATCACTGTGGTAGAACTGAATTTTTTCTGAAGTTGATCTTTGTCAAAATAGGCAAAATATAAGCTACCACAATGCAATTTGGTTAATCTCCAGCAAATGCTGCTTGCAAGATTAGTAATTCACAAAAGAAGTGTGAAACAGTGGTGATTTGATATGCCTCTGGGACTGTTATTTCCATCGGTCACTCCATCTTATGACCATGACAAAGAGGAGTTTGTGGACAGACGGAAAATTCTTTTGCTCTAGTGATTTGTGTGCTACTGTCTGTGTTATGCATATGATTTTATGGAACTAATACTTGCATCTAAAGCAAAATTTAGTTCATATGGTGGCAATGATGACACTTAATTGCTATCAGCTATCAAGCAAAGATTGGAAACTGCTAAATTGACTCTCATGCCCTGTCTGTTAAGACCATTATCCTCTGGACCTCTGCTGAAGAATGTTCTGAGTCCATGACTTTGCCCATGACTCTTGTTTTTCTTTGAGAATAAAGTGGGGGCAGTCATGGAACTCTCTCTCTCTGAACTCATACCGCTTATTGTTATGCTTGTTTTTCAGGTTCATATAATAAGAGCTAATAATTCGCGGGAACTAGATGGGGCCCTTTCACTTCTGAATCTAGACAGTTATACCAAACAAAAAGTGGGAGGCAAGACTTGTTTCTCTATGCTTTTAATTTCTAATATTGTAGCAATCATGAATCATGCAGGATTCATGCGTTCTTGGTATAGTATACTAACATTTTTTGTTTTACTCCTTGATGTTCTCAGACAAAGATAATGATACTGATGCTGTAGCATGTAATAGCTCAAAGAGAAAACATGGTAAACCTGTCCCACTAGATGTCCAAAAGAAAAAGAAGACCGGCGTGCCAAGATTGGGGCCTAAGGTTAGGCAATCTGCAGAACAATCCGAAAATGATAGTGAGGAAGCTCTCTCAGAAGTTCTGGAGGGCTTTAAAATGCTTGAATTCAAAGATGTGAAAGGTTTTGAAACTTTCAGCATCATAGTTGATGGAATGCCAATAGATGCTGAACTCCCTAATGAAGTTAGGAACAAGTACTACAAGCTATGCTACAGTCAGCAAGCCTTTCTTCATGAAAATCTCATCAAGGGCATGAACTATAAGTTGATTGCTGGAATTATATTTGAAACTGTCAACATTGCTGATGCTATAAAAGTTAGTGTGCTAGCTACCCCACGTGTTGAATTTGCTAATTGGGATAAAACTTTGCTTGCATTTGAGCATTTGGGCATGAATGTTGAATTTTTAAGAGTCCGGATGCGCCGGCTGGTAAGCATTGCCTATGAAACAGATGGTGCCTCAGACACCAGAAGATACTTGGCTTATAGGACTGAACAAAGTCAAGCGGATGGTGAAATAAAGAACATGGAAACCAAGCTTGAAGAATTGAAGGATGCCTGTAATGGTTTTGGTGCTTATCTTGAGAGTTTGAAGTGCAAAGCTGAAAGCTATCAGCACAAGCTTCAGAAAGAGGCAGCTGCTCCTTGGTGAAACTTCCTTAGTTTCTTTGTTATGTATGAGAATGTATGTATGTATGTACATTGGCTCATGTCAGCGTGGTTAAATATAATGTCTGCAACTTCAAACAAAACTGAAACTATGCTTCTACTGAGATACATGAAGTATATGTGTTGTGTTATGAGTGGCAAATTAGCATAGCCATTAATTTTTGTATGGTTTGTTGGTGGTCATCACACTTGGGCTAAGTTTTTTTTGTCCTTCCTCAAAACAGGATTTATAAAATGAGTTCTATTATTTGTAGATCAGACACTTTCTCCCTATTCTTATATTTTAAAACACTTGTTTATTATTTTTCTCTTTCTAAGTTGAAAACCACCTCTCTCATGCGGTATCATTGTGTGTTATATCCCAAAAGTTATTCAAAGATAATTTTTCTTATAAAATGATGGTTCCGTGTGTGTTTGGAAACCCTTAGTTGAGGGTCTTCAAGTGCTTTTGTCAGAAGTTATTATGAGTAGCTTTCGCATTGGAGAAGTGATTTTGTTGGTCTCCAAGGTATTTCCAAACACACATAGAATAACTACGTATATCATTTGAAAGAAGATATAAAAAGGTAAGAATGTGCTCAAGTTTGGTAAAAGTTTTCACTTCACTTCTAGAAAACTCACAAGTAAATGATGTTTCTCAACTATTTATGGAATCCTTGTAATGTTGAAATTGCATTTCTATGTTTCCATTGCTAGTGTTTTTTGTTAAAATCAATGTTTGTTTCTAGTCATAGTATTTTTTTCCATTATAACTTTATAATTTTATTCTGATCTTCATCTACTTTAAGTACTTCAGTATTTCTCACCTACTTGTTATTAACTGGTCTAAGTTGTTGCAAAAAAGAAATAAACATAACTGAATTCACAAGAGGAACAGTGGAGCCTTTATATTACATAGTTCATGGTCTTTATCTTGAGAATGGAATCAACGGAACAGGAGAAGCAAGTTATGACCCAAAAGAAATAATTGATGCGCAAGGAGAGATATATGAGTGCTTGGAATTTGTCTAAACTCTCAAAGAGGAATGGCTATTGTTCTATTACTAGTGCTAGCGGACATGATGATTGTTTCTTTTTGTGGGGCTTACATTTGTCTTCCTCTTTTTTATTGTACTAACAAAATAATTAATATTTTTTATGCAATAATCCATATGTACAGATATTGCAATAGTATACAATATACACTTAAGAGTATCAATAAATTCAATCACTTAAACTAAGTTCTGGAAATTAAGGCGAAATTGATAAAATATTTGGTTAAGGTTTATGATAAATAAGAACCCTTATTGTTAAGGAAAAGAAAATCTAATATGAAGTTTGCTGCTTGAGTGTAAAATGTAAGTATATAAAATAAAATATAGGTATATAGCATGGTAAAGGAAGTTGGATGACACAATAAAGTTTTAAGCTGAATGTAATCATGTATGACAAGAAAAACACAGTTATATAAACATTATGGTACGATCCTTTCATCCTCTTATGGTTATAAAAGACGATCCAATGCACAAGACTACTACTTAGTGAGGCTACAACCCTACCGTTGTTCGTAAGGTTCACACTTACTTGTGGTCATAAAAGGATCAAGTAAAATTCATTAATAATGTAGACTCCACTAGTTTCATTCTTAACATGAGAAGATCTGATTCCACGTAAAACATAATAAAAATCCTTTGCTAAGAGTGAAATACTACAAGGTCTCATAATATAAACTCAAAAGATAGAAGACTGGTTTTTGGGCTTGTTTTTGCATTCAACTGCAAATAATTTATACAATAAACAGTCAAATCCTAATTCCTAGTGGATCAAAAGAAATAACAGGAGAATAAAAGAAAAATCAAAGTTAACATTCAAAATACCTAAAAGCACAAATCCACTGCCTTGATTTATCCAAAGTCCGAACCCGCTGAAGGGTAAAAAAAAGATGCGGGGAAAAAGTGAAAAAAGAAAATGACCTTCATCTTTCCACCATATCACCCTTTAAAATAAAAGGGAAGAAAACAAGAAGGACAAAAAAAAATTCTTGGCCCATTCCTCTACAAATTCAACACCTTCCTCACCCACAATACTATATCCCAATCTCCAAATCTCTGCAACTTGACCCTCCTTCATTCAACAGCTCCTGTATCACACCAAAAAAAAAAAAATACTAAATAATAAATCAACTAAGCAAAACAAAAAAAAAAGTAAAAAAGATAAGCATAAAGTAATCTGAAAATAAAAAATAAAATAAAGAATATCTAACCTGTGAAGTCATATTAAGCCTAGATCCCTCATTGATCAATCCAGACCTTCTATCAGAAGAACCTTCATTTTTGTCAACCTTTTTGGACCCAAGGTGACTTTTTCTGAGACCCAAAAACCCCTTCCACTTAGTGGATGATCCTTTGGGTGGCCTTGAAGAAAACTCTTGATATTCATCATCTTCATCTACAAGGAGCTCCTCCCTGAGAGTGGTGGGGGTGGCCTTGTGCATCTTGTTATTGTTGCAGTTATCCTTGAAGGGTAACAACCTGCCCTTGAAGAAAAGCTCATCAGCACTCATCATTGAATAGTTTGTGACAGAAAACTCAAAGTCTGAGGACACTGGTGCATCTGATCTGGAGCTAAGTTCTTGCTTGATGGATTGTTGAGCATCCACAAAATCATTTGAGAAAGAGATTCTGGGGCTCATTGGAGCGCAGTGGTGATGATGTTGATGATGATGATGATGATGATGATGATGACCCTTGTGCTCGGAGTTATACATGTCTAAGCATGCCATGAGCTTTCACAACAACAACATGGAAATTTAAGGAAAACAAAATGGATTTTGGGAGAAGCAGAAACAAGAGCCTAATAAATTCTACTTAGGACCCTCCCTCCCTCCTAATGTTCAAGTTACCACATCTATAGATGTTTGTGTATTTATATATAGCAAGGAAGGATAAGTAGGTTGCACATTATATGTATGCACATCCCATCTCCTCATGTTAGGTGGAATTTGGATTCCCTAAAGTCACTCAAATGCACACAGTCACTTGGAGCACTACTGTTTCATTTTTTTAATACATACTCAAATGTATAATAGGAAGCTTAGGATTGATCAATGGTGCATCTTTAAGTGATTGTGAGCCTGTTTGTTTTAGATTCTGCGAAGGCAAAATCACATTTGAAAATCACGTTGGGAGAAAGCTCCTCTCACGTAGCTTCCAAAATAATTGTCTCGGGAAGCGTTATTTTCACGTTTACGTTCAAAATAATCTAAACCAAACAGGCACTGTGTGGTTTAAGCGACTGCAGGCAATCCAAATCCTATTAGGTGCATGTGTAAGAATTAGAGTGACGTGTGTAGAAAATAAACTAAAATAAGTTGTAATTAAATAATAAAAGTTGTATAAATATGGGGTGAAACATGAGTAAATGTGTGTACAAAGCATTATTGATGAAAGAAGGGATCTTGTTGTGTCTTTTTTTCTTGAGAAATGAATGTTGCAACTCTTTTTTTCACACTTTTTTACACTTTAATTGTTTTGAATAAAACCACAATGTTCATCTCACACTACTTTTGATAAAACTAGTGTGGAAATGTCATTACTCATAAAAATAGAGAGTGTGTGTGTTAGGAAGTATGCTTCCCTTATTTTGTATGAAAAGTGTAATGAAAGAGGTGTGTGATATCATTTTTGGTTTTTTTTTTTTTCATCCTTTCAATAAAATAAACAATATTTTCACGCATGGCATGCCATGACATGATATTTTGTCAAGACATGTTAATTTGGCATTCAATGACGGGCAATCTTGAAGATATGTACTGTCTCTTTGAGTTACACTCCTCTCCTTGGAAGCAAGTGAACCCGATGAATGAAACAGCCAAGAAAGGCCATTTTCTTTTCTTTCTTCTCTTTTACCCCACGGGTAACTGAAGCAAAGCATGCCTTTTTAGGCCAATCCCTTCTCTGTCATGTTTATTAAATGATAAACAAAGTTTTGGGAAGATTCTAAGAACTTGCACTTCTGACTATGTCATCGCAACATCCAATGCATAAGCATAATAAGATAACAATTTATTATCTTTTTTTCTTTTGTGTGAACAACTGGGATAATCTAATTTCTATGGTTCTATAATTCTAATTGGTGAGCTGATGGTGGTCAATCAATGAACAAATATTTTAACATGTCACTTGTTCTCTTCATATCAGCTCATGACAGAGAGGTAGAAAATTAGTGCCGGTTTGTTTTAGATTTTGTAAAGATAAAATCACGTTGGAGGAAATATCCTTTTAAATAGCTTCCAAAATAATTGCATCGGAAAATATTATGTTTAAGTTTGCGTTAAGAATAATCTCAATCAAACACATATTTAATAAAAGAAAAAAAAGTGGTCCAAGCAGTTAAAATTGGCATAGCATTATAGAAATATATATTAGAGGGTAGATATTGAATGGTCAAAACATAAATGTATTTGTTGAAAATGGGAGTTCAAGCATGCAGGTTCTGGAAATGGTAAGTTGAGAACAGTTACCATTTGTGGTACAGAAAAGCAACAGCAGTGACATTTAAAGGAATGGGGTACTGGGTTTGTGGAGAGTTAAATGCTTTGAATGTTTTGAGCTAAGTTTTAAACCTCACAACACAGTGACTCAGAGGCACAGTGACAGAGTTACAGCTTACAGAGAGTGCCAGCATGCATGCAAACAGCTATGCTAATTGACCGAGCTTTGACTCCAAAATTAACAAGGCAAGGAATGAGCTGGCGATACTGACTGATCAAAGTAACCACGTGACCCCAGATTGCCTTTGAATTTGGTAAGAAATTTAATTTGAACATACAAAAGGATATTCAATTGAATTGAAACTTGAAAGTTGAATCCCTTAATAGGTGCACTTAAATGTTTGCACTGAATTTACTGATAAAGAAAATTTGAGAAGATGGATCAATAAATTTGCTAATCGGAGGCACTAAGCGTGTGTTTGGTTTGAAGGGCTAAAGTGTTTCTACCATGGTCAAATATGGTTTGACCGATTATCTTTGATGTTTGGCTCCTATGCTTAAACGTGATTATAACCCCAAAATCACTTTCATCTTGAAGTTGAAATTTACAGCTTCCACGTTTGCATCCAAAATTTATAGCTAAAATTTGATAAAAATCACTTTTTTCATGCAGACATCCTAATATAAATCAATTCACTTTCAACTCACTTTTAACCAAAATCAATTCTACAAAATTAATTCTTTTCAAAATCACGTTTATAAAACACTCATCCAAACACACACTAAGTACCCGTTTAAAAGGGCGGTGGGAGGAGCAAGAATCATGTCCATTTGGTATGGACATGAAAGCTCCAATTTGGAGCTTCTCATTTGCTTCAATTTTTTTTTTCCAAAATGCCACTGGTATCGTGAATTTGACATTGTAGTGATTTTCTGAATCTTTACTAAACATACCATAAGAGGTTTAAGTTAAAGTTGAAGTCATGCATATTGTCCATATCTAAAATGGGGTGTTCTCTTAAGGGGCCATAATGAGGCATTTGAATTTGCTTCCCTTGAATCCTTTTTCCAAGTCACTTGCACCTCATGTTTTGTACTGGAAAAGCAATCACGTGCTTGGATCAGAACCCTTCACTTCCTAAGCTAGACAGCTCTGGCCTTCACCAACTCATAGAAATGTCTGTATCTTTGCTATGATAAGTTTCCTCGGGAGGGACTAAATGGCTTTGTACCCAGCTTTTGTTTTGCCAATCATAGTAAGGAAACAAATGCATGCAAACTCCACAATCAATGTTTTTAATTAATCATACATTGTTTACTAATAACTATTTGCAATCTTGCAAATGACCTGTGATTTCAGTTAACTTATGCAGTGAAGGTATAGATGGTGATGATACTCTGAGCATTGAGAGAGGTGGTCTTTGTCACTCTTGGACCCTTTTGAACTTGAAGTACTCCAGGACCAAGAAAGCCCATTAACATGCAGGAAACTGGAAAGGACTAGACGGTGATAAAGTACAAAAATATTTTCAGCACATCTATTCACAAATATTTATACACATATCACTTCATATTTATATAAAAGACACTGCTTTGAAAAGGTTGAGCCTTTTGAGTTTTCACCCTCATCCAATTTAGGCCGTGTTTGTTTACGGTTCTAAACCCACGTTCTTTCACCATAATAAAATTTATCTTTCATGTTGGTTGAGAAAAAAAATAATGGTTGTATCACTACAAATTTACTTTTGGGATTGCTGCAATCCAAACAACACTTAACCCTTGGATTGCCATTTGTTTTTGAGATGTGTGGACATGTATTAGTTAATAAATTGAAAAAAAATAAAGATAACAATGCATGCAGCTAGAGCGTATAATTTCACCATTTGTATAAACGCCTACATAGCACAGCCCTTCATATAATTCTACTATTTGATTAGTGATTACAATTAATTTTACGTTATTTTATATAAATATATATAATATACTTTAATTTTGTCACATAGCACAATATGGGATGATGTGTTTTTTTAAGTGAGCATTTTTTTCAAAATGTATTTAACTTGCAACCAAAGATCATGGTTGTCACTCACGTGGTTAAGCCCTTTCCAAGTGGCCAGTCTAATGGGGTTATGGCACGTGGTGGATTCCCACAAATGAAAGCCTTCGAACATGCACCAGTCAAACACAATTAGCAAATTCTTGGAGAGTAAGAGTAAAAGGCTGTTGGAATTGGCCTGAGTAGCAGCATCCAGCCAGGTCTTGGTCTCCCATTTTGTTAACAATAACTTGCATCTTATTGGTCACGATACTATCCAAAGCTAAGTTAAAATTTGATATTAGGTCTTGACTCTTGTATTTAATGTTTATGCTCATTTTCCAATATCAGATCAGAAGAAACAACGATTGAGCTACTTAATAATTCTCTAATGTTTATTGTTTGGTTGCCAGCAATATATATGAGACTTAAATTTGAGGAAGGGAGAAAAAGTTTTCCAACTCAATAACTATAGGTGGCATTTGACACACGAAAGAATAGAATGTAATAGGATGAGATGTATATATATTCTGTTCTATTCTGTTTGGCTCTACTCTTTTAATGGAATCAAAATACTCTATTTTTCAACCTTGCATCCTATTCCATTTATAAAATACACTAAACATAGAACCGAACTCATACGTTCTATTCTCCTATTCTGTTCCATTTATTAAATACATCAAACATACAACCGAACTCATACGTTCTATTCCATCGTATTCTGACATGTCTACCAAACATTGCCATAACATGGTTTATATTCTCTTTCTCTTTTGGAGGGGGGGATTTCCTGCCTTTGTGCGTGCAATAGTCAACCAATTAGGTAATTAACCTTACTTGTAATATAATGTAATTGAATCTGCTAGGAAATTTGGATCACAAAACTTCTTTGCACATAGAAAACAAAACAAACCAAGAAGAATGCAAATAACTGGATCAAAGAACTAAAGAAAAAAACAATAACGATGATGAATACCGGGTTTTACATGGTTCGGTTAATGCGACCTACGTCCACGGGAAAGAGCAACGATTCCACTATGATCAACAACAAAGGTTACACCAAGTCTTTACAATAGAAACCTTCCCACAATCTTCCATTCATGTACACTCCACGTACTTCTCACATGCCTCCAAGAACTACCCAAGATTGTAGTTTCTATTCCTAAGCACTTTATAGCCTTTCTCCATTCAAGAGAACAATAGAGAACCCTTGATCTTTGCCTACACCATGTCACATCCCAAGATGAACATACAACAATTCCCCAAGTATATCTTTCACACTCTATTTTCTCTCAAACCCATTGATCCTAATTCCAAGCATATCTCCTCTCATCCTCTCCTCGCTGTCTCCATTACATGATATGTATATATATATATATATATATATATATATATATATATATATATATATACATCAATCACTAATAGCTCCTTGATGAGTCATCAATCCATATGAAGTCCTTAATCCTTGTGAAGTTCCAATCACCAATCATCGTGAAGCTTTTAAGATCCAAGTTAGTTTGAAGCCTCAAACTAACTTAACCACCTCCAATTGATTGCAACAACCTTGAACAACTCTGTTACTGGCATTTTCGCTTAGCGAAATTCCATTCGCTTAGCTAAATTGAGACAGAAACGAATACCTGAAGAAACCTTTATTTTTTCTTAGCTAGCTCAAATTCGCTTAGCGAATTACTCTGACAGAAACTTATGATTTTGAGTCATTCTCAATAAAATCCAAATTGGACTTGTAACTATAACCATCTGATTAGAAGAAAAAGTGTAAATATTGAACGTCTCGTGATCCTTTAAGTTTCCAAGTTCCCTTATGGAATTCTATATAATTTTTTGGAGACAGATTATCACCTTTGAAGCTTTGAGCTATTGTTCCTTCATTTCATACCTTTCAAAAGTCTTAAAGCTGTGGAGAACCTCTTTCAGCCAGTACTTCAACTGAAATAGGCCAAGTCATGCTTTCTGAATCTTTTGATTAATTGTCATGACTTTTATAGCTTGTACCACTTGCATGCCACAGATTAGGAATCTTCTCTGATTCTCTCACTTTGTGTTCCACACATAAGGCTCAAAATGAGTTTCTTAATTGTCACAAGACAAAAGTTCCGCCATGAATTTCAGAGGATAAAATAACCTATCTTCTTCTTCCTTTTCTTCTTTCCCTTTCCTTATCCCGGTTTTTGTGACATCAAGAGATGGTGTTTGTTAACCTGCAGTTCACAGGAAACCTGGAGATGAATCTAATTATTGGGAAATTGGCGTAGTCTCAAACTTCATGCAGCCATATTTTGCTATGTACGTCTTTTATGCAGGCAGCAGCACAATATTTCCTTGCTTTTAAGGATTGTCATTTCCTTGTTCAACTATATCTATATGTAAATTTATTCTGCAAATATAAACCTAAAGATTCTTGAATTTGTATGTTCTTTTTCGTTGATCATGTGACTCCTCTCATTGTCAAGAGAGATGGCTAGCAAGTAGCAGCAACGCCTAGCAAGAGGGATTGCTAGTAGCGGCATTCCAACAAGTAAATTATTTAGATCCTAATCAATTGAATTAATCCCTTCTTAGCAATACATATTTAATTTTGATCTATTAATAGTTTTAATGAGAAATAATGTATCATATCTAAAAAGTACTTATAAGATTTTACTTAAAAATTCAAATTCTATGTAGTGACACCTTTTTTATGTATCAAAGTTTACAGATAATGATAATGATATTTGAAAAGACTCTTCTAGCTTAATTTACACAAGTTTTCTGCTTAGACATACAGTTGGTCTATAAGCTGATTCCTAGTACTACTGCTACACCAAACTTAGGAGACTGGGAAGAAGGGAGGAATAGACTTTTGAAAAAAGCGAATGAACAAGAAAAGAAGTAACCAAAGATAATTAATTAAGCAGATAAAAAAGAGATAACTAATTAACGACGTGAATAATTAAAAACCTCAATCCCTGTGCAGCAAAAGCATTATAGCAATTACTATATTATCTAGTTATAACTCTATCCAAGAATTTCAGTAAACAAATCGAGCTTCCGAATTAACAAAAAAAAAAAAAAAGATAATTAAATTAACTTTGCAAACAATAAAATACATCAACTACAATCGCCAAAATGCAGAATCTGGTGCAGTCATTCATCTCTTATTTCGATTTCCATACACACACGGATTGTACATGGATAGAATAAAGCGCCATAATATGCGATATATATGCTTTCAGATTTCAAAACTCACACGGGCAGCTGTAAACAGATATACTGAGATGTATTCGGTGATTCACCAATGTTATTATATATATATCATTGAAAACAATGTTATTCAGGGATGGAGCCAGACTTGGATGTTGCGAGGGGCTAACCATTAATACTAAAGCTCATCCAACAAATATATATGTATCAAATTTCATACAAAATACTCCTAATTATATGTTCCAAAATATTAATTATATTAGTAGTATATCAAAACAAAGAACGCCTCTCTTCTTATCACGAAATCATCTATAATTGAATCTATATTAAATTTTCAACAATTTTCTTTTTAATGTATACAAGCAGACAGTCGATCAAAAATTCATTGTTCATCTTGTTGTGAGGTGTAGTCTTAACTATTAATAAAACAACTTATATTAAATTAAGTTCATAAAAAAATTATATTAAATCCATCTAATAAATAAAAAATATAACAATTAACAACAATAAACTTATAGCGGCTAAAGGATATGAAAGCAAAAGATAAAATAAGCAAAAAAAAAAAAAAAAAAAAAGAATAAGATAAAAGAGAAAACATAGATACAATACAATATAATAGAGAACATACGAAAAAAAATAATCTGTACAGTGGCTAATCTGTTCATGTTAGAATTCAAGAGAAGTATTAATCGACTATGGTCACTAAGGTGGGTATTGCCATGGCCTTAAGAATGTTGCTCTCCTCGATCGGGTTGAAACTTGGGTGGGGCTAGCAGCTAGCTAGCCTCTATATTTGGAATTTCAATAAATTTCTTAATGGCAAGTGTGAGTGACCATGAGTTGTATATATGCAACTCTGTTAAAGATGGAATTATCAATCTTTTTCCTCCTAGTATATAATAATGCTAAATGCTATAGAAGCTGCTGGATATATACATTTTTCCACCATTCTCATGTATTAGTTTAGTTACGAAGGTATTTTGTCTTATTAGGGAGCTTATATTGGCTATATAATATCAGAATATTTTGGAGCATTTTGCCGCCAAACTAGTAGCTTTCTAGATGTAGTTTATGCTGCCTAATTATACTTGACATACACTACAATAAATATAGCTAGGTACGGGTATTGTTCACTTGCATGTGTGAGAAAAGCTACTTGTTAGAAAAAGTTCCTAACCTAAGATGCTCGACACCCATTATAATCATCCCCACATCCATCCCACTTCCCATTTGTGTTGTCTTCATTGAGTGAGTGTGTGTTTAGATAAAGTTGTGATAAACGTAATTTTGAATGAAATTGATTTTTTAAAATTAACTTAATTATAATTGAGTTTGAAGTGAAATGATTAAGGTTTGCATGTTTTTATTTTGAAAGCAAATTTGATATGCAAAACTTAGTATAAATTTTTCAACCCAACACAAAAGCTAATTTCTGTAGCTTCTACTAGAATCACGTTTGAAGTCGACAAAATTTGCCACAGTAACCAAACACCTCTATTTTTACTAAAATCACGTTTGATAGAGGGCAAACACAATTCTGGTACTCCCCACCGTGCAACTAAACATGCACTAAATAGAAGTTTCATTTTAAGCTAGTTATTTCTTACCTACCTTATAAAACTCAATATTTTGTACCAGAGCGGGCAGTCATATGGTCAAGCTTGCTCGAACCAATATATTATTAGTGTTTAAGGTGAGTCAATATTTAACGAAAGTAAAATAAATTAGCAATGAAATAGAAAAAAAATACATTGAGAAAATGCAATTATAACATTGCGAGGAAGTGAAGAATTATTGTTCACGGATTACATCCCAAATACCATGGGATAATTATAACTACTCCAGGTTGGGTTAAGGAATCGATTGACTTTGACGCAGTTAGAAAGTATCTTGGCCGACCAAAAATCTTTAGACAAGCAAATGTTTAAAGTTTCAGTAAATGAGGAGGATATAAGACCCTGTTAAACAAAAAGAGAGTGCCCAGGGAGGACAAAACAATTGTAAGATCTAGCAACAAATTAAAGGTGAAAGTATAGAAGACGACAACAAGGTTTGAGAAAAGATGTGGGAGAGGTCCACAACAAAGGAGAGTTAGACAACCCTGATACAAAGATGAGAAAGGAGAAAAGAGATATGCCAAGATAATCGATGCTACAAGTGTGGAAGAAAGGGATATTTTGCTCGAGATTGCAAAGCTAAGAAGGTAGAAGATAATGCTGCTACACTCAAGCAAGTGAAGAAGAATGGGATTTTCAAGTCTCATTTATTGTGGAAGAGCCTAACTTTAGCAAAGAACTAGATGATAATAAACAACCACAGTGGCATGAAGGCAAGGAAATAACCACGTCATGCATGGATGAACAAGCAAAGAAGACAACATTAGTCACAGTGAGTGACAAATCAATTAATTACAATAATGATTGCATTGTTGATTCTAGTTGCTCCAACCATATGGTCGGGAACAAGAAGAAACTCTTAAATATGTCAGAGTATAAGGGAGAACGAGTTGTGGTAACAAAAAAACAACTCCAGGTTGTCAATTGCCTATATTGGCAAGACGGTTGTCATTCCCTGCTTCAGTCCACATCGGGTGCAAGTGGACCATATCTATCATGTACTCGAGATAAAAAAGAATTTATTATCAGTCTCATAGCTAACATCTTCAGGAAATCATGTGGTGTTCAGGAGTGAAAATGTAAAAGGTATATCGGAGTTTGAAGCCTAAAAGTCCACATATATGGAGGGAAGGTGACTTGAGTCTATCTACGTAATGTCAACACAAGCAACATATATGGAAAAGTGTTACAAAATTCCACTTGCAAGAAGGGAGTAATGAACCCAACTTGGAGTCCCACATCGGGAGTCAGGAACCTAGGTGTGGGGCTTATATAGGATTGGACAACCCTCCCCTTATGACCATGGTTTTGAGGTGGATTTAGGCTCAATCCGTATCAATTGGTATCAGAGCAATTTCGATCTTTGGGGCGCCGGCAACACGGAGGAGGCGACCTTAGGAAAGGAGCAACTAAGGAAGAATGAACCCAAAAAGGGGAAGAATGAACCTGAGTAGGCTAGCCAAGAGTAGGCTGTCGTAGACGCCGGTTCTTCAGGAGCCGGATCTATTACAGGATTCCACTTGCAAGAAGGGAGTAATGAACCCAACTTGGAGTCCCACATCGGGAGTCATGAACCTCGATGTAGGGCTTATATAGGATTGGACAACCCTCCCCTTATGACTATGGTTTTGAAGTGGAGTTAGGCTCAATCCGTATCAAAAAGAACATGAAAACAAATTTGTGGCATGCGAGGCTCGTACATATGAACTATAATCGCTTCAAGGCAATGATAAAAGAAATCCATGTTAAAAGGTCCATCGAAATCAAATATACAGGATAACATTATCTATGCAAGATGTCAATATGACAAAGTTCACGAGTGATAATCCTGCAAATTATCTGTTTTGGTTATATTTTTTGATAGGATTTAAGTCATTTGCATCCAACTTTTAACTTAATTTTGCCTAAATTAACCATGATTTTGATCATAATGGAATGAGAGGGTTACTTTGATAAATCTCCTGAACTTGATTGCATATTTGAGAGTTTTGAGCCTTAATTATGGTGTTTTGCTTGCAGTGAAAATAAAGGTTCGCATGGGATTAAAAAATAGGAAGAAAAGTGTCCAAAATAGAAGGATGAGTGCTGTCAGTATACCGCTGAGCGGTGGCATAGACCGCTGAGCGGTGTCAGGAAATTAAGCAGAATAAGGGTTCTGTCACCACACCGTTGGGCGGTGGATCGTGCCGCTGGGCGATATGGAGACAGAGAGCATCAATTTTCAACATGTCACATCGCTAAGCGGTGGTTTTTGCCGCTGGGCGGTGGAGGTGTTTCATATTTAGAACCCTTACTGACTTGAGGCCGCTGGGCAGTGGCTGTCGCGCGACCCATCTATTTTCTGGCCCATTTCACTCTCTAAGATCTTTTTTAATCTAATTTTGGGGGTTTTCGAGAGGAGGACCAGAGGGGCACGATTTGGAGAGCTCTTTCTACCCTAATTTGGAAGCTCCGTTGGTGTTTTGAATAGGAAAAGAGTGGAAGCTTGGATCATCTTCATTCTTCTTCATGGAGTTCTCCATTTTCCCTATTATTTTAGTTTCTCTCTTTAGTTCTATGTCTAGCTAAACTTACCCTTGTTGGGGTTAAGTGGATTTTGTTGGATTTTGCCTGTATTTGACTTGGGTGTTATACATGACTTGTTCTATTTTGAGTTCATCATCTTTGTTCTTAAAGCTTTCTAGGGTTTGATCATCCTTGGAATGATTTATATGATTTATGCTTTGAATGAGAGTTTGATGCATGAATTTCTTTAAGATTATGAACCTTGAGATTCTTGAACTAGGAATAGTCTTTGAATGCTTGTTATCTTTTGGATTCGTGAACTTTATGCTATTTCCTTTTTTGAAATACCAAAGGAATTAGGGATTTTAATTAGGAATTAAAGTTCTTTGGCCTAGGGAATTTAGTCTTAGAAAATTAAGAGAATCCGATAACAAAATAGGAAAAGTAAGTTGTTTTAACCCCAATTAAAATGCAGCAAATGAGATCAAATGAAGCTTGATCCAAACTCTTTTATTCAATTGAATTTCATCCTTTGTCATCCAAGTGTTTGAGAAATTGCCTCAAAGAAAACCCCAAAAGAGTTTTGGTGCTTTGTTGCTTGTTTTATGATTTTGAATTCTCTTCAACCTTAATCAAAGTCTAAATAGTTGATTTCTTTGTGAATTGGTATTTGGCCATCGATCCCTGAGAACGAAATCCGGTTTCTCACCATTTTTGTTACTTGCAACGACTCGGTATACTTGCCGTGGTCCCATCAACGAGCTACCATACGAAGAGTCAAGATACAGAGCATAGACGTCATTAGAGTTAGTGTATTCATATGTTTTTGGTCCTAGTTTGGTTGCCGGAAAACTTGTCGAAAGTGGTCGAAGTCGGCAAGTCGTTGAAGTTTGTTGGAAAAGTTTTCAGAAAATTCACCGATGGTGGACGAAAAGTTGCCAGTGGTGATTGAAAGCGGCGATGGCCGGAAAAGTCATCAATGATGGTGGTGGCCGACCGACGGCTAGTGGAAAAATAAAATAAAAATATGTTAAAATACGAAATCATTATTGTTTTCAAGGCAAAAGTAACTTCTGAATGGTTATACAAAAAATGTAAAAAAGGGTGTGAAAAATAGTGTGAGAATATCAATGTTGGAGGACTTAGTTATATTACATGTAGAATGGTTCAAAGGCTTGCTAATTAGAAGGTTAATTCCTTATCTTTGGCAGGTAGACTTACTCTATACGCAGTTGTTATTTCCTCTTTTCCTTCTTATTCCATGCAAACTATGCTTCTTTCATATTGTTGTGTGTGAGGAGGTAGACAAAAGGAATTGTAACTTCCTTTAGGATGATGTATGATTGCCGAAAAGGAAGGGTGGCCTTGGTTTGTATTATTCTAGCTTTACGAATTTGGCTTTCTTAGCAAAATTTGGTGGGGAAGTAATTTATAAAAGAGCAATGCTAACAACACAATAGGCTCGGGTTGTTCAAGGTGTCTACTAGAGTGGTGGGGATCCCATTCCCTCTGTCCATAGCCTAGTAGGTTATTCCATCCTTTGATAAGGTGTGTGTAAATCTTGGAAACATGAGTAGAAGAATCTAATTTAGTGTTATAAAGTTAACATAAGTATAAACATAAATATGGTTCATCTTATAACTTACAACTACCTGCAAAGATAAACTACTATAACTTGATATAAAATATGATAGAGCAAACAAAAGAACGATTATACTTCACTAGAACCCAAATTCCAAGTATAACTAAATACCTCACAGTGTTTTCTTAGTGTTTTAACTATTTTCACTCAAACTCTCACAATAAACAAAGAGAAGATAAAAGGAAATATAACTTCTATTTGCTTTGTCTTTAAACTTTTATGTTTGTTGGTAACGAGTCTATTTATTTTTATCAAACCAATAGGGACACATCTAATTCAGTGGTGTTTTGCTTAGGGTTGGACAAAATTTCGCCGCCGATCGGAACCCGATCTACCCGGTAGGAACGTGCAGGCATATAGGAGGGTGTGGGATAGTAAGCACCCGAAATTTTCCATTACTTTTGAGATTAGAAGCTTGCTATCTAGGCAATGGTGTGTGGACTTGGTTCATGTTTATCTAGTTAAGTCAACCAGGTTGCTGGTATGCTTTGGTTCCATTTATTTTGGGTGGACCCTCTTGTATTGTTGCTCCTCTTAGACAAAGACTTGTCTTGTTTATTTTTCCCTGGAGGCTACTAGTTTTTTAATTTTTTACTGGGTGTTTTTGCCTAAGGTACCTACCGAAAGAGTTATATCCTTATTCCTTACTAACGTGTACAGCTTTTGGGCGTAGTTACAAGCACTTGATCCAACAATGTTAGAGGTAGCGCCTTGAGTACTATTTTACATTTTGGGCCTAAGAGTTTTTATCTAATTAAAATGACCCTTTCCCTCAATGATTTTGTATTGGTTATTTTAATTCTGTTATATGTGTTCACATAGTATGTTGCCTCATGTCATATCTGCTTTACTTCCAGTTTTGATCTTAGTTACGGTTTTTCTTTGCAACTTTGTATCTAGCTTCTAATGAATGAGATCATGCATGAGAATTGAGAACAAAAAGAGAGAGAGAAAACTCAAAAGGTGAATAATTAGAAGTTTACAACACAACACCCTATTATGGTTTAGTAACAACTAACAAGAGACAATATCCATACATTAAATATAAGTAATCTACTTAGCAACCCAAAATTCAAAATAGAGGATAAGGAAAGCAAAAAGATTTGAGGAAGATACAAACTTCACCACCATTGAACATGATTGTGCTCCTGTGTAGTCTATACAAACACACACATGCCTACCCCAAAACATAAGATCACTTAGGCCAATTTCTTGCCATTCATCATCATCCTCATAAATTCATTCAAGTCTATAAATCCATCTCCATTTCCATCCACCCCCATCATCATTTTTTTACAAGCGCTAAGGTCACAATTCTCTCCTACCCTTTTGAGAACTTGGGACAATTCCTCTGCACTAATTTTCCCATCACCATTCAAATCAAATACTTGGAAAGCACTCTTAATCTCCGTTTCTTTTACCCTCTCCTCTCCTTTGAACATTTCCAAGAACTCTTTAAAATCAATGAAACCATCTCCATCAGTATCCATGACTTGAAATGTTTTGACAGCCTCAGAGTCCATAAGGCCCCAACCCATTGTCCTCACAACTGCCTTGTACTCTTCAAGGGAAATCTTGCCATCTTTGTTGGTGTCGAATTTGTCAAAGACCCATTTCATTTCCTCAGCCTTTGGTAGGAAACTACATCCTTCACTTGATGTTTGTCTTGAATTGAAGTTGTCTTTCATGGGTGGATTTTTGGGTGTAGAGGACTTCCCTAAAGAGTTGCTATACTGAAACTGAACGAAGCTCAAATTCGACATGTTCTGCTTTTGAGACTTAAGATACTAAAGATACTCAAATATTTGGCTTCAAGATGGCTTCTACTATGTTATGGCTTGCATGTATATATAATATAAGGTTTTGATTCCCCCAAGATAAGGTTTTAGAGGAAAAGTGATGTAATTTGAATGAGTTTAATTGTTTTGAACTGTCACTATAAAAATCATGATATATGTAACGTTTAAGGTAGTTAAGATAAAATCAATTACTTTACCTTATGTGATAATTTCTAATTGATTGTGTATATAAACATTTTTTGTAGTGACAGTGTGTAACAATTAAATCCAATTTGAATAGCTTCTCATTCTTATTCTTACTAGTAATGAGGCGGCTTCTTATTCAAGATGTTTGTTCACTTTATTGATAAAAGACTAAGTCGGTAAAATTCGAAGAAACTTTTGCATCGTACATGAAGGGGGAAAAGATCATTCTTTGTGGTTCATGTTGAAGTGTATCTTTGAGGTCGATTCTATACCTTTCTTTTTGTAAAACCGTGTACTCAGCACCATGCCCCACTTGGAGAGTTGAATCTAATCGTATGTCACTTACCGTGTACCAAGCAACATGCATGGTTCACTTTTTGTATTGTAGATGAGATGCATTTTCAACCTCTCACCAAGCACTCCATCTCATCCATATTATAAGAAATATAGGAATAAATCACATAAATTAAGGAAAAACTTTAAAATGAGATAATTTCAATTAATGTTTTTAAATATTTAATTTATTTTTCAAAAATACTTCTTTTATAAATGATGGGTTATAATTAATGATACTAACAAATTTCACTAATTTAATTCATTAACAACTCAAGCCAATAACAATAAATAAAATTTATATAGAACATTTAATATATGTATCTCATAAATATGAATCATATTATAAATAAAGATATAATTAAAAATGAACATTTAATATATCTAAAAATTGATAAATATTTCTTAATTATATTTTGAACCAAAAATTGAACTCTTTTGTTTTTTATAATATGAACTCGACGTAGTAGAACTGAGTATATATGTGAATGGAATGTTAATCACTTTATTCAAACATTGAGAGTTGGCTATTGCATTTGGGGTTATTGTTACTCCACCTGGCACAACACGAGAGTGGCTAACAATCTCCGTGTAGAAAACTTTATAATTCTCAATAGAAATTGCATGTGGTAGAAAAGGATGGTAATCAGTCTTGTCAATAAGAAAAGGTGGCTTGATTAAATTACATTGGTTATTGCTCATTCTAAAAATTCAGTGAATGTATTATGCACCATTCTTTTTCTTTTTATTTACACGCTTTCTTTTTGTTTACACATTTATACATATTATATCAGAAGGCCTACTCATGCTTATTAATATTAGGTTGAGAGTTGTAATTATGTTAAATGCCAACTATTGTCAAGTATCATGCTGCATGGAAGTTGCCACAAGATTGTAACAAACTCTAGTAGCTCTATCTGTTATCCTGAAGGTTTAAGTGATATTTTGGTCCCTGTATTTGGGATTGATTCTCCATTTAATTATTATATATAAAAAATTATTAAAAAGGTCCCTATATATACATTTGTTATCAATTTAGTCCCTATCCGTTAAAATTTCAAGGTGAATTTTGCTAAGTTACAATGCATTAAGATGGATTTTGCTAAATTACAAGGCTTTCAAGATGGATTTTGCTAAATTACAGACATTAAGATGGATCTTGCTAAATTACAAGACATTTTCACTCACAGTAAAGATTAAATTGGTAACAAATATATGTATAGGATCCTTTTTAATAATTTTTTATGTATAGGGATTAAATAGAGAATCAGTCCCAAGGATAAGGATCAAAATATCGCTTAAACCTATCTTGAATTTATACTGCTTAAAGCAAATGCTTATCTTCATACAAGGCTAGCGTTTATTTGAACCATCATACAGGGACAAAAAAAATTGGTTTAATTAAGTTTTTAGTCCTTGAAAAGTGAATCAGATTTGGTTTTGGTCACTGCACTTTTTTTTCGTTGGTTTTGGTCCCTATAAATTTCAAAACTTTGATTTTGGCCTCTGTCATCACTATCCAAGTGTTGACATGACTGACGGACCACCATATCAACACTGCTATGTGGGCTAATTTTATAACATTTAATGTCACGTAGGATTAAATATTAATTTTTTACATTCTTTTATAATATTTAATGCCACAAATGTATTTGGGAACCCTAGAAACATTCCTGAATGTTGTTATTTCAGTCTTTCATACATTTAATAGAAGTATAAAAAACAAATAATGACATTATAATAAAAGTAAAAATATTATAATAGCCTACATGGCAGTGCTGATGTGATGGTGTGTTAGTCACATCCGCACTTAACAAATGCATAGTGACGATAAGAACCAAAACCCAAGTTTTGAAACTTGCAGGGATCAAAACTAACGAAAAAAATATAGAGATCAAAATCAAAACTGATTTATTTTTCATTTTTCCAAGACTAAAACCTTAATTAAAACAAAAAAAAATAAGATCAAGGATGACAAGCTGACTGACTATAAAGGGTATTGTCAAGCGACTGTTCTAATAGGGATTCATTAATCCTTATTTCTAAATAAAACTCACGGAAAAAAAAAATATAATAAATACCCTGTCTACCACCTTACCTTGCATGTCTGGCGTAACGGATACACTCAAGTAGTGATATAGGAAGATTGTAATCACTCAACTGTTTCATTTCATGATATGTTCTTTAGCACTAAACATATGCAACTGAAAGCTTTCTTATAAAGCATGAACTGAACTTTTTCTTGAACTCATTAGGTACATAACTACATATATATGAACATCAAAACTTTAGATACTGAAAAATAACAGCAGTGCGCCAGAGCTAAATGAGGCACACACGAAAACCTCTTCCTGGGGTTTAATTCAAATTTACAAAAACATTAACAACACTACTGTAAAGTAAATAGGAAAAAGTTATCTTTACAAATTTTAGCATTATCAAGGGTCAATTTAGCAACACAGTAGATACCAATCCTTCCATGCCTATGTTCTTAGCTGGATGAGGACTTGTCCCATTTTAGTATATCATACCTTGTTTCCACCAATAATATTTTGTCACATATTTTATTTTTTTTAAATTATAAGAAATTTCAACTTATGTGATAAGATATTATTGATGGGTGTGATATACCAAAATGGAACAACAAATATTCACCAGTTATTAGCTGCCCATATTTACTGTGCATGTCAACTCTCTGGCCCTATCTGCTTGCACCTTCCAGTCCGTTCTACCAACACAATCACCATCACAACAGCACACACTACCTGGGCCGCCAGTAAGCCCAACAAAAGGCCCAACAAGCCTAAATCCAACATAAAGCCCATCAAAACAGCAACAGGCAATCCCACACCATAGAAAGAGACCAAGTTTATAAAGGCACCTAAAGCAGGCCTTGCACTTACCCTCAGTACCCCACACATTGTTGTCTGAGGACAATTCCCTATCTCACAAAACCCCACTATAGGCAATGATGTTGTCATCAATGACAAAATAGCTTCATCTTCAGTAAAGAAATGTCCCCAGGAGTAACCAATATTTACCATGAACAGCATAGCAACTATGCCTGTCAAGAAGGCACATAGTAGTGCAGTGAAGGAAGATGTCTTTGCCTTGAAAGGCCTATTAGCTCCAAGATCATTACCTACCCTTGTTGAAATGGCCAAACTTAGAGCAGAAGGGAAATTGTAGATGAGTGAAGTGGCCTGAATTATGATCCCAGAGGTGGCTACTGTGTCAGCTGCATTGGTGAGTAGTCCTGAAAGGATTATCAGTAACTCATACCACCACCACTCTAAACAAACTGAGACACAACTTGGTATTGCTTGGTAAAGAATTGGCTTCCATTGTTTGAAACACTGACAAGACCAACCTTGCCAAGATTTAGAACAAGCCCCAGAGAACCAGAAGTAAAGCAAAAGGATAACAAGGAGGTTCAGGTCAGTTATGGCACCGGCCAAGGCGACACCTCGAATGCCAAGGCCTAAACCATGAACAATCACATAGTTAATGGGGATGTGAAGAACAAGTGCCAGAGCTGCACCTAACATGAGAGGGAGGGTAAGGTTTTGGGTTCTCATGAAAATCTTGAGAGGGTTGATGATGGATTGGAAAAAGAGGTCAGGTAGAGAGAATAAGAGATAGGTGATAGCAACTGATGAGATGATTGGATTTTGGCCACATAAGAGAAGGAGTGGTTGGAAGTTGAGCCACAAGATTGAAATGGGGATGCATGCTAGAATGAGAATGATGATGGTGCGTTGAAGGGTTTGACCAAGAAGCAGAAATTGTTGTGCCCCACAGGCTTGAGAGGAGATACCTTCCATGCCTGATGCAAGGCCTGAAATGACTGAATAACCAGTGATGTTGGCAATGCCAATGGCTAGGCTTCCACCAGCTAATGCCTCTTTACCTATTCTGCCTAAGAAGTGCATTGATATTCCTGACTTACCATAGATGAGAAGACCAGTTATAATCATTGGGAGGGCTATGAAATACAGATTCTTCATCTCCTCCACCACCTGAGAAAGAAAACTGATGAAAGTTATTGGCATGAATTAATAAATCATAGTTACCAGATTCGCTCATTATGCGTGCGAATCGTGTACTGGATGGATTCACATTGATTTTGTCCTAAAGAAAGTTTTGTAATATAATCATAAAAAGTGATGAACACCATGTACCTGTACCGGTAATGTGAATTCCGGTATATCACATTTCTGGTAACTATAGAATGCATTGAAGAATAAAAAGAACAATTAAAGGCTAAACTAACCTCTGAAAGAGAGGATCGGTTGCTCTCACCATCATGATTAATGGATAATCTATCGCTTTTATTGCTCTTTTCAAATTTGGAATGATCATAATAAGGTAACAGAGGAGCTGAAGCTGGATGATCCTCATGCATCTTGAGAATTCTCTGTGCTGATGAAAATCTCTTTTGAAGGAAAAAGACTGCTTTCTTGAAAATTGGCTTCAAAGAGTAAAACATGTAGTCATAACTGACATCCTTTCCTTCTCAATTCTCACTGCTGCAAGTTTATATATCTTATAGATAGAAGTTGATCTCATCTTAATTATATATGAATTCACACACCTTGTTTCCATCTCCTTCACTCTTCCACTGAGGGGTCAGTTAAGGTTTGGTGGATGAGAAATGGACGGGTGTAGTCAAGATACAAATGCCAAAGCATATAGAAAGGTGTCAACTTATTATTTCCATGAAAATCAGCACAAGTGACCAAAATAACATTGGGTTTCTTCTGATTTTGGTTAGGGTGTTGTTCTAGACGGTGGAGTCTTCAACGTAGTCTCTCATAGGCATGCACCTGTGCTAGCTGACGATTTGGCCCTACACGTGCCTTCTAGGGAAATGTGCATTGGCCATGGATGCATGGAAAGAAACAATGTGCTGCTGCTATATATCTGAATTCTGCTCCAAAGAAAAGGTACTAGAGAATCTATCTGATCAACTTTTCAGGGTCCGTTTGATTTGTACCATTCACTTATGTCTGATGAAACGGGACACTCTTGCAACAACCAGCCTTATTTTCATCTAAGAGGGACTGCACTTTCCATCAATGACAATTCACGTATTATGTAGCTTCTTACCTAGATAAGGAAATGAATTTCTCTCCTAAGATATATAAAGTAACTAAAAATTAACAGTCTAAGATGATTGAGCTTTTGTCATTGGTGGAATTGGAAACAAGAAAATAATGGAAGGAATATCACCTAGGTAATTTACCCTTAAAAAAAAGTTACCCTTTTGAAGGAACACAGCATATGGTTTTCAAGTCACTAGGTATATTCCATGCGCTTATTGTTTTAAGTTGCTTGAAAATTAGAGTCTGAAAATAGTCTCTGAAATAAATCATGTAGACACTTTTAGTACTTAGAAAAAAAAAAAAAACTAATTAGTTAGTCCTTTAAGTATGCTTAAAATAACGTTTCTTCCTACGTGATAGGTTAACTCTAGTGAAAAATCGTTAAAAAAAACGTGTGCTCCTTCAATGCGATGTTGTTTTGGATTAGTGGGGGGAAAAAACAAGAAAACAACATCATTTTCTAGTGAATTTTGTGCCCCAAATTTTTGTCAAGTTTTCCCCAAATTGAAAGTAAACGATAGTCTATTCCCTTCTTTATTCCCTTTTTCATCCCTAATTGAAATTAAATAGAACTTTTGTCAATCCCTCTTCGCTTTCATTATGTGTTTGATGTCAATACTAATTTTTCTGAGGTCTAAAGGAGCAGTGAAAGAGGTTTCAACCCATAACAACAAGGTATGTACTTGCTTATTGGTTTGCAAGTCATGCTTTTTCTAGCTTGGTTATGGTTATGGTTTATTGGTTTGGTTTTTGGTGTAGTTTGGTTCAGCCTTAGTTTACTGGTTTATTGGTTTTCATTCTGTTTTGCCTTACTGGTTTATCGGTTTTCTCACTGTTTTAGTTTTAGTTTATTAGTTTTCAATTATTTGGTGTAGTTTGGTTCAATGTTTAGTTCATTGGACATGTGCTGTTTTGTTGGTTTATGATTTTCTACACTACAAAAAAAAGAGAGGTGTTTAGTGAGGCTAATTGACCAACCTAGCCCATTTTTAAAAACTATTTACCAATATAATCTTGTTTTGAAACTATTTACCAAACTAACCCACTTTTCGCCAACGTGGCATTTTTTATTAATTTTTTCTTTGACACCAAAGACGCTACTTTGACTGGCGTTTTTGGAAAACGCTAGTTGCAATAGCATCTTCCCCACGTCCCCCTGCACCAGATAGCCACTGCCCAGGCCGCCACATGACGCGCTCTGGGCAAAGGCGCTCCTGCAAGCAGCGCCTTTGCCCAGAGCGCGCCACGTGGCGGCCTGGGCAGGACCTGTCTCCCCACTTGCAGCATTCTTTGACCCGTCTGACCACCATTCCCTCCACTCATCAAACCCACCCGTCTGATCTCTCTATCTTTCTCTCTTCTTCACACACACAAACACACCCAAATCTTCTTCTTCTTCTTCTTCTTCTTCTTCTTCTTCTTCTACAATATTGTTGATCTCCTCACACCCTTTCTCACACAAATACTCTCTTTCACTACGTATTATCAACCTCAACCAACTCTCCTACTTTGCTTCCTCTGTTTCTCTACTTTTTCTCAAGCTCAACCATCGCTACTACTTTGCTGTTGCAGGTATTTATATTATTAATTTTTTAAATTTAATTAGTGTTATTATTGTGGCAGATTTTATCTTCAAATGCTGTTGGATTAATTTAATTATTTATGATATTTAGCTAAATTAATTATATTAATTAATTATATTAATTTTAAATTATTAATTTTATTAATACAATAATAACAATAAATAATACACTAAGCAGAGAAGTGAAACATCAGACGAGTGATCAGCAGATGTTTCACTCGTCTGCCACCTGTCTGATGTTTTAGACGGGTGAAACATTAGACAGGTGATAGGCAGACGAGTGAAACATCTGCTGATAAACATTAGACAGGTGATAGGCAGACGAGTGAAACATCTGCTGATCACTCATCTGATGTTTCACTCGTCTTCTGCTTAGACGTGTGAAACATCAGACGAGTGATCAGCACATGTTTCACTCGTCTGCTGTTTAGACGGGTGAAACATCAGACAAGTGATAGGCAGACGAGTGAAACAGCTGCTGATAACTCGTCTGATGTTTCACTCGTCTAAACAGCAGACGAGTGAAACATCAGACGAGTGATCAGCACATGTTTCACTCGTCTGCCTATCACCTGTATGATGCTTTAGACGGCTGAAACATCAGACAGGTGATAGGCAGACGAGTGAAACAGCTGCTGATCACTCGTCTGATGTTTCACTCGTCTGCTGCTTAGACGAGTGAAACATCAGACGAGTGATCAGCAGATGTTTCACTCGTCTGCCTATCACCTGTCTGATGTTTCACCCGTCTAAAGCATCAGACAGGTGATAGGCAAACGAGTGAAACATCTGCGGATCACTCGTCTGATGTTTCACTCGTCTAAGCAGCAGACGAGTGAAACATCAGACGAGTGATCACTTGTCTGCTTAGACGAGTGAAACATCAGACAAGTGATAGGCAGACGAGTGAAACATCTGCTGATCACTTGTCTGATGTTTCACTCGTCTGCTTAGCAAATGTTTTAGAGCGTGCCACGTGGCGGCCTGGGCAGTGGCTGTGCCCCCCTCCCCTGTACTCTTTGACCCGTCTGATCCCACCCTCCCCTTGCTGATCTCTATTTCTTTCTCTCTTCTTCTTCCATTCCCTCCCCTCATCAAACCTGTTTGGGAAGCTCTTCACACACACAAACACAACCTTTCTTCTTCTTCATCTTGTTTGTTCAATATTGTTGATCTCCTCACTCCCTTTCCCACACACTCTACACTTCTCTTCCTTTCTTTCTCTAATTTTTTATTTGAAAGCATCATATACCATTTTTATTTAATGTATTTAATTAATTTAAATTAAGTATTTGTTTTGTTTTATAAATTTGAGTTTTTAAATTATTTAATTTTTATTGATGTTATAATAAATAATTCACTGTTTATGTTTTAATATTGCAGATTACGATGTGATGAGTGAAATTATTGCTTTCGTGTACTCAAATGGGAGGATGTTTGACGGTCCAGAAGGAATCACGTTTGATGGTAATAAAAGATGTATGAAAATAAAACGTGGAGCCGGGTTTGAACTTCTGAAGACAAAGATTTTTGACAAATTGAAATTGTTTCCAAATCAAAGTATATCCAAAATATTTGCTAGAGTTATATGTTGCAATAATCCTTTAAAATATATGGTATATGAGATTAGCGATGATGAGGATATGGAGTGCATGATGGATGCCGTTGATCAGAATGATTCAATGACATGTCTTGAGTTATATGCTGAAATCGATGTGGCTGGAAGTTCAAGAGTCCCTGCGCAATCGCTTGGCAGTAATATGGAGTTCCACAGATACGGTGTAGACCTTGGATCATCGGGGGAAGATGAGGACTGGAACCTTGAGATGGAGGTTGATTCTATTGATGACGAAGAGGAAGGTGAAATCCCGGAAAGCGGTGACTGCGACACTGATGATGATACTCAACTTGATTCCAATGTAATGTCGTCTGCATTGGTTGGCTCACATCCGATGATGGTTTCTCCAGTTTCATCAGCACAACCTCAAATGCAGGTTCCCACTCAACAAGCAGGTTTGATATTGATATTATTGTTTATTTATTTATTGTTATTAAGAAATATTTGTTGTTGTTGTTATTATGATTATAATGTGTTTACATACAGGCCAATCACATGGTGCTTTCTTCAATTCATCACCCCATTACACTTATATTAACTGGGACCATCCCGATGAGGAGATAAATTATTTTGAAGGGTTGGATGTTCCGGGATCTTGGCAAGTGGGTGAGGAATTATATGTTGGTTTACGGTTTGACAGTAAATAAGCAGTTCAGTCAGCATTGAAAAATTATTCGATGAGGTGCCATCAATCGTTTACTGTTGTAAAATCAACACAATCACTTCTTTATGTGAAGTGCCCAAATGCTACACAAGGATGTCCATGGTTGATGAGGGCAATTTTATCAAAGAAGTCTGAGAAGTGGGAGGTTAAGAAATGGGGTGGTCCACACAATTGTGTGAATGCGATGTTGTCGCAAGATCATAAAAAGCTGGATTCTAACTTTGTATGCTCATGTATACTAGGTATTATCATTAACAGTATATAATTGTTTCTGTGTTGTTATTTTAATTGTCGTGCTTAAGAATTCAATTAATGTTTTTTATATTGTGTTAGGTATAGTCCGACAAGAACCTGGGGTGTCAATTTCGCTTGTCCAAGAAAGGATACAAAATACTTTTGGGTATCAAATATCCTATAGGAAGGCATGGAAGGCAAAGCAAAAAGCAATCGTGCAAGTGTTTGGAGATTGGGATGAATCTTACGCAATGTTGCCTAAATGGTTGGAGTACATGCAGCTATTCGCAGATGGTTCCTACTACAAGATCGAGACAAATGATGTTGTAGTTGGGAATCGTGTGCAATCTCAACTTCGTAAGTTTCATCGGGTTTTTTGGTCTTTCAAGCAATGTGCTGATGCTTTCAATCACTGTAAGCCCATTGTACAAGTTGATGGCACACACCTATATGGTAAGTATCGGGGGACGCTATTGATTGCCACCACCCAAGATGGAAACAGTCATGTACTCCCGATTGCTTTTGCGGTGGTTGAGGGAGAGACCTTGAGTGCTTGGTCATGGTTCTTGGGATTGATACGCGAGCATGTGACCAACAAGATAGGAATATGTTTGATCTCCGATCGTCACCAAAGCATAAAATCGGCTGTGGGGAATCCACACCTTGGATGGCAACCTCCACATGCATACCATGTTTACTGCATTCGGCACATTGCAAGTAACTTCAACCATAAATTCAAGAATGCAAAGCTAAAGGAGGAATTGATGCGACTAGGTAATGACCTTAGTTGTCTTATGTTTCACACACTAATGTAACTTATCATTTGTGACCCATGTAGGGTATATAGCCTGTAAGGGACGGTTTCTGCGCAAATTGGATAAGTTTCGTGCAATAAGTCCAGAAATAGAGCGGTGGATTGATGGGATATCTAGAGAGAAGTGGACTATAGCTTTTGACGAAGATGGTCGTAGGTTTGGCCACATGACAACAAACTTGTTGGAAGCGATTAATAAAATTTTAAAGGGTACTCGTAATTTGCCAATAACAGCTCTTGTGAAGTGAACGTATGGCAGGATGGTCGAATATTTTGTCCAGAGAGGTGCAACTGCTAGAGCTCAACTTGGTGCAGGTCAGTATTATACTGAGAAGTTAATGACTGTGATGAAGAAGCAGCAAGATGAAGCTTCTTCACATCGGGTTCGCCCTTATGACATACATCACACAAGATTTGAAGTTGATGAGGCTTTTAATCCATTGACTCAGAAAGAAGGCCATTCATGGAGCGTCAACATAGCAAAAAGATATTGTGAGTGTGGGAGATTCACGGCATTTCATTACCCTTGCTCACATGTGATTGCTGCTTGTTCCTCAGTAAGCCTCGACTATTGGCAGTATGTCGATACCAGATACACATTGCATTCGATAGTGAATGCCTACTCTGGACAGTGGCATCCCATAGGAAACGAGGAAGACATACCAACCTACTGGGTGCCATACACTTTGGTACCGGATGAATCGATGCTTCGTCCTAAAGGAAGACCTAAATCGACACGCATTAGGAATGAAATGGACTGGAGAGAGTCACAACCATCCCAAAGATGTAGTCATTGCAGGTCTGAGGGCCATAATAGGCGTGTCTGCCCTCGACGGGCAGGAGGATCCGGTGGACAAACAGATGATATAGATGATTGCCTTTACTTTCACCGCGTACGTCCCTTTGTAATTGTTCAGCTTTCAATTGTGGAATGTAATTTTAATCGTCTTTCATGTTGAAATGTGTTGAATCGAAGTACGTTTACAGATTTTATGTTGAAATGTCCCTTTTATTTATTATTTATGCAATATCTTTAAAACTAAATATCAACATAAATAATTACTAAACAGTAATAACCATAAATGATACATCACTAGTTTTAGTTTGTGTGACCATCGTGATCACTTATGTCGTTCATGGGACCTTGACCTTGAGTGCTCAATTCGGCATAGAAGTCGGCATTAAGGTCAATTCCGCCAGGAGAATACAATGCCTGGTTTCGCATATCCTGAATCCAATGATTCGGTGCCGTAGGTGTATCATAAGATGGAGTAAATGGTGATGGTGTGTAGCATAGATGTGGTGGATAAGGAGCGTAGTTGGCTGGTGACGATGCTACATTTGTGGGTGTTGGAGCCTCCGTTGATGGACTAAATGTTGGATAAAAATATGTTGCAGGTGGCTGATGTGAAGTGTGTGGGAATTGGACGGGTACGTAATACATGCCGGCTTGGCGCTCTGGTAGCTGCTCAGGGCGGTATGGTTGTTGCCGTACCCGTGTCCTTCGACGTTGTAGTCCTTGACCCTCTACCCTACGGCCACGGTTCGGGAGTGCCTCAACCGGGGGGACTTCTTGTGTTGCCGCTGGAACGTCCTCAATAGCTTCAGTGATGCGGTCTGCCTCGTCCAATGCAAGGAGAATTTGCTCAGTCTCAACTTTGAGACCATCAAACGAGAAGGACGACTGCTCCTCCGACGTAGACAAGTAGTTTAGGTACTCGAGACCATCCACCTATAAATGATAAATGATTAAAGAATATATCAAATATCGTTTATAGATGTCATAACCATAAATGCAATGAACAATGTACATCATATTATATTTTATATTACCACAATCCCTTTCTGTGCACCAAGTCTGCTAATCCAACGACGTGTATGCCGTCGGTACCACATCATATACTCTGAGTTCTTTCCCAACGGTCGGCTGAGGGGTGCATTTGTCCAAACCCAGCTGTTCCTATCATTCCATAGGGTGATCCATCGTTCCAATATAACTGTCCAATCCTCATTTGATTATCCCCTAAGCATTAGGTCGTGAAGATCTTGTGTTTGGGACGGTGGCAAAGGAATGTGCTGGGACATGCCAAATTGTCGCATTACACGATCCGGTTGATGCCACTCCACAATGTGGAAACATATCATCAGTACCACTGCCCTCCACACATTTAAACCATCGAGGGAGATCAATGGTAATGTGGCCATCATCGCCAGACTGTATGGCTCCCAAATTACCTACAAAATATAAACAAACAATCAATGACTGGTTCACAAAATAACTTTGTCAAGGATAAAACTAATAGATACTTACATCTTTTGGCTTCATCTTGTCAAAAGCTAATCGATAATACTGCAAGTCCTTTGATCGTCTTGAATAGTTCCTGTTGTTCAGCCACCTAAATATAACAATATTTTACTACTTAATTTATTCAAGAAGTATCATGATTAAACGTTATAATTTATTACACATAAGCAGATAAAATGTTGCTCACCGTGCACCATATGGTGATCCATGTGGTCGATCATCATTTGGGATGGACGGTGCAATGAACGGAAACCTTTCCCATGCCCACAGCTGAATCAATGGAGTCACCCCAGCAATCTCCTTTTTCTCATAATCGGTGGACTTGCAAAGCTCACGATAAAGATAACTTAACACAGCTGAACCCCAACTATACTGACCGGTTATAGCAAAGTCCTCTAACAGTGTCAGATACCTCAATGGTACGTACCTGCCGGAGTGATTGGTGAACATCAATCCACCAAAAAGCCTCAGTATATAAGCTCTTGTATATTTAATCCTACCCTGTATGTCCAGCATGTCAACGTCGACATTATCAAACTGTGCTTCCAACCATGACATACTTAACCGAGCTCCGTTCAAATCTTGGGGGCGTGGCTCGACACCTAACATAAACCCCACATATCCTATCCAATTACCATAAGTGCAACCAACAACCGCCATCCCATCTATACGTAGGCCAAGCAGGATCGCCACATCTTGTAGAGTTATAGTACATTCTCCACATGCCATGTGGAAGGTATGAGTCTCTGGCCTCCACCGCTCTACCAAAGCACTCAATAGTGCATGATCCACACGGGATGATCCAAGTTGTGCCACCCCCAAGAAACCTGCTTGCTCAAGATATATCTTTATGGCCTCGGGAACATCTCCAACTCGGTCCTGAAACTGTGTAGCTCGCCTTACCTTCAATAAACGATCAGCCACACCGTTCCATACATACTGGGAAACATGATATTCTTGCAATCCCAATAGAGAATCGTCCTCCGGACCAGGATTAATCACATGTGGCTGCTGTGAAGAGGAACTTGCCGCCATTTTACCTAACATAACGGAAAAAATACATGATTAATAATACTAATTATATTATTGGTAATGAAAACATTGAAAACAACAACAACTAACATTAACAACAACAAAACTAATATTAATAATGCTAATAACAAAATAGTAAATTATATTAATTTTAAATTATTATTTAAATTATTAATTTTATTAATACAATAATAGCAATAGATAATACACTAGTGATAGACGAGTGAAACATCAAACTAGTGATAGCCAGAAGAGTGAAACATCTGATGTTTCACTCGTCTAAGCAGACAAGTGATCAGCAGACGAGTGAAACAGCTGCTGATCACTCGTCTGATGTTTCACTCGTCTGCTGCTTAGACGAGTGAAACATCAGACGAGTGATCCGCAGATGTTTCACTCGTCTGTCTATCACCTGTCTGATGCTTTAGAAGGGTGAAATATCAGACAGGTGATAGGCAGACGAGTGAAACATCTGCTGATCACTCGTCTGATGTTTCACTCGTCTAAGCAGCAGACGAGTGAAACATCAGACGAGTGGTCAGCAGTTGTTTCACTCGTCTGCCTATCACCTATCTGATGTTTCACCCGTCTAAAGCATCAGACGGGTGATAGGCAGACGAGTGAAACATGTGCTGATCACTCATCTGATGTTTCACTCGTCCGCTGCTTAGACGAGTGAAACATCAGACGAGTGATCAGCAGCTGTTTCACTCGTCTGCCTATCACTTGTCTGATGTTTCACCCGTCTAAGCAGTAGACGAGTGAAACATGTGCTGATCACTCGTCTGATGTTTCACTCGTCTAAGCAGCAGACGAGTGAAACATCAGACGAGTGATCAGCAGATGTTTCACTCGTCTGCCTATCACCTGTCTGATGTTTCACCCGTCTAAAACATCAGACAGGTGACAGGCAGACGAGTGAAACATCTGCTGATCACTCGTCTGATGTTTCACTTCTCTGCTTAGTGTATTATTTATTGTTATAATTGTATTAATAAAATTAATAATTTAAAATTAATATAATTTATTAATATAATTAATTTAGCTAAATATCATAAATAATTAAATTAATCCAACAGCATTTGAAGATAAAATCTGCCACAATAATAACACTAATTAAATTAAAAAAATTAATAATATAAATACCGGCAACAGCAAAGTGGTAGAGATGGTTGAGCTTGAGAAAAAGTAGACAAACAGAGGAAGCAAAGTAGGAGAGTTGGTTGAGGTTGATAATACGTAGTGAAAGAGAGTATCTGTGTGAGAAAGGGTGTGAGGAGATCAACAATATTGTAGAAGAAGAAGAAGAAGAAGAAGAAGAAGAAGAAGAAGAAGAAGAAGAAGAAGAAGATTTGGGTGTGTTTGTGTGTGTGAAGAAGAGAGAAAGATAGAGAGATCAGACGGGTGGGTTTGATGAGTGGAGGGAATGGTGGTCAGACGGATCAAAGAATGCTGCAAGTGGGGAGACAGGTCCAGGGCCGGCCCAATACTTATTGAGGCCTAAAGCAAATTTTATGATGAGGCCTTTTAAAAAAATTAATCCAATAATTTTTTTATACAAAATTAATTATTTTGTGCACAATGAGGATTTGATCCCTGGACCTTCAACCTAATGGTAAGTTTTTATACCAAATGGGCTAACTTATGTTTGTTAATATATTATACATATCAAAAAACTAATATAAAAAAATACAAAGTGGGCCTTTTTTTTAAAGAAAAAATTGTTTTATTTTGAGAGGCCTAAAGCAAGGGCTTCACTTGTTTTACCCTTGGGCCGGGCCTGGACAGGTCCTGCCCAGGCCGCCACGTGGCGCTGCTTCCAGTAGCGCCTTTGCCCAGCGCGCCACGTGATGGCCTGGGCAGTGGCTGTCTGGTGCAGGGGGACGAGGGGAAGACGCTACTGCAACTAGCATTTTCCAAAAACGCTAGTCAAAGTAGCGTCTTTGGTGTCAGAGAAAAAATTAATAAAAAATGTCACGTTGGCGAAAAGTGGGTTAGTTTGGTAAATAGTTTCAAAACAAGATTATATTGGTAAATAGTTTTTAAAAATGGGCTAGTTTGGTCAATTAGCCGTTTAGTGACGACCAAATTCGGTCACTAAATATGAAAATTCGGTCGCTAAATCGCTAAACTATTTAGCGATCGATTTTTCATATTTAGCGATCGAATTTGGTGGTCGCAGATTGTCTAGTCGTTGAACTGTTCGGTGGTCGCTACATGTTTTAGCGACCGATTAAGTGTGGTCGCTAAAATACCTTTTTTAGTGCTAGTTTGTACTCTAAATACGATTTTTGAACTGGATTACAGCACCTTGGAGCAAGTGCAGGTCATCAGGGAGTGGAATTGCATCTACAAGTCAGTACCTAAGTTTTCTAGTGAGTTAAAAATCCGGGGACTAATTTTCCTCACATATAATTTTTTTAGGGAATAAATTTGGTCGATAATAATTTTGTTATGGACTAATTTGGGACACAATTTAATTGTTTTGGTCTAATCCTAGGTTCCTTTTGGTTGAGTCTCAGTATGAACATGGCACTGAAAGCTTCATCGCCTCCACAATGAGCTTTTAGACCTATTCTATTGAGGACATATGCTTCCAAGCCACCAGCATTCATCCCACCACCCTTCATTCCATTTGTAGCAGTGGGAACCTAATGAATTAGATCCCCAACACCTCTTAGACCATATAGGCCTCAAGATATGCAAGGAGGCCTCAAGACCATATAGGTTCCTTTAGGGTTTGCAGTGGAAGTTGAAGAAGTATTGGATGGGTATATGGGTTTAGTATTTACAGAGGAGTGAGGTTGAAGAAGAAGTTTAGATACCTTGCAGCAAAATCGTTTTTGCCCAAACACCTTTTTTCTCCTTTCTCGGAAAAAGCAGTAGAGAACAGATTGAATAATGGGATTTCAATTATGGGGTTTAGAGTTTTGAATTGGATGTTGAGGAGATGAAATCATGATCGAGACATACGATGTCCTTTTGTTAGTTTTTAATTTCTTTTTCCTCATTAATCAAAATGATGTCGCATTAAAGGAGGAAAACGATTTCTTCTAATGTTTTTCCACCATGAAAAAAATGGCATATGCAATGTCAAAGGTTAACGTGTCATGTAGAAGAAACGTTAACTTAAACGAACTCAAACGGAAGGAAGACGGCAGAAAAAATGAAGGACTAACATGTCTCACGTTTGAAAATTTGAGAGACTTTGGTACAGACTTAATCTGTTTGGAATCAACTTTTTTTATTTGAAAAAAAAATTATTTCAAGTTTAATCTGAGATGTTTGACAAACCTGATTAAATTAGAAAAAAAATTATTTTAAGGGGGATAGTAATGAAACACTCCGATTTTTCGTGTTTTCTAAAAACAATAAACTCAATTAATGAGTTTATATTTTTATCTATGCTTTAGAAAATGATTTTGGGAAAACTAAAATCATATTCATGCTTGATATAATTGTAGGAGCCTACGGTTAAAGTTTGGGCCAGAAACTCAAACGGAACCTGATCTATGTTTCACAGATGATAGTGTTTTACTACTATCAAGACCTAATCTTTACTAACGGACAAGACCATTAGTCTTAAAATTCAATCATCTAATTTTTTGCTAAAATGTGTCCTGACCTCCAAAAATAAAAATAATACATTATATTCGGGCCGATAATCGATCTGGGAGACGATTCGAGCTGTATAAGGGTTTTTCGGGACCCATGAACGGATAATCTTCATGTCAAGACTGTGTCAAGTAATCTGGGGACTCATACTAGTGTCGTGATGATTTCAAAATATCTAGACGCGAAGTGACCAAATTGTCCTTGATCTTTCTTTTTACTAATTACCTTTTTACCTTACTTAACTATTAAGTAAGCATAAGTAAAATATCTCACATTTCACTTATCCTTACCCACTCAATTCTCGGCCAAACCTCACCCAAAACCTCTCCTCACCCATTTCTCTTCTTTCTCTCTTTTCTCTCCAAAGAAAACTCCATTTTTGGAGAGTAAAAGCTTGGTTTTTGTGAAGCAACTTCACTAGTTTTTGAAGGAGAATCTCCTAGGAGGTAGCTAACCTTCTTCATCTCTCTCAATCTCTCCATTCTCTCCTCAAAATCTTCATTTTCATGGAGGTTAGGGTTTTGCCCCTAAAACTTCAAAAATCCATGAAAAATTGTAGAAAAATCATTTTGATACCAAACCAATTCCTATGGCCTGGGTTCATGACATACTTGCATGACCCAAGAGCTTAGAGCCAAGAAATCTCTAGCCTATTTTACCAATGAGAGGCCGAGACCCCAAGGACTGTCCACCTTTGAAAAAGAGGGAGCAAAAATTGCCTTGAGTGGGAGCAAAAGTTAAGATGTAAAGTTATTCGATGAACCCTAAACTTGTCAAATTCAAAATCAGAAAAGAAGAGGGAAAGAAATTTGGTTCAAAGATAGCAGATGAATCCCTTAAGCGTGTTGCTGTGAACAAATTGACCAATCAAATCAATAAACCTTTAAAAAAAAACATGGCTACAAAACTCATATATGTGCAGATTACCAGCAAAGGTAAATTGCGAAGTTTCACCGACAAATCAAATCAACTGATCTACAAATTAGACTATAAGAAATGATGAAAGATTAGTATACTAAAATAAACACAATAAGGTAATGATAAAAAAAAGGGAAACCCCGATGAAACGTACCATACCCACATCTTCAAAAGTAAAAGAGGAGAGGATTCTACCATACTGAGTATTGAGTAGTGTAAGCACAACCCCATCCCTATATAAGCATTACCCTACCGCTAAACCTACAATGATCATACATCTATATGAAAGATAAGTGTTACATCCGTCATTAAGCCACCTTACGTGAACATGTTGCCAAGATCTTTAGAAAAATGACACCTAAATGTGCAACAAAACATAACTAGTCTCAGTAAAGAAGATAAGAAGTCTCAGTAAAGAAGATAAGAATAAGAAAAGTAACTAATAAAAAAGCATTAAGAAAATAGTAAAATATCATTAACAAAAAAGAGGAAAAATTTAAACAAACCTGATACATCTTCAATCCAAAACAAATAAGAAGAGTAGCCTTTCGATTTCGAATCCTCCATGGAATCCTAAACGAATAAGCAGAGAAAAAATGAATAAAGTGTGAGAATGAGTTTAAAGGAGCAAAGAAGCGTACGAGAGAAGTCTCTTTTTTTCAAAAAATAAATGAGTAAAGCAAGATAAAAGGGTTGAATCAGAAAAGGTGTCCCCTCCTTCAATGAAAACGTGTAATAGCTTCTAACATGATAAAGTAAGCCACCCTCTTGTCCTTGCTTGTCTATTGGACGGTGGTCTTTTGTCCAATGGTCTTGATCCAATGACTAATAAAAGCCCATGAAATGAAATTATAAAGAAAAGAAGTCAAAAAACCCACATGCTGACACGTGACCTGCACTGTTGTGCTACAGGAAAGATAGGCTTCCCAATTGTTGAAGTGTATTGATGTATAAGGTGCCTTCTAACATAAGAGAGTAAGGAACTCCCCCACTGTGAGAGAGCAAAAATGAGCCCTTGGATTTATTATTAAGATAATTGGATGGCTCAGATTATTTACTTGAACCTGGTATTACAAGTTTCCTTTATAATTATTTAATAGTCCTTAATATTAAATTTAATGAAATTATAAATTACAACTTAATCCTAACCAATACAAAGCTCATGTCACTCACTTTCTCTACCTCTTCGATCTCCTCTCTTTTTTATTGGTTAATCCTAGTGGAGTGTAGGAGCAACATACTACTAGGCGAAGTAAGCGATGGCCCTCCTCTCACAGATATGCATATCAACGTTGTAGGTTTGACGTCGGCGCAAATCTATCCTAGGCTAGAGTTATGGCATTTTGGTAGACGAAGCTTAGGTTAGCAGATCTGGTGCGTTTCTTCAATGCGGCAGATTTGGAGCGAGGCTGTGATTTCTGTTCTGCGACAAATCTTGAGTGAGGTTCTGGCGGTGGGAGAGAAGAGTCGGGCGGTGGTCCTGGCGAGCGCATGAAGCATAGTGGTTGATGACTATGGTGTGGTGGTAGTTGGCCTAAGGGAGAATAACTTCATGTTTCTTATTCTTCCATGAAAATGCAAGTGTTGCCTTTTCCGTTAAGAAGGTGGTGTGCCAAGGTGAAGGATAATGCCTAGGAAATGTGAAAAAAATAAGAGAAAACGATTCCTTGATCTCTCCGCCATTGATTGATAGAAACTTAATGAAATAGAAAAAAAAATACAATAAAACTAGGGAGCTGAATAATATCAATTATGGAAATGCTTGCAACCATGAAAGTGTGTGGAGGAAAAGGAATAGGGATTTTGTTGCAAATAACAAATTAAAATGGCCAACCCATATAAAATTTAAATCTATAAAAATACCACCAAAATGACTTACTACAACCAGTCATTTTTGCTCTCTCACAATAAGGGGCTTACTTACTCCCTCATGTTAGAGGGCACCTATGTATAATAGCTTATCAATGAAAATATAAACTATAAACTATGACTTACAATAAGATAATCTCAAGTGAATTCATAAGACATTTGTCCCGTACAATTAAGCATCTTACCGAATATAATACTAATATATGAAGAATTCTTTGATATTTTCATTGTAATTTATCCTGTTTAGGTGATCCAATCAAATGGTAATAATAATTTGACTTGATCCATTAATATGATCCATTTAATTGAAATGACGCATTTTGATTGGACAAGATAATTTTTATCCTAAAATTATTAGAGATACCGGAATAAGCACCACAATATATTGGAGTTGGTTATCTTTTTAAGAACTCAAATCTATCTTCGAAGGAAAATAACAATAATTTACTCTAATGTCACTGTGTGAATGGGACAGTGGCACAAACATAAATTTATAGAAATATAGGGGAACAAACATGAGAACAACAAAACCATTCCTTAGTTTGGTCTACTTCTTCAGTTCGTTCAATGTTCTCTTTTCTTCTGTTCTCTCTCTCCATCCGGTTAGACATATTAGAGTAGGGCTTCTCTCCTATGGGACGCTCTCCCAACCACCGCCGCTCTTATCCTACGCCCCGGTAGGTATCCCTCTTATCCTACGCCCCTTCCCATTTTACACACACAACAAACCCTAAAGATTCAATCTCAACTCAATTCCCAAATTCACCTCACACTAACCCTAACCAAAAAACCCCGATCCATCGCGCGATGGCCAATTCCAGCAACAAATTCGTATCTGTGAATCTCAACAAATCATATGGGCAACATTCTCACCATCATTCAACCTCTTACGGATCCAACCGACCAACTCGATCCGCCGTTCACGGCGGCGGAGGAGGCGGCGGCGGGGGTATGGTGGTCCTTTCGAGGCCTCGTAGTTCACATAAGGCTATGCCGAAACTCGCCGTTCCGCCCCCCTTAAACCTCCCTTCGCTTCGGAAAGAGCACGAACGGTTCGATCCGTTGAGATCGGGTTCCGGTCCGGCCGGTGGTGGAGGTTCCGGAACCGGGTCCAGACCCACCTCGTCCGGTTTAGGGTGGACGAAGCCGGCGACGGTTGCGTTGCAAGAGAAAGAACCGGTTGCTGATCAGACACCCGATGGATCGAGGCCTCTTGATGGTGGCAGTGTTTATATGCCGCCTTCGGCACGATCGGGTTTGGCGGCCGCGGGACCCACTGTCGCGGCCGCCGCACCTGTTTCGGCGCAAAAGGCGGCCGTGTTGAGAGGAGAGGATTTCCCTTCTTTGCAGGCAACCTTGGTGGCCCCCACGCCCGGGCCGCCGGGGTCTCATAAGATGAAGGAGAATTCGAATTTGAGTCAGAAGCAGAAAATTTATGGTGATGAGGAAGTTTCAGGTGAGAAAAATAAGGTTGATTCACACTTGAGTTCAGTTGTTAATGTGAAATCTCAGTTCAATGTTTCATGTAGTCGTATTGTCAATGGTAATGAAATTGGTGAGAATGGTAATGGGACTCGTGGTTTTGGTGGTTCTGGTGAGCGTGGTAGGAAGCAGGAAGAGTATTTTGCTGGTCCTCTGCCTCTGGTTAGGTTGAACCCGCGATCCGATTGGGCCGACGATGAGCGCGATACGAGTCATGGTTTGAGCAGAGAGAGCAGGGATCATGGATTTTCAAAGAATGAAAGTTATTGGGATTTTGATATGCCTAGGGTTAGTGTTTTGCCTCATAAGCATGGTCATGGTTTTGATAAGAGGGGTCAGCTGAGGGACAATGAAGCTGGAAAGGTTTTGTCCTCCTCCGGTGAAGTTTCTAAACTGGACCCTTATTATGATAGAACAGCAAGTAGAGAGGGACGTGAAGGAAATTCTTGGAGAAATTCGAGTTTTTCAAAGGGGTCAGTGTCAGTGTCAAAATCATCGTTTTCTTTGGGTGGTAAAGGGCTTCCTGTTAATGATCCTATTCTTAATTTTGGTAGAGAAAAACGAAATGTACCGAAGAGTTTTCAAAAGGTTTTCATGGACGATCCATTTATGAAAGATTTTGGAGGTTCTGGTTTTGATGGAAGGGATATATTTTCTGGAGATCTTGTTGGGGTGGTGAAGAAGAAGAAGGATGTAGTCAAGCAAACTGATTTTCATGATCCTGTTAGAGAATCGTTTGAGGCTGAGCTTGAAAGAGTTCAGAGGATGCAAGAACAGGAGCAACAGAGAATCATTGAAGAGCAAGAAAGGGCATTGCAGTTAGCTCGCAGAGAAGAAGAGGAAAGGTTTAGACAAGCTAGAGAACAGGAAGAGAGGCAGAGGAGGTTGGAAGAAGAAGCAAGAGAGGCAGCATGGAGAGCAGAACAAGAAAGGATTGAAGCTTTGCGGAAGGCTGAAGAGATAAGGGTAGCGAGGGAAGAAGAGAAACAAAGGATCTTTGTAGAAGAAGAGAGGAGGAAAGAAGCTGCTAGACAAAAACTTATAGAATTGGAGCAAAAGATTGCTAGGAGGCAGGCTGAAGCACCCAAAGGTGGTAATAATCCTCTAGTTGTGGATGAGAAGGATGCATCCAGGGGGGCTACAGATGTGGGTGATTGGGAGGATAGTGAAAGAATGGTTGACAGGATATTAACTTCGGCATCTTCTGATTCATCAAGTGTGAATAGGCCATTGGAGATGGGGGGCTCTAGGCCTCATTTCTCTAGAGATGTCTCTTCCACCTTCATGGAAAGAGGAAAACCAGTTAATTCATGGAGAAGAGATCCATATGAGAATTGGAGCAGCTCGGCATTCTATCTGCAAGCCCAGGATAGAGATTCATCAGTTGGTGGAAAGCCATTTATGAGGAAAGAATATAACGGCAGTGCTGGATTTATGTCTTCAAGGACTTATAGTAAAGGAGGGATGTCGGAGGCTCATTTGGATGAATATGCTCATGTAAAAGGGCAGAGGTGGAATCAATCTGGAGATGAAGATCATCATAGCAGAAATACAGGGATTGGTTCTGATTATAATGATAATTTTGTTGAAAGATTTGGCGATGGTTGGACACAGCCCCGTTCCCGTGGCAATCCATTTGCTCCATATTCGGAGCGTCCTTATCCAAATCCTGAATCTGATGGACCTTATGCTCTGGGCAGGTCAAGATATTCTGTCAGGCAGCCTCGAGTTCTTCCCCCTCCTTCACTAGCTTCAGTTCACAGAACTTACAGGGACGAAAATGAACACCCTGGTCCTTCTGCTTTCCTAGAAAATGAGTTGCGGTATGATCAGGCAGCAAGGAGTGATTCTACCATGCCAACTGGTTATGACAATGGGAATCATGGACAACCTGAAGTAGTGGTTGCCCAGCAAGAGACTACTGAGAATGAGGAACATAAAGTTGAGACCACACCAAGGTGTGATTCTCAGTCTTCACTCTCTGTTTCAAGCCCCCCTAGTTCTCCGACGCATCTCTCCCACGATGACTTAGATGAATGTGGAGACTCTCCTGTGGTATTGACATCTGAAGAAAGCAAAAATGGTCCCCTCCTAGCTCTAGAGAATCAATCCATTGCAATGCCCGCCAGAGCTGGAAATGAGAATATAGTTACTCCATGCGCTGTATCTAGTGCGGATGATGATGAATGGACTACTGAGAATAATGAGCAGTTCCAGGAACAAGAAGAATATGATGAAGATGAAGATTATCAGGAAGAAGATGAAGTGCATGAGGGAGATGATAATGTTGACCTCAACCAGGACTTTGAAGATATGCATTTGCAGGAGAAAGGATTGCCCCACATGATGGATAACCTAGTATTGGGATTTAATGAGGGTGTTCAGGTTGGGATGCCCAATGAGGAGTTTGAAAGGACTTCAAAAAATGCAGAAACAACATTTATGGCACAAATGGCTTCTGGCAGCACTCTAGAAGAAAATGTATCTTTGGACAATGCATGCAATGATGGCAAAGCCGTTCAACCCGTTAATGATTCCACTCAGGTGAATGCTAATAGTTCTTCTAGTGTGTTCCAGGAATCAGAGAAGCCAACTCAAGATTTGGTCATTCAGCCTAGTAATGCTCATTCATCTGTGGCATCAGAGAGTTTAGGTAATGTGGAAGCTTCTAATGGCCTGTATACCCATCATAGTAACCCAACTTCAGTTACTATTGCCCCTCAGTACTCTTCTTCTGGTCAAACTGTTATGTCTAATGTAGCTTCTGCTCCAAGTCAAGCTGAGTTACCCATTAAGCTTCAATTTGGTCTTTTTTCTGGTCCATCTTTGATACCATCACCAGTACCAGCCATACAGATTGGTTCTATACAGATGCCACTGCATCTGCATCCACAGGTTGGTGCACCCATCCATCACATGCACCCGTCGCAGCCTCCGTTGTTTCAATTTGGCCAGCTAAGCTATACATCTCCCATATCACAGGGGATAATGCCTCTAGGTCCTCAATCGATGTCATTTGTTCAGCCTAATATCCCATCTGGTTTCTCTTTTAATCATAACCGTGGAGGTCAAATGCCAGTTGAAACTGCTCCAGATACTTCTGATTGCTTTATTAAAAACGAGATCAGGCACCATTCTGTTGATAACCAACAAGGTAATTTGAGGAACTTATCTCAAGGTTCACTGCCAAATGAGAATGCAGAAAATATGGCTGGAATAAAGCAGGGCCAAATTGGTGCTCCCCATGATGGTAATAATAGCACCAGGACTGTTGCAGGTTTTCGATTGGACAAGCAGGGGAACCGAAATATAGTTGGAAAGAGCAACAATACTTCATCAAATGCTAGAGAATCAGAAGGTGAACCTCTTACTAGAGATGCATCACTTCATTCGGTTTCAAAAGAGAAAGATTTGTTGGAGTCAAAAGCACAATTTCCTGTATATGGTGGTAGAGGGAAGAGATATGTCATCACAGTAAAAAATTCAGGCCCAAAATCATCAGGTCCCTCTCCAAGGGTCAATCGCCCAGACTCCGGAGGATTTGTGAGGAGGCCTCGTCGGAATATACAGCGCACTGAGTTTCGAGTTCGGGAAAGTGTTCAGAATAGACAGTCTTCTAGTTCTGGTTTGAATGATCAGTTTGAGTTGGATAATAAGTCAAATATCAATGGAAGGGGAACAGGCATATCTAGAAAGACTGGACCTCGGAAGGCCTTGAGCAATAAATTGGGAAAACGGACAATAGAATCAGCTACAGAAAATTCACATGGAGTGGATTCTGGAAGCAGAGCTGAGAAGGTTGATGGAAAAGAATTAACAAAGACTCAGAGCATCTCATATTCTCGACAGAGTAATCTCAAAAGGAACCTGCATTCTGAGGAAGATGTTGATGCTCCATTGCAAAGTGGAATTATACGTGTGTTTGAGCAACCTGGAATTGAAGCTCCTAGTGATGAAGATGACTTTATAGAAGTCAGGTCAAAGAGGCAAATGCTAAATGATCGGCGAGAACAGAGAGAGAAAGAAATCAAGGCCAAGTCTCGAGTTGCCAAGGTTTAAATTATCTACAGCTTCTATCTGTTGATGCCTTATTTTGTATTGCATATTTCTTATTGTGTTTCTGTTTAATACTAGGTGCCACGGAAACCCCGTTCCACTTCCCAAAGTTCTGTGGCCTTGGCCAGTTCTAGCAAAGGGTCCATGACTATGGGAGTAGAAAACAATGTTTGTGCTGATTTTGTTGCTACCGAGGGTCGTGGAATGGCAAAGATTGATGTCTCATCTGGATTTAATTCAAGCAAGTTGTCCCAAGCATTGGCTCCTATAGGCACACCTCCTTTGAAAATTGATGCCCAGTCTGATTTAAGGTCACAGATAAGCAGGTAGTTGCTGTCTTGTAAGATTTATTTCATGTGGCCATCACTGTACGAAAAACATCACTGTTTTTTGTCCTTTTACAGGTCTTTTCAGACAAGTCTCCCAGCGGTTTCTAGTAGTGTTGAAAAGGACTCTGGGCCTGGTGTGATATTCGAGAGCAAGAATAAGGCACTTGATAATGTTCAGACATCTTTGGGCTCCTGGGGCAATGTGCAAATTAGTCAACAGGTTTGAACCCCCTCTTCCCAACTTTATAAGACAACAAATGGCAATTGAAATGCTGTCATTTCTGATTTTTTCATCTGTTACTTTTCACTTTATATTTCTGTAATGCTTGTTTATATGGATTCAACTAGACTAGAGACATGGTTTAACTTCATGTACGGGGTGTCCCTTTGTTGATAGTTTTAGTGATCTACTTGGAAATCTAGGATCTGCTTTTTCCTTATGTGTAGTTTAGTTCCATAGGGGATTTGTCCCATTATCTAATTTTGCCTGTTTGTTTATTTATTAATTTTTGAGGGACTGATCTCTTTATCCAGGATCAGCTTAGTAGTTTTGATTTTTTGGGAGGGAGGGGGAGGGGGCAATGTTTGGAGATCAAAATGGTATTATACAGAGATGAGAAGCATGAATTATCAAAGCATATGCATAAGTATTTTATTGTTTGTTCAATCCTTCTGTTGAGAATCTGTTAGATATGAGGCCTTAATGGGCTCTGTATGTTAGTAGGCAGGCCTGTTAATAGGAGTTTGTTAGCCTAGTTGTAACTGATTGTTATTAATAGAACTAAAGGGAGGGAAATAAGGCATTCGGTTATTTGGTTGGTTTTGGGAAGGGAGAGGCCAAGCTCTCGAACTCTTGGTAGGGCACTTCTTTGTACTCTTTTCTCTCTATCTTCTTCTATCTCTGATTTGGGAACACTTCTCCAGAATCATCAATAAAACATACTATTCAGTGAATTCTACTCGATCAATTGAACCAGTTTCTATCAGAATCTTAAACAACTTGTATGGCAGGTCATGGCGCTTACACAGACACAACTTGATGAGGCTATGAAGCCTCAACAATTTGATTCACAGGCTTCTGTTAGCGATATGACAGGTGCTGTTAATGAACCCAGCTTGCAAACATCATCCATTTTGACAACGGAGAAAGCATTTTCGTCTGCTGCCAGCCCAATTAATTCCTTGCTTGCTGGAGAGAAAATTCAATTTGGTTAGCAAATAAATTTTGCATTGGGATTTGTTTAATAAATCATTTGATTATAATAGGAATTGAAAAGCAATTTTTTTAGCTGTTAATATTTCTGGATTTTCAGTTGCCTTACTGACGGAGGATATTTCTTATTGTATTCAGGGGCAGTAACATCTCCGACTGTTCTTCCTCTTTGCAGCCGTGTTGTGTCTCATGGCATTGGCCCCCCTTCATCTAGATCTGACATGCAAATATCCCATAACCTTGCTGGATCTGATAATGATTGCAGTCTTTTCTTCGATAAAGCGAAACATTGCAATGAATCTCATGGCCATTTAGAAGATTGTGAAGCTGAAGCCGAAGCAGCTGCTTCCGCTGTTGCCGTTGCTGCCATTAGTAGTGATGAGATTGTTGGAAATGGATTGGGTCCTTTTTCTATTTCAGTCTCAGAGGGTAAAAATTTTGTAGCTGCAGATATTGATAGGGTGGCAGCAGGTGAATCTTTTTCCTCACTATTTAGATATCAGTATAGTTTTTCTTTCTTCTGGGCATATGCTAATATGACTTGATACCAATCTGTATTCAGGACCTTTATATTAATCTATTTTATTTACTTTGGCAGGAATAGGTTGTGAACAGCAATCAGCTAGTCAATCTAGACCTGAGGAGCCTCTTAGTGTATCTCTTCCAGCCGACTTATCTGTTGAGACTCCACCCATTTCCTTGTGGCCTCCCTTACCAAGTACGCAAAATTCTTCAGGTCAAATTATCTCGCATTTTCCTTCCATCCCTCCTCATTTTCCATCCGGCCATCCTTCTCATTTTCCTTTCTATGAAATGAATCCTATGATGGGTGGTCCTGTCTTTGCTTTTGGACCACATGATGAGTCTTCATCTACAACAGCTTCACAGCCTCAAAAAAGTAATACATCTGCATCAAGGCCCATTGGGAGCTGGCAACAGTGCCATTCTGGTATGGAATCATTTTATGGTCCTCCAACAGGATTTACTGGACCTTTTATCACTCCTCCTGGAGGCATCCCAGGAGTCCAGGGGCCACCACACATGGTTGTTTATAACCATTTTGCACCTGTTGGACAATTTGGTCAAGTTGGCTTGAGTTTCATGGGCGCCACTTATATCCCGTCAGGAAAGCAGCCTGATTGGAAACACATCCCTGCATCTTCTGCCATGGCGGCTGGTGAGGGGGATATGAACAATATGAATATGGCATCTTCGCAGCGGAATCCTGCTAACATGCCTTCTCCAATTCATCATCTTGCTCCTGGTTCACCACTTATGCCGATGGCTTCTCCTCTGGCTATGTTTGATGTTTCTCCTTTCCAGGTACAGTTTTGATATGCATATTGGGGTTAATTTCTACTATGTTCTTACAAAAGCTTCCTTGCTTGTTGTATGGCATTGCAGTGCTGGAGATAGCATAGTTCTTGTTTGGAATTTGTTGATATTAGTTGTTTATTTGTTTAATTTTATGCAAACGGATATTGAAGGCCATTGGTGTATGCTTTGTTTTAATTTATCTGTTTAAGGAGTTAATATTTGTTTTCATGTAGCTAACACTTGTGTAAAATTTATGCCAGCCCTCTACTGAGATGTCAGTACAAGCTCGGTGGCCACATGTTCCTAATTCACCACTTTCATCTGCTCCTCTGCCAATGCCATTGCAGCAACAGGAAGGAGTACATTCTTCTCAGTTTAGCCATGCCCCTTCTGTTGACCAGCCATTAAATGTCAAAAGGTTTACCGGTTCTCGAACTTCAACATCTTCCGATGGTGATAGGAATTTTCCTAGAGCAGCTGATGTACATGTTAACCAGTTGCCAGATGAACTTGGATTAGTGGACACTTCAAACTCCAAGGCTTCAGCACAGAGTGTTGTCAACAAGACTCCATCCTTGATCACCATTACAGATGCTGCTAAGGGTGATGTTCAGAATGGCAATGGCAGCAATAGTAATAACCCGAATGCAAGTTCTGCTTTTAAGAGTCAGCCCTCTCAACAGGTTAATCAGTACGACCATTCGTCAGGACATAATAATTATCAGAGAGGAGGAGGTGGTGTGTCTCAGAGAAATAGTTCTGCAGGGGAATGGTCCCATCGTAGAATGGGGTACCAAGGAAGAAACCAATCTGTGGGTGCAGATAAGAGCTTTTCCTCGTCCAAGGTCAAGCAAATTTATGTGGCTAAACAGACTATTGGTGGGTCATCAACAGTGTCATGAGGGGCAAGAAAGAACTGGGAAGGCTTTACTACCAATTTTTGGTATGGTCGAAATAAATTATTTTGATTAGCTTATGCTTCTTGGGTGTAGGGCAGTTTGAGTGTTAGATTGAGATTTTTGCTTGCTGCATCAGATTCTATATCGGTCTTCCTGATGAGAAAGCTGCGAAAGTCGGTAAGTGATTGACAGTACTTTTGATAGCACTTTTGTGCTCACCTGATTACTGTGGATTATTTTTTAGCATGCTAGTTGTTGCTTGATGGGCGCTATGTCGATTTGGAATGGTGTATCAATCAAAGCTTGGTCAACCTTTGTTTTCTTTTGACGGCATAAAACCTGGCAGATTATTTATTGGGGTTTTGTGTATCGTAATTATTAGTTGTTCTCTTGTATTCTTTCCATTAATACAAGGGAAGTATCAGTTTTGTGAAATGCTAGTTTTCTTTTCTACTTTCACAGTTGGATTTCAAGTTTTATTGAACTCATTTATCTTAAGAGCTGTGAAGTCAAGTAGACCTTGATCATGGGTTGGGTTTGGGTTTAAATTTTATTTCCCAAAGGGCTGGTTAGGAAAACCTTGCAAAGTCTTGTTGGACTTTGATAGGATGTGATATTAATACTGAATGTATGGTACAAGGAGGAAAAATGAAAAATGCAGGAAAGAAATATAACAGTTAAAGTTGTAGCACCAACTTTGCACCCTGGCCTAAGCCACCGCAAAACGCTCCAAAATTCTCTTCTGTCTCTCCACTTTCTATTTTCCCTTTTATTTTATCTTCCAAGTCTTACTCCTTGCTTGTTAACATCAATGCTTGTTATGTCCCAAATCCCTTATCTGCCCCTTACCCTTAATTCCCCACGTGTTTTAGCATGTGAGTGCCTAACAATATTTCCCTCCCAAAGATCCACCTTATCCACAAGATGGAGGTTTAGGTAAGGGTGCTATAAATAACAGCTGCAGCTTGTAATAAACTTTTACCTAGATCTCATTGCTTGAAGAAGTATGATGACCAGGTTATGTTTGAAGCAACAAGGGTCCCATGAACCTTCTACAAGTCTCACCACGAACAACATCAAGGAGGACAACTAGAAAGACATACAACCGTGGTTAAGGATAACCAAAAATCAAAAGATTCGGTAGTGGATTGAAAAGCACACCAGCTTTGTTTTGCCATGACACAGGATTGAACTTCATGAATATTATATTGCTCTAGTGTACATTCTAATGGCGTAACACCCATCATCTAAATATAGCAAATGCAGTGACTTTTACACCCCTTCAAAAAGGAATGTGCCAACGCAGTAATATGTTCACCTCATAACCTTTGCAAGAGTTAAAGATCAAGGCTAAATCAGAATTGTCACACCTTGACTTAGCTTGTTGACAAGCACCAACTAGTTCAATATACTTGAAATTCATTACACTAGCAACATGCACGCATACGTTCTCTATAACTAGGCCTTTAGGGTAAACATTCAGATTTTTTATGATTATTGCATATTTATTTTCCTAATTTATAGAATATCTAAAACTTCTGTCGTGGAAACACCCTGCCTTGGAGGGATACTCTAAAATGATTCGGGAGAGTATCTTGCCAAAAGGAGCACTCTTGGTTACCTTCTACATCAGAAAATGTCTATGTTTTCTTATTTGTTTTTTTATTCTATGCCATATTTTTGTTTATTTTATTTTTTTGGTACATTATTATATTTGTTTTAAAAATATAATAATAAAAGGAAAGGAAGAAGGCAATAGACCAACACAAAGACGAAAAGATCCTGTCTTAGTTCTTGTTGTACACTCTTAAGGCTTTACAGGATCAGAATATATAGTAATTAAACTCAATTATATATCATATATAAACAAATAATAAATTAAGGATTTAATTGATATACACTGTCAGTATAAAGATTTTTTATACAGACAACCAATCAGAAATTGTCACTTAAGTTAAAGTGATTGACTTTTATCCTAACTATCTTAAAAATCACATATCATGATTTTTGATTGGTTATCAATATAAAAATCTTTACATTAACAGTACATAACAATTAAACTCATAAATTAATTATATAAACATATATATAACATTATTTAATGTTATGTACGTGATGCATTAATGGGCTTCGGTCGTTTTCTTTTTACTATTTTTAATGGCTGCTTTTGAAATGCGTAAAAAATAATTCCGGGCAGCTATTTGGACTGGTATTGGGCTAATTGGTTTTGTCCGTTTAGCATTGGTTAGTCTAACTTTAACCGGTTTTCGACCACACTTTTACACAAATTTTTTGGGAAAAATTAAATATTCCCAGAATACCCTTGTAATTTCTACCAAGTTTGCCGCATATCCTATTTTTAAAAATTTCGGTATGTATATATTTTTAAGATACCGAAATCTTAACTCCGATATGTATTTTATTTTCAATATGTATATATGTATTTAGGATTTAAAATCCGGAATCTTAATTCCGGTGTGTATTTTATTTGATTTAATACTTACCGAACTATAATTCTGATATACATTACACAGTGTATCAGAATTATATTTCCGATACAAAAGATTATGCGATTCAATCATAATATCATATTTCTGTCTGAGACATGTTCCTATGTGAAAATGTGGCCGCTGATTTTTGGACTCAGTTTTAAAGATTTATAATAATTTGGGCTTTTTTTTATCTGATGTAGATATGCTTGTAAAAAGAATGGCTTATGTTATTGTTTTTGATAGTCTAATGTTATTTAGGGAACTACAAGCAAGTCATTACCAGTATTTTGGTATTTTATGACATGCATAAAAACTGGAATTGGCTTGGCTACTGTGAAGCATTAGGCATTATTTGATTCTGTCTGTATCTGATGTTCTGATGAATATTGATCTAGCGTGTCACTTCTGTGCAGTTTTGAAGTAGTTTCCTTGCTTCAGTCACCCCTATTAGGAATTGACTTGTTGATGTATGAGATTTTTGTTCTAACTTACCAGGCATGGATAAAGTTTCATCAGAATGCCCATACCCAGGATGCTTCTTTTGATTTATTCTTTCTTGTGTACCGGAATTATATTTCCATTATAATCCACTTTTCTTTCATAGTACCGAAACTTAATTTCCGGTATGTTAGACAATGGTTATCGGAACTTTATTTCCGATAATATAAAATAAAGGTGCAGGAAGTTTATTTTCGAAAAGTTACGAAAATTCATGCGGATATGTGAAGGTGAGGGAAGGAGACAATAAGTGTATTTTGGGGGTATTAAATTTTTAAAAAAAACTGTGATGTATTAGAAAAAATTGTATTGTAAAAAGCAACACCCAGTTTTTTATATCATAACCAAGTCAGATGTTTCTGATTTCCAGTTCAGCCAGTTGGACCGGTGTGATTGATCCAATTTGATTTTCAAACCAAGAGTATTATCAATATACTCTCTAACACTCTTTCAAAAACATTCTCTTCTATTAGTTGAAATTCAAATGGATCTCACTTAAATTTTGTATGATCCACATGAATTTCAAGTAATAGGAAAGAGTATGTTGGAAAGAAAATGTTATAGAAAATGTTTCTAACATTTCTCTTTTCAGAATTATGATATAATCAGAAGCACCACCCGTGAAATTGACTACTAGGTTTCTTAAAATTGAACTAATTTAAGAGAGTAACTACCAAGTACCAGCTCTCTTCATAGATAATTCTATGATTTTTCACTTCATTATTTGTGCACTTTATTTAATTTGGGCACTTAGAATGAAACAATTGTTATACAAACTTCAAATAAGTGATGATGTTTCTAAAAGTAAGTGGTGAATGAAATTGATTGAATTAGTTATCTGTTGTCTAACTCGGCATGAGTTTCTCAAATCAAATACAAGGATAAACACCTAATTTACTCAGGTTCTACTTTTAAAACACTTATTTTAATATTATTCAAAAAAATAGTGATCTTTGTATAAATAAGCGATAAATAAAGTTTTTTTTTTTTTTACTAACAAATAAAGTTATTTAAACAGTAAACTAATTATCCATGTAAAATATTTTACTATGTGCCAAATTTGGTGTTAAAAAAATATTTTTATTATTTTCTTCTCTTATATTTTTTAGTACCGTGGAACCAACGTTAATATATATATATAGAAACATATGCAGCAAGGACAAACACATTGAAAAAACTACAAAAATGAAACAATAACATTAAAACCGAAAACCTATCAAGATTGAAGATCGCAATGAAAGCTGAATGAGTGTTTCGCTCTTATTCTACTCCTTGCTACCAGCTGCTCAAGCAGCCATGATTTATTTTACCAAAATGATACCTTAATTATAGCAAACAACAACAAAACTTGGCAGTAATAAGCTATGAGAGATGAGTTAGACCATTAATAAGCTCAACTGTTGGGAAGACTTTTAGTTGCGATAATATCTGAAGAAATGATCTCATAGCAATGCTTAAAGATACCCTACTCAATCAAACAAGGTTGATCTTAGTGGTGATAAACTCATTTGTTTACGCCACTGATCAGGGAATCAATTCTTGATTTCTGTGTGTGAAAAAAATCTTATTGAAAAAAGGTTTTCATCTTGAATGGTTTCAAATTTCTTGAAGGAGATTAGTTTCAATGAATGACCTAAAATACTTCTTATGATCATATATAAATCCAAAAACGATACCATAATCAAAGATCAAAAAGAAAATTCATTTCAAGGATTCGGATTTTCTACAGTAAAAAAATGACACATTCACACAGTGATATATCATGGGATCAATCACAGCTTCTTCTTGATCCAATGGTATATTAGTACGTGAACAGGTCATTTTATTTTACTATTGGGAATCCGTTTCCCTCAGAAAGGTACCGTAGTCTAGTTGCCTGAATCAGTGGCTTTGAGATGACGATGCTACAATGTAGGATTTAGTTTCTTTGACCTTTGCATCCTCCCTTTGGTTCTCTCCACCAAGTGCATAATCAGAGAACCCAAAATTAGTCTTAGCTCGAGCTCCATGAAACTCAATGGCAGCTTTGTCATAAGCCCTTGCAGCTTTCTCTGCAGTTTCAAAGGTACCTACCCATACCCTAGTGGCCCTACGTGGGTCTCTAATCTCTGCCACCCATTTCCCCCATGGCCTCTGCCTCACTCCCCTGTATTTCCTCCTCTTCTTGCTCTCTTTCTCTTTCTCTTTCTCTTTCTCTTTTCCTTTGTGCTTTTCATCTTCTTCTGTTGGCGGGAAGAAGAAGTTGCACCCCAGACATCCGTTGATTTGGCATACACGACACGTGTCAGGATCCGGGTGTACTGGTTGGTAGCACATGAGGGTCCCACTGGTGCTAGAGGACCTTGATGTGGTGGCTGCTGCTGATTCGTGGTGTGTGTTGGGATGGATTTGAATATGATGACACGTGGCATGCATGTGGTGGTAAGTTTTGTTGCTGTTGTTGTTATCATCATCAAAAACAGGAATAGGAATATGAGTGTGATCATGATGGATATTAGTAATAGTAGTAGTAGTAGTAACATTAGAAGCATCAAAAGAGGATGAGATAACTCGGGTGAGGGCTGAGACTATAACAGAGTTCTCTTGGTCCTGGTCTGGCAATGATCCTCTACCCCCACAAGAAGAAAAAGGAACATCATCCATGTTTGTAAAATATTGTAAATTGCAATTGGATTATAGGTTATGGCCACACCACACCACACTTAGGTGGGAGTGAGACAAGTGAGTAGTGAGGAGTGAATAATGGGAATGTTGTTCATCAATAAATGGATGAAGGTATTTTATTTTATTATATTTTGTCATTTATTTTGCTTTAAAAAGTTTTGTACATGTGGCATGATGATAGGCGGATATACATGATGACGGTTTGTGACGTGGTTGCCAGGTGTGAGGTGAAGAATGATTACTAGTGTTTTTTCTTCTGATTTTGTGATGAAAGAGATATGGTTGGCACGTGTTGGAGGAGAGGAGAAACGTACAATCTAGAACGTTCGGCATAGAAGGAGTATCGTAAGCTAAGTGGGACTGTTGGGGAGTGTTTGCTGCTTTGCATGGTAGGGTGCTGACGACAAAAAGATTATATTTAGGACACGAAGCATATAGAGAGGCAAAGTGAGGAGAGATAAAGTGGTATTTTGTATTTTTGTAGTGGTGGCTTCATTGGTTGTTTACATCTGGATTGTCCCCTAGCACCTTTGATGCTTACCAAACCCATAGTGGAAGTACTTCATAGTCATGCATGGTTTATTATAAGCAGTCAAAATTATTATTTCATTTATATAAGATTAAGAGTTTACTATGAAAATGTACAGATATTTAAATGTATTTTTAACATAAATGGAAAAGACATGATAGATCATGTTTAAGAATTTTTTTATAGGGACAAGATTTAGATACAATTTTATAGGTATATTAGGTATTGCTTTCCAATGAGAATAAAACATGTGTAAAGGTTTATCAATGAAAAGATAACATGTGTAACAATCATTATACATGTCATATTCTCATTAGAACATATCACCTAATGTATTTATAGAATTATACCTAAGTTTTGTCCCTTTTTATATTGGGTTGGTTCCACGGTTTTAAATAACATTAATTACTAAAAAGACATGAGAGAAAAAAATACGGAAATTATTGTTTTTAACACTCAATTTGATACATAGTAAAATACTTTATGTGGATAATTAATTCACTGTTACATCGCTTATTTTATACAGAAATCACTATTTTTTAAAAGGCAAATGATAACACTATGGACATTGATTAATGAATCAAACATAAGAACTTTGTATTGAAAGTAATGTATTCAATATATTGAATATTCAAAAGTTATATTTTTCATTAAAACTTTTCTATCTTTAGATTTCTTAAACAATATATTCTTAAGACATTTGTTAGCAAGACTTATAATTATATTAAATAAGTGTTGGCAAAAAGTAGAACTTGAGTATATGAAGTAGGCTTTTGCTAGGGTCAGAGACTATCTCATATCTCCTATAATGAGCAAGGCCATATTTGCAAAAAAAAAATATTATTTGAAAATCCTTAAAGCTTTTAAATTTAAAATTTCATCATTCTCTCTCCTCTACTTTCTTTCTCCTCCGTCCTCTTTCATCAAGGATCCAGTACAAGTAAACACATAGGGGAGGCTAGCAGTCCACCCATTGCTCAACCACCACGATCCCCACCACGCTGGAACTGTTGCAGCCACCATAAGCCGAACCAACAGATCCCTGGAAACCCGACACCCACACACGAACCACCAGAAACGCAGATCCACGTCGACTATTGTTCCGCTCCGTTCTACCACCGTGAGCCGCCCTTCTACAGCAACTTGAACCACGGCGAATCACGTCCTCTGTCGTGCTCTACCGCAAATCTGCACATCTTCTGCACACATCCAACCTCCACCACTCCAAGTCGGCGACGCACCCAAGAGCTCTGTCTCACGGTCATGTGCTCGTCGGTATCCACCGAATCAAGAAAGCGATTTCGATTTGGAGCGCTGATATCTACAGAAATAGCTAGCCTGCCTCCTCTTTGTTTTACCTCTAATAATTGGGTTGCCTTCACCACCAATAACCACCACTTTGGTTATTAGAGGTAAGAGAAAGAGAAAGAGAAGAGAAACAATTGGGTGTGGGGAGAGTGACATGCGGCTAGGGTTTGTGAGGGGAGAAGAGTGACATGGGTGAGGCAGGAGAGCTTGATCCGTGTTTGCTAAAAAATGGGTCTTGGTCCGAGGCAGTGGAGGTGACGGGGGAGGCTGAGACGTTGGGGTGGGGTGACAGAGGAGAGAGGGTGGAGTGAAAAGGAAAACAAAAAAGAAGAGTAAAAAGTAAAATCTTTTTTTTTACAAATAAGGACTTATCTAGATATCTCACGGTGGGAGACATAGCAAAGTCTCCCACCTTAAAAGCCGCCATATGAAGTATCTATTCTTACCTTTGATATGAGAAACTCATTTTTTTCAAAGTAAGTTAGATAGCAGATAATTAATTCATTAATCAATTTCATTCACCACGTACTTTTATAAAGATCATCACTTATTTGAAATTTGGGCTAAATTATTTTTTTGATCCCTCATTTGTTTTAATTTATTCAACTTGGTCCTTCTATTTTAAAAATGTTCAAGTTGATCCCTTACTTGTCAAACATTAAGCAATTTGGTCTTTTCCGTTAAGTTTCACCGTTAAGTTCTGTCTAAATTACTTTTTTGGTCTTTCATTTGTTTTAATTTATTCAACTTGGTCCCTATATTTTATTCAACTTGATCCCTCATTTGTTTTAACTTATTCAACTTGATCCCTCATTTGTTTTAGTTTATTCAACTTAATGGTAAAATTTAATAAAAAAGACCAAATTGCTTAACTTTTGATAAGTAAAGGACCAATTTGAACATTTTTAAAATAGAGGGATTAAGTTGAATAAATTAAAGCAAAAAAGGACCCAAAAGAGTAAGTTAACCTTGAAATTTGTATAACAATTATTTCATATAAGTGCCCATTTACGTGCACAAATAATTGAGTGGAAAAGTGATAGGCACTAGGTATTTACTCTCTTAAATTAGTTCAATTTAAGAAACCTAGCTGTCAATTTCACGGATGGTGCTTCCAATTATACCATAATTCTGAAAATCAATTTGGATCAACCGGTCCAACGGACGGAACTGGGTATCAGACACATCTGGAGGTTTTGATATTAAAAGTTAAAACAAGTGGGGCTTTGTTATGGACATCCCAAGATTGTTAAGGATATCCCTCATGAATAGTATATTTATTAAAATATCTCTTGAAAAAAATGTTTGTACTCTCGCAAATATAATATTTGCGAGTATACTTGCAAATACTATATTTGCGAGTGAGTTATTTTCTGAGAATTGCTCATTCGCAAATATGATATTTGCGAGTGAAGAAAAATTTCATTCACTCACAAATACCTTATTTGCGAGTACTGGATGATTTCGCAAATAAGGTATTTGCGAGTGAAGAAAAATTTTCCTCACTCGCAAATACCTCATTTGCTATAGCACAAATCAACAAATATTTCGCAATTACCTAAATTGCGAGTGAAGAAGTTATTTGCGAAAATGTTATACTTATTTGAGAGATTCCAGAAAAAAATTACCAACTCTCTGAAATTGGTAATTTGCGAGGGTAAGAATGGGGGAATAAAAAAATATTGAGGTTTAAGGGTTTTTTTGATGGGGGTATTTTGGTCAATATATTGTTCATGGGGTGTCCTTAATAATTTAAGGGTGTCCTTAACAAAGCTCAAACAAGTGTGGTAAAAAACCAGTTAAAATTCGACGAACCAATGCTAAACCCACAAAACCAGTTAGCCCAGTACCAGTCCAAATAGCTGGCCGGTTCAACAAATTTTTAAATTATATTTGAAGCACTGCAAAAACAGCCATTTAGGCCTATGTGAGATTATGGCCCACGTTTGATGTTCTAGCAGGAAGCCAGAGTTCATTGCAACTAGTCTTGTGTTGCCTTTTGTAAGTGCTGTACTAATGCTTAAGGGTGTGTTTGGGTATGCAATTTATTTATGAGCTTATGCAATAAGCTCTTTTTTAAATAAGGTTGAAACAATTTATTTTCATAAGTTTTTTTGACAAACTTATGGAAATAAACTAAAAAAAGTTTATGAAGAAATCATAAACTATTTTAATAAACTATTTGTTTATGTTTATTATCATAAGCAATTTTCATAAGCTCTCTATAAGCTCTTCCAAATACACCCTAAGTGTCTCTTTGGTTAGCATCCAAAAAGCTCGTATCACCGGCAAAACCCCGTTTGACTAGCCAAAATCTAGTTTTTACGGTAATTAGACGTGTTTGGTTTCGAAAGTGTGTCAAAAAAAAATCAATATTGAGGTGAATAAAATTGATTTTAGGAGAAGCAAATTGTTTTGCTTTTCTTTTGAATAGAGTTGATTCAAGGTGTAAGACCCTCAAAATTATTTATATATACACCTCAAAAGTGAATTTATTTATCATCAAAACAAAACTAATTCTTCTAAACTCAATTTTAAAATATCATTACCAAACATAAATTAATTTTTTAACCTCAATTTTTTTTAAATTAATACTTTTAACATCAATTATTTTAAATTAATTGTATCAAAATCTAAAAAAAAAAAGGCTTAATTTCACTTTTGGTCCCTCAGGTATCATGATTGTGCAATTTTGGTTCCCCGGGTTTTAATTGCGCCAATTGGGTCTTCCAAATATCACCATTATGCAATTTTGGTCCCCAAGTTTCAATTGAGCCAATTGGGTCCCCCACATATCATTATTGTTCAATTTTGGTCCCCCGAGGATCACGATTATGCAATTTTGGTCCTCCAAGTATCACGATTGTGCAACTTTTAACATCAATAGCCTACGAAGCACATATGCGACTGATTTGGCACTTAACGAGGCTAGTTTGGCAGCTTACGTGTCATTCTTATGTGACACTTAATGATGTGCATTTGACTATTAAATTGTGTAAGATGTCAATGATGTCTTATAAGAATGTCCCGTAAACTGTCAAGTTGACTTCACTAAGTGTCAAATCAATTTCACGTGTCTTACGTAGGCTACTGAAGTTAAAAATTGCACTCTTGTGATACTTGGGGGATCAAAATTGAACAATTGTGATACCTAGGGGACCCAATTGGCGCAATTGAAAACTGGAGGACCAAAATTGCATAATCGTGATACTTGGGGGATCCAATTTGCGCAATTAAAACCTGAGGGACTAAAATTGCACAATCGTTATACCTGGGGGACCAAAAGTGCAATTAAGCCAAAAAAAAGGACCCTAAGGATCTGTTTGGTTTGCATTTTAGTTTCCTGTATTCATTTTTTATTTCGATTTTCTGAAAATTATTTTCATTTACAAATTTTGAAAAAATTGACACATGTTTATTTTGACTTTCTGATTTTTATTTCCAGATTTTGAAAATATTCAAAATATGTTTGGTTTAACCATTTTCAATAACAAGTGCCACTGTGTTTTAAATTTTTTCAGTTTTCATTTTTCAAACTTTCAGTGAAAATGGTAAAAATGTATTTTTTTTGTTTTTACTTTTGGACCATATTTTGAAAATATTTTAAAGAAAATGTTTTAAAAAAACTAACCAAATATATTTTCTGTCTCATTTTCTGTTTTCACTGAAAATGAAAATAGAAAATGACGGAAAATGATCAAACCAAACAGACCCTTAGTAATGCCGCTACGTGGGATTTTGTTTTAACATTAGTGATTGAGTATTAGCAATGTGCCATGCACCGTAATTGATTTTTAGAACCTTAACTGGTCAGAGTTCATTTTGGAGATGACGAAAGAGACGAGTTTGTGTAACGTTTGAAAGATAAAAGACCAAAATAAATATTTATAAAGATAAAGGACTAAAAGGACTAAAATGAATTCAGCTCAAAAGATAAATGATCTAAATTATATTTTAGCCAAATAGAGGATCTTTTCGTCTTTGTGTTTTTCTATTGTCTTCTTTCTTTCTTTTTATATTTAAAACATAAAAATCATCATTATCACTAATTAGATTTCTATTCCTGTTAAACACTCTGCATATATTTTGTTTTAGTTAAACATTTAAAATTTTCGTTCTTTCAAAAATAGAGAAAAAATTGAAATTTGTGTAACACAAGTCATTTTTTAGAACGTACAGTATCGTCGAGATGAGTTTAATTTTAAAACATTGTCAATGCAAAGGTTTTAACATCAGTTAATCATACATTATCATATATTGACTTTTAAGGTAGTTATTGTGAAGTCAAATATTTAAATGACATGATAAGATAACGGGTTGATCTTTGAATAGGTAAAAGAGTGGATCTGCACGATCCCAATGAATTGGCTTATTAAAAAAAAACCTTATTCTTTGGAAGATCTAACTCGTGTCTCATACTGCATGGTTCCACCCTGTAAGAACTCCGAATCATTCTCTTGAAGCTCATCCTCTTCATCATGAACGATCTGCTTGCCTCGAAATGACCTGGCCCAATAGGGTTCATTGGGCATTTCGATACAATCAAATAGAAAGCCTTAACAGCGCCATATTCTAGGAGCCCAAACTATGTGATTGAACAAATCCTCTTGTATCTGTTGCGGGTCGAGGACTCCTTCCCCTTCTTCAAACTCCGATTCATATTTTTCATAGAGAAATATCTGATTAATGATATAACAAGATCCATTTTGAATCATATTTAAGGGATTCTCCGGTTTGGCCAAAGAAGCAATGTCACTCGATCGTTATCAAACTGACTGCAATATTTTCTGTCCGTGAGGATCCCACTAGAGCGCCTTCTACTTCTAATATCCCATGAATTAGATTAGAATAATTGTCAACGATTCCATAAGAAGTGATCCATCTTTCCTTAGGTCTAGGTAGAGACCAAAGGTTTTATGCGACTGATCCGGCAGAACAACTCAAAAGATAAAGAAGTATCGTTAATTTCTTCATGCTTTTTCCAAGTTTGAAACCATTTGTAAAAATAAGAATCCTCCTCGTTACATGATTTCTTCTTCATTTAGATAGATATAGGATTTATGGAGCACTTACTTCGAAGTACATTTTGTGAAACAACCCTTCCTATCTAATAGAAAAGGATCCCATGATCCTGGACCAATCTTACTTGGGATCCCAAATCCCAAGTTTGTCTATATAGAACAGATCTAATTATATTAGTGTCTATAATCGATAGGCTAGGAGCGTAAACGAGTCGAGCCGACCTTAACACTTGAAACTTGAGCTTGGCTTATGAAAAAATGGGTTGCTCAAGCTTGATTCATTTATTTAAACGAGAACTAAAAGTTTGAGTTTGGCTTGTTAAAAAAGAGTAAACTTTGAGTTTGACTTATTTAGCTTATTTATAACTTAATTATTTTTGCATTGATGAAATTTTTTCGTAAATTATTTTTTAAGTTTATCAGTTTAGTATTTAATAAAGATTTTAATATTATATGATAATTTACAAACAGAAATATGTGCTTAACATGTGGTATGTAAAATTCAAAAATTGTAGACTATTACATTAATTTCCGGTAAACAAAAAATTCATAACTTCTTGACTACTACAAAAAAAACTTCAAAATTAATGTTAACACTCGATAAAATTCTACATATTTTCATAATATAAATAAGAGGCTAGTAAAATCCTCATAATCAATTTTGTGTATGGATATGATCAGTACAAGTGTGTGTATGGATAAAATTACTCTAAATCACTAAAATATAATATGGAAACTGTGACAAAGGCCTACAACTTTTCTTTTTGAAAGTTAATCACTACTATATTTCAATTAAAAAATATATCAATTCTAACTATAGACATTTTCTACTTTAAGAAAAAAACTACAGACATTTCCATTTAAGATCACCGATCATGTCTACATTGTTTTCACCGTCTGGTTACAGCTAGTCATATTTCATTTTCTGCTCACCTCTTTTCTATTTCTACCATATAGATAAATGTGAAATACATAATATATATTTCTAGTTATTAATTTTTGCTTCTATATAATAGGACATGAGAACAATATATGGCCCTACAAATTTGGTGTTTGGGATGACTTGATCAGCTTGTTAATTTCTTATTATATAATAGAGCTACTTGCTCTTTTTTATACCGTTGGGTGCAGCTTTTATGATCGGGTGGATGGAACAATGAAGAAGCTACTCGAGAAGCGAAACCTGTTCTTCACTAATGAAGTAATACTAATAAACACGAGCACCACTATATCGATTACTTTCTGCAGGGTGCAGACCAAAACAAAGAAATCTACACTATGAATTGAATTTTCTAGATTTTTGGTTCATTAAATCATGGACGAAACTCAGATTAAAGAGCAAAATTATAACGGAAGCAAAAAAAATAAGGCAAGGTTTGGAACTATAACTAGGCTACGAAGTGGGAAAACAGTAAACATTGATTAAAAATTAAAAATCTAGATAGAAAGTTAAACCAGTGATTAAGGAGTTATACTTCATATATTAATCTTAGACCAACATTTAGATTATAATTAAAAAAGACGTTCACAAGTAGTTCAAATAAAAAACCTAATATATTATTTTTATCAATTCATTACTTAATTGTAAGAGATAAAACTCCTCTAATACAAAATTGAATATAAATTAAATAAGAATGAATATATCCTTACTTATTCAATTTAAAAAAGAAAATCCAATCCTAAGTTCAAAACTAAAAAAAAAAAAAAAAAAAAACACAAGATCTATCAAAATCCAACCATGCATGTCAATCCCAAATACACATGATCATTATTAGTATTCAACCTTTATACACCAAGGGCAGAGAACGAAATCAAGTCTGATCTTATTGCCATTATGTAATCCCTGCCCCCCCACCTACACTGCATCACATAACCAAACAAAACTACTGAATATACTATCAATTATTATCAACTACGATTTGTATAAAAAAGATTAAAAGCCACACATGTGAGTTTCAGACGACCCAATAGCCCTTACTTGAATTCTTAAAAACACCACAACAACATTGTCATGTCCTAGACAACAGTCTTCAACTCTTTGTTAGGCCCACCAAAGGCCATTTGGTCTTCGCGCACTCTCTTGTTGCAGCAGTTACCATTGTTGGCACCAATCTTCATTTTCTCTTTCCCGTTTTCTCCTTTCAACCAAACCCCGAACAGTTTCAAACTCACACTGCTACCACTTTCACCTTCACCTACCCCATTTTCGTCATCATCAAAACGCACCGCATCGAGGCTGGACCCACAACTTCCTTGCCGAATTATGCGGTTTATCTGATCGGGGCCCACATTCAAAGAGTCCCTTAGAAAAGCCACGAGCTCATCGCACTGCTTCTTCGCTCGCGATAACTCGCAGATCAATTTTTCGTTGTCCTTCTTCAATTTCTCGTTCTCGCCAGATAGATCCGCTGTCGTATTCTCCTCCACCGATCCCGTTGAGGTGGACCCCATGTCATCGCCGCCGGAGTTCGACGCCGAATTGTTGGCGGCGGCGGATTTCCCAGCTGCCGGAACCGTCTTCCGCCGTTTGATTTGACCAACGAGCTCCTTGTGTCCTCGCTTGAAATATTCGTTGGCGAATTCCCATTTGTCAGGCACTATCTTTCGGAATCCCTGAAATATTCAAAACCAACAAATTTTTTAGATTTTTTCTCTCTACAATTTTCAGCAACAAGTTATTATAGTATAGTTAAAAGTTTACTTTTCTAATAATTAATAATATTTATAATATAATTAGAACTATTAATACACAAATTTCTTAATTTTTTTTTATTAGCAGTTACTAAACCTGTCGGACACATAAGATAGATTCTTCCCTTTCTATTAGATTTTCTTCATATGTGAGAGCCAAAATTTGAATCTTGACCATTTGTTTAAGATGTCACCCGTATGTAGGTACACAAATTTCTTAATGATATATCATGAAAGGCCGTAAATAAGATTAAATATGATATGAAAATTGAGTCAACTAATATTGAATCATTCAAAAAGGCAAAAGGCATGCAAGTTTCAAATTTACTTATTTCTGTTTTCGTGTCTTTCTTTTTCCCTTTTTGAGTCTTTTTTCTTTCTATTTAAGTGAATAAAAAATAATTAAGAAGATCCGAATTTCCTTAAAAAGGGTTATCCAAATCTAATACTGCTAGGTACACATAATACGTGTAAATAAGATTGTCTATTTTTTATGCATCTTGAGATAGTACTTCTGTGAATTTAAAATTAATAATACTTCAATATTTGTATAAAAAATACTCATTTGTTTAACATTAATTTCGAAAAAGTAAAAATTTATATCAGATATGATAAAAAGTAACTAATATTTGAATTAATTTTAAAAAGACAATTTGAATAAAATGTCGTAGCTAATAGTTTGTATTTCAAGCAATTTTTAAAATACAATAATTTGAATAAAATTCGATAACAAATAATATAGATACTTGAGAAATTATTATTAACAATTAAAATATTTTTTCTTGACAAAATAAAATAATTAAATAAAAAATAAAATAAAGATTTGATTATTATAATAACTGATTAGTAGATTTCGAAATATATTTAGAAAATAAACAAAATATATTAAAAATTGTTTAATGAAGCAAAGGGCACATGACTGAAGATTCCAACTTAATATATAGACGTAGATAAAACCATATAATAAAAATAAGAGAAATGCTAGCAATACACTTTCTAACACTTTCTTTTCAACACATACTCTTTTATTGGTTAAAATTCATATAGGTCCTACAAAATTCAAATGGGACCTACAAGAATTTCAACCAATAGGAGAGTATGTGTTGCAAAGAGAGTGTTAGAGAATGTGTTGTTAACACTCAAAGATAATAAAAAGCAAAACCAATAGAGAGAAAAGAAACATTTCCATTATTGGAAAAAGAATAATGATAATGAAAAGGGAAAACAGAACACATAAGCAATAGCATGTTCACCATTATAAAAAAAAAAAAAAAAAAGCAATAGCATGTTCACACTTCAGAGGAGTCGGCACGGTGGCGGCGCAACTACCATCGCCGCCCCATTTAGTTTCGCATTTCTACAAGTGGGCAAATACACTTGCCATCAAACAAAACTATAATTAATAATAGATTTTGGCTATCAACTACACTTTCTAGTTCTACAATATCAATTTTAATTTTTACCCACTATTAATTAAAAAAATGCGTTCTTAAAAAATATTACCGTAATCAAATTTATTCATTAAATAATATAACAACACATAACTTAATAATCATATAAAAATTAAAATCAATCCTACATTACAATTATTTAACCATTATTTTGATTTGAAAAGATTCAATTTGGAATTGAATCAATGCATTTTGTAAAAAGTATTATTTTTAGAGTTAAATTCTTTCTTACATAAAATTAATAACAATGATAATGTATACTGTATAGGCATAATATTCTAGCCTATTTAATTTATTTTTATCTTCTATAAATATTCTACTCCATAATTATCATTTTTATTTCTTGAAGTTTAAAATTCACCAAAAGCACTTTATAGACTTTTCCCCTTGAAAAATGAAATTCTCCCACCTAACAAATAAGATCTGTAGACTAAGCAACGCGTGCTTTTTTACCATGCATAAATGCATAATAGATACCACCTGTGGAGTAAATTTCCAAGAAACAGAAGGTGTGGAAAGTACTTAAAAACATCGATCAGATAATGATGCTTCGACAGGCAGGAGACAAATTCAAAGCAACCCATCCTATACAATAAATTTATAACACACTTCTTTTCTTTATCCGATATAAGCCAAAGGATCCTTGCGTAGAAAGTTCCATATAAGATTCCACTCCCTCGCTTATTTTTTGTATTAAAAAATCAATCCAATTCATCAATCGATATAAGAAATAAGCGAAATTATTTGTTACTTTGAATTTGAAATGAATCTATTATGCAAATATCATCAATTGCTACATCTACTCATCAAAAAATTTGAATTACGTACTATATCTACATCCTAATTATATTTACAAATTACAAAACACAATTTTGGTTTCGTAATAAACTTGAAACATGCTGCTAACTTCATCATCATGAATCCGTGTCACAATACTAAAATGACACAATCACACAGCCACATAGATTCGAAACAATTCAACAAGAAATCCACATATGGCAAATGATCCAAATCAACATAAAATTTCCATGTATATGTAAGAGAAAAGACCTTTTATGTAATTAAAAAAACATAAGTGGGAACAAACACTTACATAGGTATTGAGCTGTCTAACAAAGCTGGAGAAGTTGTTGTGCTTGAAGTACCTAGGAAGCAAATCTTTAGCAAAATCCGCATGTTTCCACACCACAAAAGTGTTGCCACTTTCACTCCACGATATCACGTCGTTGGTGTCAGCATCCTCCACCAATTGAAACGTCTTCGTCAAGAACGGTGCCGGTGCCGACCGCTGCGACATTTTTCTAATTCCCCGATCTACCCTTCACCTACCTCAAAAAATCACTTTTTTAAACAAAAAAAAAAAGAAAAAGAAAAAAAAAGACTTTTTTTTAATATAAATTTGATGCGGGCTTAAGAAGAGAGAAAAATATAAAATTTGTGTATATTGGGTTGGGGAGATTAATTAAGAAGCTTAGGGAGAAGAACTAAAAAGGAGAAGAGCGGTTAAGAATTCCCAGTCCCAGCAATAGAAGCCAGAGAGGAAGAAGTGAGAGTGAGACAAATTATGAGAAGGGGTTTTGGGACGATCAGAATCCATAGGTTGAAAGCAGAACCAGCTCTTGGAAATGATTTTGGGTGACAAATACCATAACTTCTTCAAAGGGAACACAGAAGAAGGAAGAAGGTCAATAGAGTGTAATATTAATCTTCTTCTCGATCCTTGAACGGAACGCTTTTATAAACGTACGCAACGAAAGTAAACACACCCAAAAAACAACCCAATGTGACGTGGGTTCCAGAATTTTTGAGAACCACCAAGTCAATTATTTACAACGAGACGAAACGAAACGAAACGAACCCGCTTTCAGAGATACTTGGTCCCACACCGTTGACACGAGTGATAAAAGAACATTAATAACACCTTTTTAATATTTTTTTCTCAACATACTCTCGGATTAAAATTTATTGAATCTTAAAAAACTTAAGTGAAATTTACATAAATTAATAAAATTTATTTAAATTTTAACGAATAAAAAAATATATTAAAAAAAGAATATCAAATAATATATTAATAGCACTCATTTAAAAAAAAATTTTTTAGAGGAGTTGCTTAAAGCAGTTTTATGGTGGTATATAATTACAAAATTATTCTTTTATACAATTGTATATCTGGATTGGATTTAAGCAGACATGATTTGTTTGTAAGAATTGTTTAAATAATTGATTTTTATATAAGAATTTCTAATAAAATAAGAAACGAGAAAAAATAGATAATTGTATTAATTATTACCTTCAAAATTTGAAATAATAATAAATGTGAATAAAAATAAAAATAATAATTAATATTATGAATTATATCATTAAAGAGGAGAGTTATTTAAAATAATATAAAAATTGTGAAATAATACACTAGAAACTATAAAAAAAAAAATAAAACAATTCTAATGAGTTAACATCAAAATGCTCTTATTTGTTTATTTTGAATATTAATTACCCAGAAAAATCTTTTGTATACATTACATTATCTATTAATGTCTGAATGTAATCACAATCGTTATCGTTATACCCTCCTCTTCTTCTACAGACTTTCCTTTATAAACAAAGATTTTTATACATTTTCTTATATTGTATTATTTTTTTAGTTGGAAATGTCTTATATTATATTATATTATTGAAATATTACGTCAGTTACGTTATTCTATTTCTTTAATTGAATTATGTTATTTATTAATACTATTCCCTATAGCTTATAAAAATATAGATAATTTATGGTATATTATTTAAAGAAACTTATTAACACATTTGTGCTTTATGGTATTAGATAAGGATGAAAATAAAAATCTTAAATTTATTACAAAAAATTAAATGAAAAATAAAAATATTTAATGCATTAAAAATTTAATAAAAGCATTTATTGTTTTCTCATTAAAATAATGAGATGTATTTAATAGCAAATTTGTCCTTTAAGGTATTGGATAAGGATGAAAATAAAAATATATAATTTATTAATAAAAATTATAAAAACTAAAGGAAAATAATGCATTAAAAATTTTAATAAAAATTTAGTTTTCTTATTTAAGTAATTAGAGGTATTTAATAAATTAAGAATATTAATTATTGTTTGGTTCAAAGGGAGAGAGAATCAATTTTAGTGGAAGGAAAAGCAAATAACAATTTTCTTATTTGGTTTTTATAAGGGAAGGGAAATAATTTTAAAAGAAATTTTTTTTTAAATAAATTTTATAAGTAATTTACTTTTATAATTTTTGATTTCAAAATATAAGTAAGAATATTTTAGTCAATATATTTAAAATGTTTTAAACTCCTCCCCTCTAAATATCCCAATATTATAAGAGAGTCAAAATTGAGTGAAAAGAGATTTTGCTTCTCTCTATTCTCTTCTCCTCTCCTCCAAAAAATTAAATCAAACAAAAAAAATTTATAAAAATCATTTCTCTTTTCCTTCATTCCGTTTCCTCCCAATCAAACAGCATACCTAAACAAACTTAATAGCAAATCCTTTTAATAAAAGTGAATTCTTTAAAATTGGAACAATGTATATTTACTTATTTAATATTTTAAAAATAAATATGCATTGAATAAAACTATGAATACTTGTCACTTTTCGGATCGAGATTATTTGCAAACACTTCTTTTTTTATTTTAATTTTGTCTTCAATCACTTATTAACTTTATACTATATCTATTACATTATCTGTATTATATTCATTGTCGTCTATATTTTGGTTTCTCAAGGTATCCTCTGCTCGTAAGTGCGAAGACTAATCTTCCGAAGTATTAGACGATATTTAAGAGCTGACCTCTCCTAATTAGATTTTTTTTCCATATACAAATATCAAGGATCGAACCCCTGAACCCTTAAAAGATCCAAACTCGTTATTACTTGAACTATGTTGGTATATTCATTCTGTTATATAGTCCCTTTTTCAATTTTCTTAAACTATTAGTATTATTTACTCATAACCCCTATATTTTAAAATTTGAATCCTCACATACATTAAGTATGTCTTTTTTCATATTTTAGTTTTAAATTTATTTTCAAACCCGTCAGTTAAGTACATTATTTTATACTCAATATTCAAATTACTTATTTCCTATTTTTATTGGATGATTTTACTTTTAATAGAGTAAATCAGGGTTCTGGTTTAAACTTTTATTACTTTTAAATTAACAAATCCCAATATGTTAATCAATTAATTACATGATTCATTTTTTATATTATTTCAATTGGATTTAATTGGTGTGCATAATCAGTATACAAAATTTTTTATATTGACAACCAATCATAAATTATCACATCATTAAAAATATTTGACTCTTATCGTAACTATCTTAAAAGATACTCATACAATGATTTATGATTGATTGACAGTATAAAAAACATTAAGTGATAATGTGTCAAAATTAAATTCATTTCAAGTAGGATAATTAATAGGACACGTAGGCAAGTAAATGGACATCGGAACTAAACCTAGGGACTAATGTGTCGCGCGTTTGTAAATTTGAGGGACTAAATTGTTAGTTTATTTTTTTTTTTCAGGGACTAAAAGTAGGTCCCCGAAATTTTTCAGGAAATAATTTGGGTGTTTTCTCCCATACCGTTGTATGATTGGAGTGAGTTGAAGTAGACATGAGTTGTTTGTAAGAGTTGTTTAAGTAATCGATTCTTATATAAGAACTTCTAATAAAATAAGGAGCGAGAAAAAATAGATAATTGCATTGGTTATTACCTCCAAAATTTGAAATTACAATAAATGAGAATAAAGATGAGGATGATAATTTGTTACAAATTGCATTATTGGAGTGGAGAGTTGTTTAAAACATTATAAAATAAAAATTGTGAAATAACACAACAAAACCCATAAAAAGAAAATTTAAACAACTCCAATAAGTTTACCTCTTGAAAATGCTCTTATTTGTTTATTTTGGATATATATTAATTACCCAGAAAAATCTTTTGGATACATTACATTATCTATTTATGTGTGAATGTAATCACAATATTTATACCCTCCTCTTCTTCTACAGACTTTCCTTTATCAACAAAGATTTTTATACTTATTCTTATATTGTATTATTTTTTTGTTTGAAATGTCTTATATTATATTATATTATTAAAATATGACGTCAGTTACGTTATTCTATTTCTTTAATTGAATTATGTTATTTATTAATAATATTCACTATTTTTATTAAATAAATATAGATAATTTATTGCTTAAAAAACTACAGATAATTTATAGTATGTTATTTAAAGAAACTTATTAACACATTTGTCCTTCATGGTATTATATAAGGATGAAAATAAAAAGCTTAAATTTTTTACTAAAAGTTAAATGAAAAATTAAAATATTTAATGTATTAAAAATTTAATAAAAACATTTATTGTTTTCTCATTTTAATAACAAATTTGTCCTTAAAGATATTGGATAAGGATGAAAATGAAAATATTAAATTTATTAATAAAAATTACAAAAAACTAAAGGAAAAATAATGCATTAAAAATTTAAATAAAAATTTATTTTTTTCTTATTTAAGTAATTATAGGTATTTAATAAATTAATAATATTAATTTTTGTTTGATTTAAAGGGAGAGAGAAGCGATTTTAGTGGAGCAAATAACAATTTTCTTATTTGGTTTACAAGGGAGAGGAGAGATTTTAAAGTAATTTACTTTAATACTTTTGAAATTTTAGATTTCAAAATATAAGTAAGAATATTTTAGTTAATATATTCAAAATGTTTTAAACTCCTTCCTTTAAATACCTCAATATTAGAGGAGAGTCAAAATTAAGTGAAGTGAGATTTTTTTCCCCTTCATTCTCTTCTCCTCTCCTCCAAAATATTAAATCAAACCAAATTTTTTTAAAAAAAATCACTTCTCTTTTTCTTTCTTTTATTTCTTGCAAACCAAACACTATACATAAAGGAACTTATTAGCAAATCTTTTTTTACTAAAAGTGAATTCTTTAAAATTGGAACAATGTATATTTACTTATTTAATATTTTAAAAATAAATATACATTGAATAAAACTATAAACACTTGTCACTTTTCAGTTTAAGATTATCTTCAAATACTTCTTATTTTATTTTATTTTAATTTTGTCTTCAATCACTTATTAACTTTATACTATATCTATAACGATATATATATTCTCCGCACATAATTGAAAAGACTAATCCCCGGAGGTACTGGATGACATTTAGGGGTTGACCTCTTCCAACCCGATTTTCTCCATACACAAGAGCCAAGGATTGAACCTCTGACTACTTGCTTAAGGAGCCCAAACTCGTTACCATTTGGATCAACCACATATTGGTATATTCATTCTGTTATATAGTATTATAAATGTGATTCCCCTTTTCAATTTTCTTAAACTATTAGTATTATTTACTCATAACCCCTATATTTTAAAATTTGAATCCTTGCTTCAAAATAAAAAAAATTTGAATCCTCACTCTACATATATTAAGTATGTCCTTTTTTTTTTCTTGTAAAAAAAAAGTATGTCTTTTTTTATATTTTATTTTTAAAATTATTTTCAAACCCGCCAGTTAATTACATTATTTTAATTTAACATACTCAATATTCAAATTACTTATTTCCTATATTTTCTGGATGATTTTGCTTTTAGTTTAAACTTTTACTACTTTTAAATTAACAAATCCCAATATGTTAAGCAATTAATTACATGATTCATTTTTTATATTATTTCAATTAGATTTAATTGGTATGCATAGTCAGTATACAAGTTTTTTTACATTGTCAACCAATCATAAATTGTCACATCATTAAAAATATTTGACTCTTATCCTAACTATTTTAAAAGACACTCATACCATGATTTGTGATTAATTGACAGTATAAAAAACCTTATAATGACAATGTATCAAAATTAAACTCATTTCAATTTAGCATATTTCACAAGGATTTAATTGGTATGCATTGTGAGTGTAAAAATTTTTTACACTGTCAACCAATCATAAATTGTCATATTAGTAAAATTGTTTGATTCATACCCTAACTACTTTAAAAGTCACTTATACCATAATTTGTGATTGGTTGATAGTGTAAAAAATTTTACATCGACAATGTATAGTAATTAAACATATTTCACAATCATATGTCAATTTAATTTCATATTTCCTTTTTTTATTGATTGATTGTTCTTTTAATAGATCATATAAGGTTCGTACTACCAACATGTGGTTGGTCCGAAACGGGCTCGAGCCTCTTAAGCAAGTGGTCAGAAGTTTGATCCTTAAATCTTGTGTACGGAGAAAACCTAGTTGGGAGAGGTTAGCCCTTCAATGTCGTACGTTCAGTACCTCGTGAGATTAGTCTTCTCAGCTGCACGAGGGATACCCCGGGAACCTAAAAACCAGGTTCTTGCTCTAAGCTTTTATTACTTTCAAATTAACAAATTTCAATATGATAATCAATTAATTATATTATTCTTTATGTTAGTATATTAATATTTCTATAATAAATGGTGGGGATCTACTTACTCTAAGAGTAAGTCTTGTCATACTTACTCTATTCAATAACTTTTTATGGACATCGAAATTCAATAATCTAATCGTTGAATTGAAAGTACTCATTAAATATATCAAGTATACAAAATTTCATAAAATTCAAGAATTATTTGATACTTCATCGTATAAATTTATTTTAATGTATAATACTTTTTTAAAATATAAGTAAATATCGACTATAAGTTTAAATACCTCTAAATATCTAATTTATCTAAATTTTGGTATACATGAACATTAAGATAATATCACAACAACGATTAGATTTGTTAAATTCATATTCTATAAAGAGTTATTAAACAAAGTAAATGTGCACCACTTACTCCAGGAGTAAGTAGGGGTGGAAATCGGTTGGGCTAGGCTTTACCGATATAGCCCTACCATCACGACCTTTTGCTTTTCCAGATTGACGACAACCCCCACAAACCAACACATATCTCTTTAGTATACTTTGTCCTCACTCACACACTTCCTAGGAAAACATATCAAGAGTTCACTTATCCCAGAATTCTTCCAAGTCAAGCACACTTAACCTTGGAGTTTCTAATTTGCGGGCTCCCGAAAAGAAAATGCATCTTGTTGGTAAAGGTAGTATCAATCAATTCTTTTAAGTCTTCCTCAATTGTAAAGTCTCATACCTGTTAATTTTCTGAATCCCTCAACTATGCAGTGCCATTCTTGCACAATCTCAGGATCTCTCTCGTTCGGGTGTAAAATCAGTTCATTCATGTGTCCCTTCACCTAGAAGCTTGCCAGGAGTCGTTCCTTGTCCGTGCTTCCTTTTGTACCAGCGAGCACTCCCGGCCCTCGTTAGTCTCCGGTGCCACTTGCCCACCAACTTCTGTTTGGTTCGTCCTCGAACCGCATCATACTAAGAGAGGTAAAGCTCTGATACCATTTGTCATGACTGGCTGCTTTTCCAGATTGACGGCTATCCCCACAAACCAACACGGGTCTCTTCAATGTGCTTTGTCCTCACTCAAACGCTTCCTAGGAAAACTTCCCAAAAGTCGCCCATCCCAAAATTGCTCCAAGACAAGACGCTTAACCTTGGAGTTTCTAAGTTGTGGGCTCCCGAAAAGAAGATGTATCTTGTTGGTATAGCTAGTACTAATCAATTCCTCTAAACCTTCCTCAACTGTACAGTCTCAGATTCCCTCAACTATGCAGTCTCATTGATATGTGTGATTTCACATCAATTTTCTTAGTTATTTTGCATGCATTTTCATGGTAGATTAGGTGTTTTTAATTGATATTTAGTAGTTTTTCTTTTAGAATGGTTCACTGCGGTATTTTTGGTGTATTGTTGCAGATTTTATGATTAAAGTGCCTGATTTACCCCTATTGGAGCTTACATGAAGAAAGGAGCTTGGACTTGGTGAAAAGAAGTAAAGCAGTGAAAATCACGGTCTGGCCATGAAGCTGGTCACGACCGTGACGTGCAAGATGTGAAGGAAAGAGGTCCTGACAAACAAAGAAGATCACGGCCTAGCCATGAAGGCATTCACGGCAATGATATGGAGATTTAGAAAAGAACTTCTAAGTAAGAGAGCATCACGGCCTGGCCGTGACTGCTGTCACGGGCCGTGATGAGCGCAATAACTAATGGACCAGAATTGTCAGAGAAGGTCACGGCCTAGCAGCGAAGGCTTTCATGTCCGTGACCTGGAAGAACTTATCAGAATACTAGCTTCAGAAGCGGTAAGCGGTCACGGCCTAGCCGTGACACGATTCTCGATAGTGACGGGCTAATTTTCATATTTTTATATTATTTTTCAAATAGAATCCTATTGGGCTTGAGACATATTTTGACCTATTGTATAAATAGGATACTTACGCTCAAAATTAGAGCTTGTAAAATGGGCTGGCCAAGCCCGAATAAGCCTGATGAATCATAGGGTTTGGATTGTGAAATTTGAGCCCGAATTAATCACGGGCATTTTTGGCCCGGCCCGATGGCGCCCGAACCCGAAGCGGGCTAGCCCGACCGGGCTCGGGCAGGCCTCTTAACACTATATTTATTTTTCTTTGTTATGCTTTCTCTAAAAAAAGTAAAACAAATAGAAAAACTTATGTAGTCAGGGTAATTTTTTGGACCAAGGACCAAGGTGAAGTGCAAAGAGCCAAAGGGTTCGTTTGATTTGCAATATTTTAAGGGACAACACAACGCAAAACTAAGTGTTCTATGTTTGATTTGCAAAATGGTTATGAGACAACACAAAATAAAGGACAAAGGACAGCACAAAAACCAATTTTTTTATCCATCACCAAACAATGGGACAAAAAGTTGTTCTAAGAACAAACTACCAAAAAGACAAAAATGCCCACTTATTTCCTATTACCTTCTCTCTCTCTCTCTCTCTCTCTCTCTCTTGTTCCCCCTCTCTCTCCAGGGTTTTTTGGGGCCGAATCGAATCCGGATTTATTGATGGATCTTCTTTAACTAGTTCCTTGATTTTTTTGACATATCACGTTTGAGTCAAGCTTGTGATGATCTTATGAACGATTTGCTAATGCACATGTATGCTCTCCTTCCAGCTTTCGGAGCTTCCAAATCTGGCTCTTCGTGTGAAGCACTGCTCTACATCTCCACATGCATCCGTCAATCAAACATTTGGCAATGAATCTCATTTGATCAGATTGCACTACCTTGAAAGCTGGAGAGTGCGTGATATGATAGTGATTAATCAAAGACTGTAACGCCCTTCGTTACATTAGTAACCGAAATTAATAATTTATATAAAAGAAGGAAAATAAAATTTTTCTTCAATATATACTGAATAAATACTTAATATAATATTAATCCAAAATAATTGTTTACATTAATTCAAAACTGAAATAACATAATCAGTTTCAAAACCTCAAAACAGGGAGTCTATAACATCTCGCATAAGAAAATAACTAAAAGATAATAAAGGTCCTCCTGGCATATGCCGTACAATACTAACCAAGCTCTAAAACTAAAAAGATAGTCTTCAAAATGTCTGGCTGCTCAATAGGGACGTCCTCAGGCTCTGAAAATAATACTACTAATGAGACATAAAATCCCAGTAAACAGAAATACAGTTTAAAAGGTTTTTACAAAAGCATTGTTCTCAGCCGGTGCGGCAACCGGAAAAAATGTCCATGGTACCTGCTATTTTCAAAATAATAAATAATATATATATATATATACTAATATTAACAATAATTATTCAACAACACATAACAAGCAAGTATGACAAAATCTCATATATCAAATAATCCTCATATGTCATATGACTTTCAAACTGCACATAACAATGGCGTCCCATTGCCTACCTTACTCATGAAGGTATTTCGATGTCACCTTCTCTTCAGTGACATTACTCATTTCGATATTGTACACTGGTGGTATTACTCATTTCGACATCCCAACGTGTGGTGATGTTACTTTCGATACCCCATCATGACGGTATGTCATATTTCGACATCCCAATTCATTGGCAATATTACTTTCGATACCCCTATCATAGGCGGTATTGTAGCAGACAACATTCAACATTTTAACAGTTATTGAATCATGTCAATATCACAAATATCATCAAATAATGCATATATAGCATATCAATTCAACCAAATCACGTATGTATCATATATATCATAGCATCAATCTCAATAATAAACATTTAATTGATAGCAGGAACACCTTAGAAGGAAAACCCCCAAATTTGTAAAATCAGGATTTGACCAAACGAGGATTATTTTCCAAAAAACGTATTTTTAAAGCATAACCCAAACCCCAAGACAAATTGCACCATGGAAAGGGTGAGAAAGAGTATTTATACTCACCTCTTGAAGACCTCCAAGAATCCCCAAGCGTACACTATGGCGAATCCTAGATGTCGCCTTCCTTAGTGTTGAATCCCCTTCCCCTTCATCATCATCATCATCATCATCATCATCTTGTTGTTGTTGTTGTTGTTGTTGTTGTTGTTATTGTTGTTGTTGTTGTTCTCCTTCCAAACTCATTGCTTGTTGCAACCCCATCTCCTAAGCATGAAGATGCTCCACAGCCGTTACTAAGGTGTTTTAGGGTGCAAAAGGGTTTCTAGCCGCACTAGGGTGTTATAAGATGGTATATTTATAGTGTTGCACCGGTTCCCTATTTTTAAACCTATTTTTAACGCATCCTGACATAGAGCATGGGCGTGCTCTAGATTGGCACGGCTGTGCTAATCAGCGTCAAAGTTTCTGACACGGGCGTGCTAATAGTTAGCACGGTGCGGCTCAGACCGTGCCACTCTTTTGGCACGGGCGTGCCGAACATTAGCACGGGCGTGCCAAACAGCGTCAAATTTGTCCATTTTCCGACACGGGCGTGCTAATAATTAGCACGACGTGGCTCATACCGTGCTCTACTCAGCACGGGCGTGCTGACGCTACTGTGACAGATTTCAACTTAAAACTTCTCTCTTTTCTTCTTTTGATCAAATCACCACCCTTAAGGTTGAAAGTCAACCATTCTAGGTCTCCCTGACACTTTATTAATTTTATTTGCTAAGGTTTAATTCTCTTGTACTTTTATTTAGTTCAAGGGCTTAAAACATATATTCTAAACCTCTGAAAAACTCTATAATAATCCTCATATTATAATCTTTATTTATTTTTTTATTTTTATTTTTTTTAGGATGTTACACAGATTGGGCGACTTCATTTGTAGGGAACTTCATCCCAACATAGAGGTGATTCTTCGCATCAAGAACACGTTCCTACGACCTCGGGTTGCTGCATCTTCTTTTCCCTTTCTCTATAAAAGCTGTTTTTGAGAGCTAGGGTTCTAAAAAACATCTTGCACCCCTCACACTTACTATTAATACTCCTTTGCTTTTATTAAAAGATGTCTAATGCTAAACTACTCTTAGCTTGACGCTAGGGATAAAAGGATAAAGTCCCAAATTAATTTATAAAAAGCATATTTTATTTTATTTTTAATTTTCCTATTATTTATAACTACTAATATTCATTATTTAAATTATTTATAACATGTCAAATAAATTTAGTAATTTTCATATTTTTAATATTTATACCTTATGTCATCTTATAATTAAATAAGTCATTTTTAGCGGGAATTACATGCCAACACCATGAAAGATGAAAACCGTCATTGATTTGCTTACACTCCTACAAAACAAGAGGCTCCTGAATGGACTGACCATCGTCGACACTCTTGCGCATCCAGAAGGTAATTTTATTAGCAAACTGTTTGGTTTAGACTTTGGAACGCCACAGTCAACAGCTGCTTATATGTAAAGTATGTACTCCTTTGGCGTTTCATCATTCCCCAACCAGGCAACTGCTAGTTCTTCAACGCCATATCTTCAACTGCTAGTGTCAATGATGGTCAGTCCATTCAAGAGCCTTTTATTGTGTAGAAGTGTAAGCAAACGAATGACGTGGCGATTTGAGGTCTTCATCTTGCATGGTGATGCGACCGTGGGGCTGGGTTATCGAGGTGTATTACGCCATACACGTTATTGTGTAGGTAGTTGTTGTGTTGCACTTGTTGTGTGGCTAACATTCGGGTTACGTCCACCTCGTGGGTCTTGGAATTGTTGTGGAATTGACAAGTAAGGTATTAAATTTTGCCTAAACCATGGCATATACTTCTGGGTTGGAGACACATTACCCTAAATGGATTGTCCTATTAAAAGGTCATTTGATCAGTCATGCTTTGACCCGCTCCTACTTACAACCATTTGATGCCACGAGAAACTTCTATGTTGGGATGAAGTTCGTTACAAAAGAAGTCGCTCTGTCTACAATTAAGCAGTACAATATCGCACGCTCTCTAGATTTCAAGGTAGTTCAATCTGATCAAATGATATTCGTTGCCAAATGTTCGATTGATGGATGCATATTGAGATGTAGAGCATCGCTTCACATTAAGAGCCAGATTTGGGAGCTCTGAAAGCTGGAAGGAGAGCATACGTGTTCAAGTATCAAGGAACTGGTTAAAGAAGATCCATCAATAATAGTGTTAGTGTTGTTTGCACACATACGAGAACGATATACGTACACCACCTCATACAGGAAGGCATGAATAGCCAAGCAAAAGACTATTGAAAGGGTCTACGGGAACTGGGAGCAATCATACAATGAACTGCCAAGATGACTCCTTGCTATACAATAGTTTGTTCTAGGCACGATTGTAGACTTGGAGACATTATCGGCCTACAACCAGGACCGTTTAGTTCGTGGTAAGTGAATATTTCATCGACTTTTTGGACTTTCAACTCGCGCATAAGTGGTTTGGATTTTACAAGCCCATTGTTCAAGTAGATGGCACCTACTTGTATGGAAAATACAATGGGGCTTTTTTGCTAGCAGTTGCACAAGATGGGAACAACAACATACTTCCCATAGCCTTTGCCATTGTCGAGTGTGAAACGAGGGAAGCCTAGTTTTTCTTTCTACGAAACTTGAGAAGGCACGTCATACCCCAATCTGACATTTGCTTGATTTCGGATAGGCACGAATCAATAAGAAGTGCCTATCGACGACCGGATAGTGGATGGTCACTACCTCCATCAGTGCATGTGTACTGCATTCAACATATCGTATGGAATTTCATGAAGGCATTCAGGAATGCGAATATGTGAAAGCAAGTTGTTAATATGGGTTAGTACCGCATTCATTTAGGTTGCAATTAATCTTTGTTTCTATTCTCTTCACAACAATTTTGAGAATTTTTGCTTCCAACCCTTCAGGATACGCCTTGACTACTCCGACTTTCAACTTTTACTACAATAATCTTCAAGCAGACAATGCAGCGACCGCGAGGTGGCTTGAAGATTGGTTGTCATGTGTCCCTAACACCGCCCTTTATCCCATGCTTGAGTCCATCAATAGCGTACTCAAGGGGACGCGAAATCTTCCAATCACTGTGTTGGTTCAAGCAACCTATTATATGTTAGTTAACCGATTCGTCATAAGGGGAGAGCAATTAGACGCAATGATAAGATTCAGACGTGTTTATACCGAAATTCTCACCAAGGCCATTGAGAAGGAACGAGCAAAATCCAACTCTCACTATGTTCGTGATTTCAACTGGCAACACCGTCAATTCACGGGGTAGGAGTTGGTCAACCTATGAGAGGGGCAACCTGCAGGGAATATCAAGGTGAATCTGAATACAAGTGGTGTGACTGTGAAAAATTTCAGGCACTACACATCCGTTGTTCACATGTCATCGTTGCTTGTTCACATGCTGCTCATGATTTCATGACGTATGTGCGAATGTACACAAGTTGCAGAATGTATTCAACGTTTAGATGGAACAATTCGGCGTGGTGACCAACGAAGCATATTGGCCACAACATAATGGAGAAACGCTATACCACAGTCCAAAAATGTGGAGAGATCCACATGGTCGTTCAAAATCTACTCCCATTCGTATTGAGCTGGGCCTCAGAGAAAAGGTTCACCCAAAAAGATGTGATCTATGTCGGAATGAGGGTCATAGCAGAAATAACTGTCATAACCATACTGAAACTTCTACGCAACCCTACTTATTTCAGTGTTCTTTTTGAAATATTTTGTAATAAATTATTAATAAATTATTAATTAATGTTTTTAATTATATTATTAATTTTTATTATCTTTTAACTAACTTCACAATTAACGAAATTAATTATTAAAATTAATTAATCAACTTTTAACAATAAAATTAATTAAACAAATAAAAAATAAAAACCTATGTTAAGAAGTCGGCACCCTAAAGCCAACTTCTAACTATAAATAAATGGAAAAAAATTCATGAAGGGAAGTTGGCAATAACAAAGCTGACTTCTTAATTGGTTTCAAAAGTAGGGTAGTTTGGAACATAATTGGAAAAAGGGTATTTAGGAATTTATTTTTTTTTGGGTTATTTGAGAAAAAAATTATTAATTAAACAAATAAAAAATAAAAACCTATGTTAAGAAGTCGGCACCCTGAAGCCAACTTCTAACTATAAATAAATGGAAAAAAAATTCATGAAGGGAAGTTGGCAATAACAAAGCCGACTTCCTAATTGGTTTCAAAAGTAAGGTAGTTTGGTACATAATTGGAAAAGGTGTATTTAGGAATTTATTTTTTTTGGGTTATTTGGAAAAAAAAAATTCCCCCATCCCCCCTCCCTTACATAGCCTAAGGAAAACCCTAGAATTCCAAACATAAAAATTAAAACTAAAAGCCTAAGTATTTGTTTGGTTAAGATTATTTTCAACTCAAACACGTAAATAACACTTCAAGACAATTATTTTGAAAGTTATGTGAGAGGAGCTTTCCATCCACGTAATTTTGAAGTGAATTTTCTGGTACCCAGTAAACATAAGGGTAAAAGTCAGAATTTGTCACCTCAATTAAATGAGGCGTGTTAGTGGGTCATATCAAATGTTTCTCACCATTTGATTGAGTTACCTAAACAGGGTAAAAGTTACCTTGGATACCAAAGAATTCACCAATTTTCAAATGTAATTTTGCCTTTGCAAAATATGAAACAAACATACTCTAAATAGAACTAAATAAACTAAATAAACTTATTCTGCAGGAGTTTTTTATTAACCCAAAAGATAAATAAATCCCTAAATACCCCATTTCCCACATTATATACACAAATACCTCCTTTTCCCCCTTTAAAACACCCCTTATTAACTACTTCTCATCATTCTTGTTTTTTTATTTTATTATTATTTTAAACATAAGGGTAAAAGTTACCCTAGGCCAATTATAATTTGTCACCTCAATTAAATGAGTCATGTTAGTGGGTCATATCAAATGGTTCTCACCATTTGATTGAGTCAGCTAGACAGGGTAAAAGTTACCATAGATACCAAAGAATTCAACAATTTTCAAATGTAATTTTGAATTTGAAAAATATGAAACAAACATGCTCTGAATAGAACTAAATAAACTAATTCTGCATGATTTTTTTTATTAACCCAAAAACAAAATTAAATCCCAAATGCTCTCTTTCCGACATTATATACACAAATACCTCCCTTTTTACCTTTATAAGGTCCTCTATTAATGACTTCACATCACTTTTTTTTTTCTTTTATTATTTTAGTTTAGAAGTCGAGTCTAGCCAACCCGACTTCTCATAGGGGAAATCTATTTTTTTAAATATAGTTGATAAATCGGGTTTGGCCAACCCGACTTCCCTTAGGCACTTTTTTTAATTAAAATTAAGGGTTTAAAGGTTTAGGGTTTAAAATTGATTAATTAATTAATTGAATGTTAATTAGATGATGATAATAATAATAATAATCAATCATATGATAAAAAAAACATTAATTAAAATTTATTACAAAAAGTATTACAAAAATTCGTACACTAAAATTTGATTTCTACAGTTGCGTAGAAGTTCCAGCACAGTTAAGACAGTTAGTCCTTGTATACCCTGGTTATCGACATAGTCCACAACAATTTGGGTGACCCATTTCCCTAAGGTCCATCTCGGTACAAATGCGGGTAGAATGTGGACGACCCTATGGATTTCTCCTTATGTTTGGATTGTGGCACACCTCAACTCCATCATATTGTGGCCAATATGCTTCATTGGCCACTATGAATTGTTCGTTGTAAATGTTCAATGCAGATTGCAACTTGTATACATCAGACACATACGTCATGTAGTCATAAGCAACATGTGACCAAGCAGCGATCACATGGGATGTGTAGTGCCTGAAATTTTTCACAGTTACCACTTTATATTCAGGTTCACCCTCAATTTCCCCACAGGCTGTCCTTTTCGTGGGTGTACCGTCTCCTTGATCAAGAACTCACTGTTTTGCAGGTTGAAAGTACGACCATGGTAAGAGTTGGATGATGCTCGTTCTTCGTCAATGGCCTTGGTGAAAATTTCGGCATAAACACGATCGGATTTGATCATTGCCTCCAATTGCTCTCCCCTCATGACGAAGCCAATTGCTCTCCCCTCATGACGAAGAGGCTAACTAACCTATAATAGGTTGCTTGGACCAATGCAGTGATCGGAAGATTTTGCCTCACCAATACTATAAATGAGGAGTGCTAGCAACACACTCTTTTTCCAACACACACTCTCCTATTGAATGAAATTCATGTTGGTCCCGCTAATTCATGTGAGTCCCACTTGAATTTTGTAGGACCCACATGAATTTCAACCAATAGAAGAGAGTGTGTTGGAAAGAGAGTGTTAGAGAGTGTATTGCTAGCATTTCTCTACTATAAATAGGTAATGTCTATTCCTCATCAACACACATACACACACACACAATTCAACACTTCCCCTATGAAAGTCTTCATATCACAAGTTAACCTGCTCATCCTCAACATCACACACACTTCAGTGTTTCAATGGCTTTGCTAAGACTCCAACACGTTCACAAGTCTTCACAAATAGGTGATATAGTAAATGACTATAAATGATAGTCACATTAATTTTCATATTTGTCCTTAACAATTCTGTACTAATGACTTCGATTTTTGTTTGCAGAATCTGATTCATTGTCACCTATATATCAAAGACCCTCCAAGTCTGTTGATTGAATCATACTTGGAGGAAGCTGGGTTTTCTACCACTGTAACATTGGGAAATTGTAAGATTGACAAATCATTGGTGCTTGCAATGGTAGAAAGTTGGAGGCCAGAAACACAAACGTTTCATCTTCCAATAGGAGAATGTACAATAACAATGGAAGATGTTGTTGTCAAGTTAGGACTACGTGTGAATGGACTACCAGTTATTGGACCTAGTATGCTTGCCTGGGAAGATGAATGCCAACGACTTTTTGGTGAGGTTCCTTCACTTACACAAATGAAAGGATAGTCTGTAAAACTCAAATGGTTGCAACAGACGTTTGCACAACTACAAGGCCATTGTAGAGCATATATTTTACTCGTGATCGAGGAGGGTCTTGACGCCAGGCAAATCAGGTAACAAAGTTCACCTGATATATCTTTCATTGTTGGAAGATCTTCAGCGTGCTGTCCGCTGCAGTTGGGGTTCAGCATGTATATCAAATATGTACAGAGAAATGTGTCGTGCATCTGCACCGTCCTATGCATGTATGGGTGGATGCGTAATGCTACTACAATCTTAGGGATGTTAGCGCTTGCCGTTCCTTGCACCACGGGGCAACCGCCAACCATCATTTCCACTGGCATGACGGTAAATAAAATTTCACACCCAAAGTGCCTTACATATTTGCTGATTACACTGTACCGAAAATGTGTTTTACTAGATGGAGTGGCGGGGGGTTGCAGTATATCGGAACCTCTTGGGGTGACATTAACGGGTACAGATCATGGATCAATCACATGCGAAGTGACCAGGTTAAAAATGTCATTGTTCAATGCAACATCCTCCACTTTGCGCATCATTTTTTGATGGATTACTGACCAAACTTAATTTTCCATTTTATGTGCGTGTTATACAGAGAACTTCTAAACTACCTACCATAAGAAACATTCTGAGATTCCAGACTATGGACTGCCAGTAGTGCTTTGATCTGTTTTCAAACTATAGAATGACATCAAAGAGGCATAGCGAAGCTCCAGTTTGGTGTTTGGTAGGAAATACCGGGTGAACCTGCAAATGTGGATAAACTGCACCGCTTAGACATGCGAGGCAATCACGTTGGAAACTGGAAAGAAAGACATGCATATTGGATCCAACTTTGGAGGGAACGTCGAACTCACATCATAGAGGGTCAACCGATTCAGGGTTATGTGTCTCACAATGAGGAGTATCTGACGTGGTTTAGGCAGAACTTAAGACCATACCTGTCAATTCCGTAATAACTGCAAGACCCACGGGGTGTTGTTCAAGACCTTTCGGATGTTGGATGTAGTATGCCCACCCAACAACGTGCACGACGTAACACACGTTGACACTCTTTCCCATTGGGTGAAGGAGATTTTATTAGCAATCTGTTTGGCGTAGACGTTAGAACGCCACAATCCAATCGGCTAACGATTACATGCAAAGTATGTACTCATTTGGCGTTTCATCATTCCCCACTAGGCGATCGCTTGTTCTTCAATGCCGTATCTCGGGGAAAAGAGGTGATCAGTTGTTGTTGTCTCCCGCAAGTTTTAATCTCAACGAGCAACCCGTTGCAGCTGATGAAGAACAGTCAGCTCGACGTCGTCCACACTGTAACCTTAAAACCCTTAAACCCTTCATTTTAATGAAAAAACAAAAAAAAAAACCCAAAGGGGAGTCGGGTTGCCCAAACCCGACTTCTCAACTATATTTAAAAAAAAAAAATCCCCTTTGAGAAGTCAGGTTGGCCGGTTAATAAAAAAAAAAAGAAACTTTATGTGAGAAGTCGTTAATAGAGGGGGCAGGGGTTCTCAAAGGGGAAAAAGGGGGTATTTGTGTATATAATGTGGGAAATAGGTATTTGATTTTTTTTTTTTTTTTGGGTTAATAAAAGGCAAATCTTGAAGGTTGCTGTTTACGGTGTGGACGGCATCGAGTTGGTTATTCGTTATCAGCTGCAGTGGGTCGCTTGTTGAGACTAAGATTTGTGGGAGGCAATGACAGAACATCTCTTAATTCGCCGAGATATGGCGTTGAAGAACTAGCGGACGCCTGGTGGGGAGAATGATGAAACGTCAAATGAGTTCATACTTTGCATGTAAGCGTTAGCCGACTGTGGCGTTCTAACGCCTACATCAAACAAATTGTTAATAAAATCTCCTTCAAGGAATGCGAAAGAGTGTCGTCGATGGTCAAAGTGGCCAGGAGCCTCTTGTTGTGTAGGGGTGAAAGCAAATGAATGTCGAGGCGGTTCAAGGTCTTGTTGTGATGGAGTGAAAGCAAATGTGTGGCAAGGCAACTCGAGGTCTTCATCTTCCATGGCAACTGGGGGTTGGGTTGCCAACGTGTATTATGTCGTGCACGTTGTTGGGTGGCATACTAGGTCCAACATCCAGAAGGTCTTAAAAGGCAAATCTTGAAGGTTGCTGTTTACGGTGTGGACGGCATCGAGTTGGTTATTCGTTATCAGCTGCAGTGGGTCGCTTGTTGAGACTAAGATTTGTGGGAGGCAATGACAGAACATCTCTTAATTCCCCGAGATATGGCGTTGAAGAACTAGCGGACGCCTGGTGGGGAGAATGATGAAACGTCAAATGAGTTCATACTTTGCATGTAAGCGTTAGCCGACTGTGGCGTTCTAACGCCTACATCAAACAAATTGTTAATAAAATCTCCTTCACGGAATGCGAAAGAGTGTCGTCGATGGTCAAGTGGCCAGGAGCCTCTTGTTGTGTAGGGGTGAAAGCAAATGAATGTCGAGGCGGTTCAAGGTCTTGTTGTGATGGAGTGAAAGCAAATGTGTGGCAAGGCAACTCGAGGTCTTCATCTTCCATGGCAACTGGGGGTTGGGTTGCCAACGTGTATTATGTCGTGCACGTTGTTGGGTGGCATACTAGGTCCAACATCCGGAAGGTCTTGAATTCTGCCTAAACCATGTCAGATACTCCTCGGTGTGAGGCATATAAACCTGAATCGGCTGTCCCGCTATGATGTGAGCTCGACGTTCCCTCCAAATCCTATTCCAGTATGCATGTCTTTCTTTCCAGTTTCCAACTTGATTGCCTCGCATGTCTAAGTGGTGCAGTTTATCCATATTTGCAGTTTCACTCGGTATTTCCTGCCAAAGACCAAACTGGAGCATCACTATGTCTGTTTGATGTCATTTTATAGTTTGGAAACAGATCAAAGCGGTACTGGTTGAGATAACTCCTTCCTCGGAGGTCCCATTGGTAACCCCACTTATAATTATTATCGTTACAGCGTAGCGTGATAGTACAAAATTGCCGAAATATTTAAAACATTTAATATACTGATACCATTATATTTTATACAGACATAAGGGTACTGGCTCCTTCAGTGGAGCCTACAACAACTGATACCAAATATAAAAGATTTCAGAGTATGCAGCAAATAAAAACTAAAAGCATAGCAGCGGAAATAAAAATACAAAGGACTCAATCTCCCAAAGATGGTCGTCCTCTGCATAAAGCAGCTCAAGGTCCCCCAACATTGGGGTTCGAGGCACTCCCGCCAGCATCAGGTTCAACCGGGATGCCATCAATCTCCTCTGAAAATTCCTCGTCCGAGTCTTCTCGTACAGTCGAGAATAAAGAAAATATGACATAGAAAATATAGGGGATAAGGAACTTTAATATGTCATAATTGGGAAAAACAGCTAAATAAAATAATGTATGTAGATAGCAACACTCAGAATCACGACAGTGACAACCAAACAACTCTCGAATAATTTTCTCCTAACTACTGTCTCTCACACTCATGCAACTAATGACTACATGAACGCGATTACGACGCGACATCTCGGACAGATCAAGGTGTCTCAGTCATCACTATGCCACCCCTATAAGGCAGGGTTCGGTCAAAAGCCCGTAGGCTCAACTCGTCTCATGGGTACGACATATTCTGGTTCCCGCAGGCCTGGTCGGAACATTCGTCCGTCAACAATGCAACTTATGGTAATGACATGTTCCCCTGCCCGCAGGCTAGGTCGAAACATTAGCCCTTCCGTTAACAACTAAACTTTCGGTAACGATATATCCCCCCGCCCGCAGGCTAGGTCGAGACATTTGCCCGTCCGTCAACAATTCGACTAATGGGTACAATCATCTCCCCACAGGTAAGATCGGAATCGCCCCTACGCCAAACTAATCGGTACGATCATCTCCTCGCAGGTAAGATCGGAATAGCCCGTATGCCAAGACAGTGATGAACAACGACTATGCAACATGAATCTCACTGACTCATCTCAGAATCAACACTTAGTGCCTCAACCACGACTTATAAACAACCACAACCAACTTTCTTTCGGCTTAACTGGTTATTAACTTTATATCATAATATCAACAGATCAACTGTATCTCTAGGTTGAGATCTACGACATATATATATATATATCTTCGACTTTCTCACCACACAATCATCTCCCGACTTATCAGAAATCACTGCTTAACTCTACTCAGACATCAGCAGTCACAATGATACATAAATCACAACCAACAATATATTCAACAGTAAAATCAACTTACAAATAAATCATGTTTAATCAATCATAAGCATATGATAAGCATAACATATATATCATATATAACATATTAGATATCCAATCACAGTACAAACAGGCTTGATATACAACCAAAATGAACCTATCGGCCAAATGACCTCTAGTAGGGTTTGGGTCACCCTACGCATATCAATATATATTATTTAAAGCATGCCTTCCCGAAGATATTGTGGTTCTTTTCCCCACCTTAGTGATGTTCTCGGGTGACTCCGGATGCGGCTCCGCAACAGCCAATCGGGTGCGCGGTCGAATGTCCGAGTCCTGTCCGATTCTATACCACAAAACACAACCAGAAATTAATACGGTTAAGTCACAAACCCCCTAATCCTTAGGATTAGCTACTGCCCCTATTTAATTAAATAGGCTAGGGATGTTGAAATTCTACCAACTCTTGGATCAATGATCCTTAAGCATACCTAAGACATAATCCATGATCAATTATCAAAGATTTGAACCAAAACCCCTTAAACTAACAAAGTAGGGTTTCGACCATCACCTCTAAAAATAGGTGAGAGTTTCATTTCGCTTCCTAATCACTTGGATTACATGATTAAGGAATGACATAGGTGAAATCAAGAATCATTTCACACAAATTGGACAAAAACCCATTTTCCCCAAAAAGAAACATAGGTTCGGCCCCTTAAAGATAAATAGGCTAGAGAGATTATTTGATTTCATGCTCTTGGATTATGATAGTAGGGGATGAAACTAGATCGTAGAAATTGGTTTGGCATTAAAAGGATTTTTCTACAATTATCTAGAGATTTTTGAAATTTGGATCTTAAAACTTGAACTCATGAATTTTAACGGAGAAAATGAAGATTGAGAGCTCAAGAGTAAAATCTATACCTCTTAGGTGATAGAGGAGGATGAGAGGATCAACTTTGCTTCTAAATTTGCTTGAAAATCCATGTGGAAGTTGAGTAAAAATGGAGGTGAAGTAGGAAGAAAAATGGAGGAAAAGAGAAATGGAGAGAAAGAAGTAAAAAGGAAGAAAGAAGAAGAAGATGGAGGGGGAAAGAGGGAGAGACAGCCGAGTTTGAGTAGAGAGAGTGAGGGTGAGGTTGCTTTTCAGATATTTTAGGGACACGGATGTCCTTTAGGAAAAAGACCAGGGGCATTTTGGTCTTTTCGCGTTCAAATATTTTCTAACATCATAAATATCTAAATATTTTTGGAAAAGCAATGATAACAGTAGTGAGTCACAAGCACGCCTTCCTAGGCAATGTGACTTTATGTTTATCCGTTTTTAGCTCCGTTACTTACGCGATTTACTATTTCGCCCAAGAAAGTCGTGAGAACTTATATAATTTGAAAATTTTCAAAATCGCCGATATTGTTCGCAATTTTATTTAAAACCTAATTGTTTCGTTCACGTGTCAAAATTAGGTCGTCTGAGCAGTAAAATCATACTGTCAGTGTAAAACGCTGACCAGGCTCCGTCTGAGTTTTCGACCAAAATTTAACCATAGCTTCCTACGATAGCGTAGAGCATGACTATGGTCTTGGATTAATTTATTTCATTTTCTAGACCCTCCAATAATATACAATTACATAAGCATTGATTAATTAGAATGAATAAAAAAATCGAGATGTTACATTGGTAGTCCACAGTCTGGAATCTCAGAATGCTTCTTGTGGTAGGTAGTTCAGAAGTACTCTGTATGACACCCACATAAAATGGAAAATTAAGTTTGGTTAGTATTCCGTTAAAAATGATGCGCAAAGTGGAGGATATTGTATTGAACAAAGACATTTTTAACCTGGTCACTTCGCATGTGATTGATCTGTGATCTGCACCTGTTAATATCACCCCCAAGGAGTTTTAATATACTGCAATCCCGCACAACTCCATCTAGTAAAATACATTTTCAGTTAAGTGTAATAATCAGATTTGTAAGGCACTTTGAGTGTGAAATTTTTATTTACTGTCGTGTCAGTGGAAATGATGGTTGTCAGTTGCACCGTGGTGCAAGGAACGGCATGCAGTACCATGCCCAAGATTATAGTAGCATTACCAATCCACCCATACATGCATAAGACTGTGCAGATGAACGACACATTTCTCTATATAGATTTGATAAACATGTTGAACCCCAACTATAGCGTCCAACACGCTGAAGATCTTCCAACAGTGGAAGATACATCAATTGAACTCTGTTACCTAATTTGTCTGGCATCAAGACCCACCTGAACAAGTGTAAAATTGACGCTCTACAATGACCTTTTAGTTGTGCTTCTGTTGTGTCATGAGGGAGAGTGGCAAACGTCTGTTGCAACCAATTGAGTTTTACAGACCTCATCTGAGGAGGTGGAGGAACCTCACCCAAATGTCGTTGGGATTCATCTTCCTAGGCAAGCATACTAGGTCCAGTAACGGGTAGTCCGTTCACACGTAGTTCTGGCTGGAGAGCAATATCTTCCATTGATATTGTACATTCTTCGATTGGAAGATGAAATATGTGTTTTTGGCCTTCACCTTTCTAACATTGCAAGCACCAATGATTTCTCAATCTTACAATTATCCAATGTTGCAGCGGTAGAAAACCCAGCTTGCTCCAATTATGACTCATGTGGAGATGTAGAGGAGCGTTGGGGAAGAAGAGCCAGATTTTGGAAATCCGAAAACTGGGGGCGGATCACATATGTGTAGCAGCAAATCTTTCACAGGATCATCGCAAGTTTGACAATAACGTAATATGTGAAAGTATCAGGGGTCTGGTTCAAAAAGATCGATCAAAAACCATGTCAAAGTTGATTGCACACATACGAGAGAAACACTTGTACACCACCAAGTACACGAAGACATGGTTAGCCAAGTAAAATGATATTGAACCGGTCTACAGGAATCGGGTGCAGTCATACAATTACCCAGATGGCTCCTCGATATGCAACAGTTTGTTCCTGGCATAATCGTCGAGCTTGAGACACTGTCGGCCTACAACCAAGAGCAATTAATTAATGGTAAGTGAATATTCTATCGAGTATTTTGGACTTTCGAAGCATGCATTAGTGCGTTTGCGTTTTGCAAGCCCATTATATCAGTTGATGGCACCTGGTTGTATGGAAAATAAAAGGGGACCCTTTTGCTGGCAATTGCTCAAGTTGGGAACAACAACATACTTCCCATAGTCTTCGCCATTTTCGAGGGTGAGACGACGGACGCCTGGTCTTTTTTTCTTCGAAACTCGAGAAGGCACGTCATACCCTAAACTGACATTTGCTTGATTTCGGATAGGCATAAAGTAATAAGAAGTGCCTATCAGCGAGCAAACAGTGGATGGTCGCAACCTCTGTCAGTGCATATGTATTGCATTCAACACATCAGACAAAATTTTATGAGGTATTTCAGGAATGCGGATATGCAAAGCAAATTATTAATATAGGTTAGTACGACATTCATTTAGATTGCAATTAATTTTTGTTTCTTTTCTCTTCATCAATTTTGAACCTTTTTTCTTCTCATTCTTCAAGATACGCCTTGTCATATCTAACGTTCAATTTTTACGACAATTTTGTCCAAGAAGAAAATGGAGAAGCCGCGAGGTGACTAGATTGTATCCGAAAAGAAAAATTCACTCAAGCATGAGATGAAAGGCGGCGTTGGGGACACATGACAACCAATCTTGCTAAGTCCATCAACGGCGTACTCAAGGGGACGTGAAATCTTCCAATCACTGCGTTGGTCCAAGCAACATATTATAGGTTAGTTAGCCTCTTCGTCAACCAGAGAGGAAAGCAACTAGAGACAATGATCAAATCCGATCGTGTTTATACCAAAATTGCCACTAAGGTCATTGCAAAGAACGAGCATCATCCAACTCTCACCATGTTTGTACTTTCAACCAGCAAAATAGTGAATTCTTGGTCGAGGAGACGGTACACCCACGAGAAGGGCGGCCTGAGCGTAAATTCATGGTGAACCTGAATACAAAATGGTATGACTGTGAAAAATTTCGAGAATTAAACATCCCATATTCACATGTCATCGCTGCTTGTTCACATGTTGCTCATGATACATGACGTATGTGTCTGATGTATACAAGTTGCAGTTCGCATTGAACATTTACAACGAACAATTTGGCATAGTGGCCAACGAAGCATATTGGCCACAATATGATGGAGTTGAGGTGTGCCACAATCCAAACATGAGAAGAGATCCACGAGGTCGTCCACCCGCATTCGTACTGAGATGGATCTCAGGGATAAGGGTCACCCAAAAATGTTGTGAACTGTGACGACAACCAGGGCATACAAGGACTAACAGTCCTAATCATATTGGAATTTCTAGGCAACCGTAGAAATCAAATTTCAGTGTATGAATTTTCATAATAAATTTTAATTAATGTTTTTTATCATATTATTTATTATTATTATCATCTAATTAACATCCAATTTAATTAATTAATTATAAGAAGCAATCACTAGACTGGCAAAGGCAAAAAAAGCCCAAGCCTCCTCATCCAGCCAAATGCTCCTAAGTCAGAAGATGAAGACGAGGGAAGCCTCTCCCAAAGCTCAAATACGTTATACCAGAACGAAGACGACTGTTATGGCATAGACACAACAGTCAACCTGAGTGAAGATGAAGATTAGCCGAACCTTCATCGGCCCAATCAAATCGGCCCAACACTGTTCTGCCGACACCAACCAGCGCTATTGAAACAGTTGCTGTCAAGTTATCGGCACTGTTCATCAATTATTGTAATAGTATAAGTCATGTTACCGATATTGTTGTAATAGTACTTTTGGAATTCCTTTAAATAGAATAGCCAGTCTATAGGATAAGCATTCGAAAATTTAGAGAGATAGTCTAGAGAGAGAAGCTCTGAGCAAATGTGAGCTCCTTCTCCCTCTTTCGCATCTCCTTTGTTTTCGATTCAATCTCAATCTTGTAACTTGCAATCTTTTAATAAAATTTCCATCTTGTAAACGTCATCTCTCCTCTTTCCCTCCCCCAGTCCTGGTGAGGCTTTGCCTCCACTCTGGATTCTTTTTGTTTTCTTTTGCATGATTTAAGTACATTCTCCCTTCTCCCTCCATCGATCCTGGTGAGGCTCTGCCTCTACAATGGTTTCTTTTTTCTTATTTTTTGCATGTTTTAAAACTGGTTTTTTTGATTTAAAACTCGAACAACCAGATATCAAAAAGAGAATTTAAGATCTTCTCGATGATATTCACAACATAATTTGTTTTGATTGCCAAATGCATTTTGAAATAGAAGGAAACATGCAGTCGATTTGACTTAAGAACAAGGTTTCACTAATAGGCAAATCGCTACTAAAGCTCGACCAATCCAAATGAATCACAAATTACTTCAATACTATAAAAAAGAGATCAATGATCTCTTACAGAAAGGATTAATTTGCAAAAGTAAATCTCCTTGGTCCTGTTTTTTATGTCAACAAGCAAGCAAAAATAGAGCGAGTGGTAATCAATTACAAACCCCTTAATCAAGCGCTTAAGTGGATAAGATATCTACTTCCTAATAAGAAGGATTTACTTAGTCGCTTAAACAACGCAAAAATCTTTTCAAAATTTGATATGAAATCGGGAATACTGGTGGATTGAAATCAAAGATAGTGATCGCTACAAGACAACCTTCACTGTCCCGTTCGGGCATTACGAATGGAACGTAATGCCTTTTGGTCTCAAAAATGTGCCATCAGAATTCCAAAAAATTATGAATGACATTTTCAATCCTTATTCAAGCTTCACAATTGTTTATATTGACGATGTGATAGTTTTTTCTCAATCTATAGACCAGCACTTCAAGCATCTTCGGATTTTTGTAGGAATCATTAAGAAAATGGGTTTAGTTATGTCTAAGTCAAAAATTAATCTTTTTCAAACAAAGATTAGGTTTCTTCGTCATAATATTCATGAAGGAACAATAACTCCAATCAAAAGGGCAATCGAATTCGCGGACAAATTTCCTAATTAAATAATAGATAAAACTCAGTTATAGAGATTCTAAGGATGTCTTAACAATGTAGCTGATTTCATTCCAAACTTAAATAATCTTATTAAGCCTTTACATGATAGGCTTAAGATAGATGAACATACTCATGTTGTCCAAATAGTCAAAGCTCGGGTAAAAGATCTTCCATGCCTTTATCTTCCAAATGCTTCTGCCTTCAAAATTGTTGAAACTGATACTTCAGACATTGGTTATGGTGGGATTTTAAGACAAAGAATTTCAGAAAAAGAGCATATCATAGCATATACTTCAAAACACTGGAATTCTGCACAACAAAACTACTCTACTGTCAAAAAGGAAATTTTGGCAATAGTTTTATACATTTCAAAGTTTCAATCTGATTTACTTAATCAAATGTTTTTGGTTAGAGTAGATTGCAAAGCGACAAAAGATATTTTACAAAAAGATGTTAAAAATCTTGCATCAAAACAAATTTTTGCCAGTTGGCAAGCAATTTTCAGTGCATTTGATTTTCAAATTGAATTTCACAAAGGCTCTTCAAATTCTTTTCCTGATTATCTTACCCGTGAATATTTACAGGGATAGTAAACAGGATCTGACAGCAGCTATGCCGAAGTCGTCCTCTTCCTCGACAACGGGGAAAAATAAAGGTACATCTAAACTTGTCCTTGCAGGACTTCAATCGCGCCAAAAGAAAAGGGTCTTCAACCCAATCTGAGTTATATACTCAAAAAAAATCAAACACTGGGTCATCTACCCATCAAATTACCAAACCTTGGTCTTCAACCTAGCTAGCCCAAACAACAACCAAACAACCTAAAAAGGATTATAGTTTTCCAATTCAAACATTGTTAGCCTTTCAAGAGCAGGGGTTAACAAAGCTACCTATAGACACCTGGGGAGACCAGGTAGATCAGGATCCTGACTCTCCACCCCCGCTCAAAACCCTCACTAAGGAGTTAGTGGAAACCGCTATTCCTATCGAAACAGCCAAATCTGATACACGGTTATCTTCCAAAACTACCCAACCTGCAACATCTCACTATGTTGCTAAAAATCAATTCCAAATAGCAATCCAAATGGAACCTAGTTTCTGGGATAATAATCTCAATAAAGTTCTAGAAAAGGTTTTTCAGCCAACTTAGATCAATAAAAATCACAATTTTTATGAGTTTATATTGGTTGACACTGATTCTGTCTCGATTAAACATTATTAATCGAGATCCAAAGGATCAATCAAGCAAGCTACACTCACTCAACTCTCCAGATTTTAAAGGTTTTAGCACCTGAACAATTTGGAAGAAATTTAAACAGTTTCAAAAAAATTTCCCAAAATTTTGAACCATTTGGTTTTACATATTGGGACTATCAGATAGCTTGGTACAACATATTTTCGTACCAAAATGATCAATTTAAACACTCGTGGTTAATATACTTCAAGAGAAATGTCAACTACAAGTTCCCTCATGGGTTCGCTCTCTAGTGGCATTTCTTCTGCCAAGTAAACAAATCCTTCCTCCGGACGTGATAGAAGTGTATCAAACCCTCGACAAATACGTTAAGACGACGTCAAGTCCGTTTTCAGCGAACTTAGTATTTTTCTCAAAATTCTCGCTGCATGCGTATTCAGCTGGCAGTATAAATTCCAGAAGCAAGACTATCCTAAAGTTTTACCCCTTCTCCAAAGAGCATCCTATGTAAAGTGGTGACCGTAGTTCAACTATTCTGCAGCTATTGCTGAGAATGTCAAAATCTGGCTCCAACAAAATCCCAAGTGGATGAAGGCAGCTACTCCAGAATCTTGCAAGTTTTTGAATCAACTATCACAGATCATAGCTGCCCTAGCAGGATCCAAGTCCAAGGATGGCCTCGTCAAGACCTTAGAAGCAATCACTAGACTGGCCAAGGCAGAAAGAGCCCAAGCCTCCACATCCAGACAGAAGCTCCCTCAGTCAGAAGACGAAGGCGAGGGAAGCCTCTTCCAAAGCTCAGATCCGTTATACCAGAACGAAGATGACTGTTATGGCATACACACCGCAGTCAACTTGAGTGAAGACGAAGATTAGCCGAACCTTCATTGGCCCAATCAAGTCGACCCACACTGTTCTGCCGACACCAACTAGCACTATTGAAACTGTTCCTGTCAAGTTACCTGCACTGTTCATCAATTATTGTAATAATATAGGTCATTTTATCGATACTGGTGTAATAGTAATCTTGGAATTCCTTTAAATAGGATAGACATTCGAAAATTTAGAATGATAAGCTCTGAGCAAACCTGAGCTCCTTCTCCCTCTTTCTCATCTCCCTTGTTTTCGATTCAATCTCAATCTTGTAACTTGCAATCTTTTAATAAAATTTCTATCTTGAAAACACCATCTCTCCTCTCTCCTTCCTCCGGTTTTGGTGAGGCTCTGCCTCCGCTCTGGATTCTTTTTGTTTTCTTTTGCATGATTTAAGTACATTTTCCCTTCTCCCTCCACCAGTCCCGATGAGGCTCTGCCTCTGCTCCGGTTTAATTTTTTTAATTTTTTTTTTGCATGTTTTAAATTTATAATATGTAATATCATGTTGAATGTTCCTACCTCCCTCATACTGTTCCTACGTCCCTATTTGGCTATGATACCAGAGGGATGAGACTGCTACAGGAAGGACGGGGGAATCTAGCAGGATGAGGGAGGTAGGAATATTCAATATGATATTACATATTATAAATTTAAAACATGCAAAAAATAAGAAAAAAGAAACCGGAGCGGAGGCAGAGCCTCACCGGGACCGGGGGAATGAGAAGGGAGAATGTACTTAAATCATGCAAAAGAAAACAAAAAGAATCCGGAGCAGAGGCAGAGCCTCACCAGGACCGGAGGAGGGAGAGAGGAGAGATAATGTTTACAAGATGGAAATTTTATTAAGATATTGCAAGTTAAAAGATTGAGATTGAATCGAAAACAAGGGAGATGAGAAAGAGGGAGAATGAACTCATGTTTGCTCAAAGCTTATCTCTCTAAATTTTTGAATGTCTATCCTATGGACTGGCTATCCTATTTAAAGGAATTCCAGGAGTACTATTACAACAGTATCGGTAACATGACCTATACTATTACAATAATTGATGAACAGTGCCGGTAACTTGACAGGAACTGTTTCAATAGTGCTGGTTGGTGTCGGCAGAACAACGTTGGGTCGACTTGATTAGGCCGATGAAGGTTTGGCTAATCTTCGTCTTCACTCATGTTGACTGTTGTGTCTATGCCATAACAGTCATCTTTGTTCTGGTATAACGGATCTGAGCTTTGGGAGAGGCTCCCCTCGCCTTCGTCTTCTGACTGAGGGAGCTTCTGTCTGGATGAAGAGGCTTGGGCTTCTTCTACCTTGGCCATTCTAGTGATTGCTTCTAAGGTCTTGATGTGGCCATCCTTGGACTTGGATCCTGCTAGGGCAGCTATGATCTGTTATCATTGATTCAGAAACTCGCAAGATTCTGGATTGGCTGCCTTCATCCACTTGAGATTTTGATGAAACCATATTTTGTCATTCTCAGCAGTAGTTGCGGTGTAGTTGAACCGCGGCCACCACTTTACATAGAATGCTCTTTTGAGAAGGGTAAAACTCCAGGATAGTCTTGCTTCTAGAATTTATACTGTCAGCAGAATACCCATGCCAGCGAGAATTTTGAGAAAAATACTAAGTTGGCTAGAAATGGACTTGTCGTCGTCTCAAAGTATTTCTCGAAGGTTTGATACCCTTCTATCTCGTGCGGAGGATGTATTTGTTTACTAGATTCAAAGAACTGCCACTAGTGGGCAAACCAATGATGGAACTTGTAGTTGACATTTCTCTTGAAGTATATCAACCGCGAGTGTTTGAATTGATCATTTTGGTACCAAAATGTGTTGTACCAAGCTGTCTGATAGTCTCAATATGTAAAACCAAATGGTTCAAAATTTTGGGAAATTTTTTTGAAACTGTTTAAATTTCTTCCAAGTTGTTTAGGTGTTAAAGCCTTTAAAATCTGGAGAGTTGAGTGAGTGTATCTTGATTGATCCTTTGGATCTAGATTAATAATGTTTAATCGAGACAGAATCAGTGTCAACCAATATAAACTCATAAAAATTGCTATTTTTATTGTTCTCAGTTGGCTTATAATGAAAGCCGTTTGGAAAAACCTTTTCTAGCAGTTCGTTGGGATTATTATCCCAGAAACTAGGTTCCATTTGGATTGTGTTTGGAATTGATTTTTAGCGACATAGTGAGATGTTGCAGGCTGGGTAGTTTTGTATGATAACCGTGTATCGGATTTAGCTGTTTCGATAGGAATAGCGGTTTCCGCTAACTCCTAGGTGAAGGTTTTGAGTGGAGGCGGAGAGTCAGTGAGACTACCCCCGTCCCATTGAAGAACCTAAGATATTAACTAACCTTAATCGTATAATAAACGTTAGCGCGCCTTATTAATACGAAGCGAAGCAGAAAAATTGAGCGCGGAAGCAAAACAATTTACGGCACGCTACGTCACAGAGTACACAGCTTTAAATATAAAGAAATATATCGCATAAATCATTACCCCATTAATAAGGCTACAGTAATAAAGTAATACAAAGAGTATATTAGTACAGACGAAAATCAAAATACGTAAATAAGCCAAGAGACGACTCTCCGGCTAACCACGATCACTGCCCAACCTCTCGAGGCTAGGGTCCGTGGCACGTCCTCCGGCGTCAGGTTCGTACGGAATGCCGTCCAGCTCCTCAGCCACTGATTCCTCTTCAGGATCTTTCCATAAAATAAAAATAACACATAGAAAATAAAGGGAGATAAGAATCATAATTCATCAATATGGGAGAGGGGCATCAGTACAATATATATATACATACATCACACAACACGATTTAATCATACGGCACAATCTCATCCATCTCTTAAATCACCCATCACTATCATCTCAAAAGTCATTCTCTCGGATAATCCTATAAAAGGGATACTAATCCCTATGTATATGCTGACTTCCCTATATGCATATCGACTGATACATCACGTCCCCAATTGGACATCCCCGTCGGGATTACATCACATCACGTTCCCCATTGGACATCCCGCCTCGAGATTTAAAGTAATGTCCCCAATTTGGACATCCCCCTTTGGGACAAAATGTTATGGTATGAAATGATATGAAAATGTAACAAACATCTATCGCAGGTTGATATCGGGACCTCATGCCTAAGCACTCGTCCACGACCATAACACATTGCATCACATCAACATCAACATTAATCATCAACATCAACATCACATCATCATCAGCATCAGCATCAACATCAACATCAACGTCAGCGTCACGACGCCTTGTGTCATCTAGCCACAACTCAACGGTCGGGACTACAACGATATCAACCCGAACAACATCATCACTCACCATACTCTCATCAACACTCAACCAGCAGTCAAATCACAATAACATTACAACAGTAATTCATTCCAGTACAGATATCATCATAAAGTCGAATAACAGTAAATCACACAAACTGTTCAACAAAATAAAACCAACAGATAATCAAATAAACAATTCATCACATCAACCTCAATCAATTACAATATCCATATTATGAACTTAGTGGTGATAGCCCAAAAGTACCTACACCCAGGGTTCAGGCATTTTATCCAGGGCTCAACCTCTTGTAAGTTTTAAGGGTTTCCCTATACGTGCAGCTCCGGCTACGACTAGCTGTCGATCTACATACACACAATCAATAAAGGCATTAACTCAAAAAAAAAAAAAAAACAAAGATTTCTCCTATTGCACCACCCCTAGGGTTCGGCCCTATTGAATGAAAAATAGTTAGGGAACTCCAAAAATTCTCATTTCTTGGATAGCACCCTAACTAAACGTGATAACCCTAGATATCAACTCAAAACATAAAAAACCAACCAAAAACCTCCTAGATATCAACTCAAAACATTAAAAACCAACCAAAAACCCTACCCTAAACTAAAGGGGGTTTCAGGCTCTCCATCAAAAAATAGCTAGAGAGGTTTCTTGGCTCTAATCTCTTGGATCATGCAAGTATGTCATGAACCTAGGCCAGAGAAATTGGTTTGGTATTAAAATGATTTTTCTATAATTTTTCATGGATTTTTGAAGATTTAGGGATAAAAACCCTAACATTTCTAATCATGAAATTTAGATGATAAAAATGAGAGATTGAGAAATAGAGATGAAGATCTACCTCCTAGGAGATTCTCCTTCAAAAACTAGTGAAGGTTGCTTCACAAAAGCTCAAAAATCAAGCTCCAAAAATGGAGAAAATGGTGAGAAGAAAAGAGAAAGAAGAGAAAAGGAAGAAGATGGATTTGGAGGGGAGCTGTTCTGCCGAAAAAAATGAGAGAGTGAGGGTGAAGAATAGGATATTTATTTAGTAAACTTAGGAGTTAAGAAATAGGTAAAAGTAATAAAAGGTAATTAGTAAAAACTAACCAAAGGAAATTTGGTCAATTCACGTCCCGACATTTTCAAAATTCTCACGACACTGCCATGGGTCCCCAAATGACTTAACATAGCCTTGGTATGAAAATTACCGGCTCAAGGTTCTCGAAAAACCCTAAGACAGCTCGAATCGTCTACCCGATCAATTTTCGGCCCGAATATAAAAGTTGTTCTGCCGAAAAAAATGAGAGAGTGAGGGTGAAGAATAGGATATTTATTTAGTAAACTTACGAGTTAAGAAATAGGTAAAAGTAATAAAAGGTAATTAGTAAAAACTAACCAAAGGAAATTTGGTCAATTCACGTCCCGACATTTTGAAAATTTTCACGACACTGCCATGGGTCTTCAAATGACTTAACATAGCCTTGGTATGAAAATTACCGGCTCAAGGTTCTCGAAAAACCCTAAGACAGCTCGAATCATCTACCCGATCGATTTTCGGCCCGAATATAAAATATATTTATATTTTTGGACGTCAGGACACATTTTTGCAAAAAGGTAGAGGGTCGAATTCTAAGACTAATGGTTCTGACCGTTAGTCAAAAAGAGGTCTTGATAGTAGAAAAACACTATCATCCGAAAAACAGAGATCGAGCTCCGTTTGAGTTTTTGGCCCTAAACTTAACCATAGTCTCCTATAATAGCGTAGAGCGTGACTATGACCTCAGAATAATTTATTTAATTTTCTAGACCATCCAATAAACATCAATTACTTAAATACTAATTAATTAAAAAGATTAAAAAAATGGGGTGTTACATTACTACCCCTCTGAAAAAGAATTTCGTCCTCGAAATTCGACGTACCTTAGAATAGATGTGGATATCGCTGCTGCATATCCCCTTTCGCCTTCCCAGATGGCATCTCCTGTTGTAGCATCCCATATGACATTGATTAAGGGAATCTGCTTTTCGCGGAGTTCTTTCACCCTCGTGTCTTCAATCCGTACATGCAATGCTTCGTATTCTAAGTTTTCCCTTATCTGGATTGATTCGGGCTCTATCACGTGTGATGGATCGGGATGGTATTTTCTGAGTTGGGATACATGGAATACATTATGAATATTGGATAGTTTGGGAGGTAAAGCAATTTGGTAGGCAATTGGACCAATTCGGCGAAGAATTTGAAATGGTCCAATGAATCTAGGTGTAAGCTTTCTGAATTTGATTGTCCTGCCGATTCCAGTTCTTGGAGTGACTCTCATAAAGACATGATCGCCTTCTTGGAACTCCAAAGGTCTCCTCCTCCTGTCACTGTAGCTCTTTTGTCGATCTCGTGAGACTTTCATCTTTTCCCGAATTTTCTTAACTTGTTCCGTTGTTCGCTGCACCATCTCTGGTCCTATCAACGGATTCTCCCCGGTTTCATACTAACAGAGCGGTGTTCTGCGCTTTCGCCCATACAGTGCCTCGTTTGGCACCATGCCAATACTCGAGTGGAAACTATTATTGTACGTGAATTCAATCGGTGGAAGGAATTCGTCCCAACTTCCTATGTTTTCCAAAACACATGCTCTTAAAAGATCCTCCAACGATTGAATCGTCCATTCAGACTGACCATCCGTCTGCGGATGATTGGCTGAGCTCATCCTTAGCTTTGTTCCCAAAGCACTGTTTAAACTCTGCAAAAATATGGAAGTAAATCTCGTGTCTCTGTCCCAAATTACACTTGAAGGTACTCCATGCAATCTTACCACATCCTTGATGTAAATCTGGGTTAATCTTTCCAAAGAATACCTCTGGTTAATCGGTAAGAAATGAGCACATATCGTAAGCCTGTCAACGATTACCCAAATTGCATCGCACCTCTTTTGCGTTCTTGGTAGTTCGGAAACAAAATCCATTGCAATGCTATCCCATTTCCATTATGGGACGTCCAGTGATTGCAATAACCCTGCTGGTTTCAAGTGTTCAATCTTTGCCTTTTGACACACTAGACAGGATTGGACATATTCTGCTACTCCCTTCTTCATCCCAGGCCACCAAAACATTCCCTTTAGGTCCTGGTACATCTTTGTAGATCCGGGATGAAATCTCAGCTTGCTTTTATGTGCTTCTCCCAAGATCATGTTCCTAACTTTGCTATCCTTAGGCACGCATATCCTGTGTCCAAACTTCAGGATTCCTTCAGCACTTTTCTTGAACTCTGAAGTCTTTCCTTCTTCTACCATTTGGTTCCTTTCTTGTAGGTACTGATCTTCTCCTTGCTTTTTCCAAATCAAGTTCAGAAAATCACTAGTGATAGTGACCATTCCTAAACTTATCTTATCTCTGGATAACTCCACGTCTAGATTTAGATTCTTGAACTGTTCTAGCAGTTCCAGTTCTTTCACCATCATAGCGGACATATGCAAAGATTTCCGACTTATTGCATCTGCCACCACGTTGGCCTTTCCTGGGTGGTGCTGTAGATCAAATTCATAATCCTTTATGAATTTCATTCATCTCCTCTGCCGCATGTTCAACTCCCTTTAGTCGAACAAATACTATGAACTTTTATGGTCGCTAAACACACTGAATTTAGCGCCATAGAGATAGTGTCTCCATATCTTCAATGCAAACACTATTGTGGCCAACTCTAGGTCATGGGTAATTCCGTTCGTGCACTTTTAGCTGTCTGGAAGCATAGCCTACCACTTTTCTCTTTTCCATCAGCACGCAACCCAAACCTTGATACGATGCGTCATAGTACACATCGAAAGACATTGATGGATCTGGCAAGACTAATATCGAAGATATAGTTAGCCTCCTTTTTAGATCTTGGAAACTAGCCTCGTACTCTTCTGTCCATTCATATGCTTTTCCTTTTCTCGTTAATTATGTCAGAGGTAACGCAATCTTCGAGAATCCCTCGATGAACCTCCTGTAGTATCCTGCTAGTCCGAGAAAGCTTCTGATCTCGGTTACCGTCTTAGGGCTTTCCCACTTAACCATAGTTTCTACTTTTGCAGGATCTACTGCTATGCTGTCCTTGTTGATCACATGTCCAAAAAATTGTACCTCCTCCAACCAGAACTCGCACTTAGACAACTTGGCATATAGTTGTTTGTCCTTAAGAACTTGAGGTACAACCTTCAAATGCTCTTGATGCTCTTTCTTTCTGAGGAGTAGATAAGGATGTCATCGATGAAAACAACAACAAACTTATGAAGGTACGATCTAAAGATCTTGTTCATATAATCCATGAACACCGCAGGAGCATTAGTCACACCAAAAGGCATAACTTGATACTCGTAGTGCCCGTACCGACTCCTAAAAGCCGTCTTCGGTATATCATTTTCCTTCACCCTTATCTGATGATAATCGGATCTCAGATCAATCTTAGAAAATACCGTTGCTCCCCTCAACTGGTCCATAAGGTCGTCAATCCTTGGCAACGGGTATTTATTCTTGATCGTCACCTTGTTGAGCTGTCTGTAGTCCACACACAACCTTGAACTGCCGTCCTTCTTCTTGACGAACAGTACAGGTGCTCCCCAGGGTGAAACACTCGATCTTATAAACTGCTTATGCAGTATGTCGTCCAGTTGCTTCTTCAGTTCTGCCAACTCTGTTAGGGACATTCGATAGGGTGCTATCGAAATAGGTCCGGCTCCGAGTGTAAGATCGATTGCAAACTCTATTTCCCTCTTGGGTGGTAATCCTGGCACATCATTCGGGAAAACATCTAGAAACTCGCGCACTACTGTCAAAGCATCTAGACTCGGATTCTCCTCGGCTTCCAAAGAAAACAACACCATGCACTCTCCTGATTGTACACCTCCCGACACACCATCACTGGCAGGAGATGATCCAGATTGCTCGGAAAAGCAGAGGGTTTTATTTGAAAGTCTAGTACTACATGGTTGGCCGAAAGCTAGTCCATGCCTAAGATGATATCAATCTGCTGCATAGGCAGACATACTAGGTCTACAAGAAAAGATCGGTTCTCCAAAACAACCGGACATTTTAAACAGACAAACATGGTTTTCAGGGAATCACTCGTAGGTGTAGAAACAGTCAAATCATATAGCAAGGTTGAAACAGGCAAATTTAAATGATCCATACACACTAATGATATGAAAGAATATGTAGCCCCTGAATCAAATAAAACAGATAAGAGTCTCCCAGTAATTAGGCACTTACCTTGTATCAGATCGGGACATTGAGAGGTTTTAGATCCTTTCACGGAAAACACCCTTCCACTAGTATATGGCCTATTCGGTTGACTTGCCGCTTACTATCTTACTTCTCCATCCAGAGATCTTCCGCCTTGTTATGGAGTCTGAAGCCTTTCGAATTGTTGCTGCGAATTGGTCCACCACTCCTTGAATGAACGGAACAGTTATCACATAAGATAACTCGTATATCGGACACTCTACCCAACTTCTAACTATAGTTGGCATCCGATGTGGATCCAACTAACAAACCAGTAAAATCCCTAAATCGCACAGTCCGATGCTAGAATCGAACTGCTCTGATACCAATAAATGAGACGACCTGCCGTCCCATTGGAGAACCTAAGATATTAACTAACCTTAATCGTATAATAAACGTTAGCGCGCCTTATTAATACGAAGCGAAGCTGAAAAATTGAGCGCGGAAGCAAAACAATTTACATCACGCTACGCCTCAGAGTACACAGCTTTAAATATAAAGAAATATATCGCATACATCATTACCCCATCAGTAGGTCTACAGTAATAAAGTAATACATAGAGTATATTAGTACAGACGGAAATCAAAATACGTAAATAAACCAAGAGACAGCTTTCTGGTTAACCACGATCACTGCCCAACCTCTCGAGGCTAGGGTCCGTGGCACGTCCTCCGACGTCAGGTTCGTACGGAATGTCGTCAAGCTCCTCAGCAACTGGTTCCTCTTCGGGATCTTCCCATAAAATAAAAATAACACATATAGAAAGTAAAGGGAGATAAGAATCATAATTCATCAATATGGGAGAGGGGCATCTATGCAGCATATATATATATATATACATCACACAACACGATTTAATCATACGACACAACCTCATCCATCTCTTAAATCACCCATCACAATCATCTCAAAAGTCATTCTCTCAAATAATCCTATAAAAGGGATACAAATCCCTATGTATATGTTGACTTCCCTATATGCATATCGGCCGATACATCACGTCCCCAGTTGGACATCCCCATCGGGATTACATCACATCACGTCCCCCATTGGACATCCTGCCCAGGGATTTAAAGTAATGTCCCCAATTGGACATCCCCCTTTGGGACAAAATGCTGTGATATGAAATGATATGAAAATGCAACAAACATCTATCGCAGGTTGATATCAGGACCTCATGCCTAAGCACTCGTCCACGACCACGACACATCGCATCACATCATCATGAACATTAATCATCAACATCAACATCACATCATCATCAACATCAACATCAACATTAATATCAGCATCAACGTCATGACGCCTTGTGTCTACGAGCCACAACTCCACGGTTGGGACCACAACGATATCAACTCGAACAACATCATCACTCACCATACTCTCATCAACACTCAACCACCAGTCAAATCACAATAACATTACAACAGTAATTCATTCCAGTGCAGATATCATCATAAAGTTGAATAACGGTAAATCACACAAACAGTTAGTCTTACCAGAAAAATGGATCTTGGATAAAGCTACACCAGCTTTACCCAGAGAATCATCAGATTCTTGTTCTGAGCTAGCTTCGTCAAGCACATTGATAGTTTGGTTCTTGTTCCTTAAATTATAACGAACTTGAGTTTGTTGTTGATCAGAAACCTACGGTGTGTCTGGAACCACAAGGTTCTGAAGTTTCTCATCAACCTTGTTGATAAGACTTTTCATATCTTCAGTTTTGACTTTTGGGTTATGAAGAAGCTTTAGGCTTTCCTTAAACTTCTTGGTAACCTTGAAGGGTTTGAATAAAGGTTTGTCCAAAGGTTTATCTACTTCTTGTTTAGTGCATGAAGAGGATGGTGAAGCAGACACTTCGGACTTTGTGAATTTAGTACCTAAAACTTGAAGACACTTGTTTGTATAATTAGACTGCTCCATCAATTTCTGGATATCTTGAGCAGAAATTGGCTCATTCACATTCTTTTTTTTGAATGGAGAAGCCATGATAGGAGTTTTATTGTCATTTGGATCTTTAATCCCTGGGAGTTGGAAAGAGCTATTCGGTGGTAACTCTGTTTTGACCAACTCACCATTTTTTAAATGCCAAATTGTAATGACATTTGTTGTTTTATCCTCAGTCAAAGTTATTTGCCAAGGATAATCAATATTGTTTTTGACTGTATAAACATGAAACCAGTCAAAGAATTGAATGTTTTCTTTAACATTGTTAAGAAAGGTGTAATATTCACATTGAATATTTGTTCGTTTTGTTCCCTGATAATGTTAAAAGAACCACTCCCTTTGAGGTTTCCACTCCTCGGAGTAAAAGCTCTTTCTAAGGGATTCCTTATCAATAATGAACTTATAAATCATTATAAGACTCATTAAGGGAAGAGTAGGTTGGAGACTGAATAGATTTTTGGTCATCTTCAGTCTGATATATGGTCTAAGGATGCTAGATGAAGTATCTAATTCCTGTAAATTGATGATTTATTCGAAGTTTGGGATAAGGCTGAAATAGATTGCCTTGATGGTACAAATCTAAATTCTTCAGACCTTAAGCTATCTGTTCTAACTGAGCTAAATGAGTTTTGCCTATCAAAGACTAACTCAACTTGCCCTGATTGTGAATGGACTATCTGGTTGAAGTCCGATGATTCTCTGGGTAAAGTTGGTGTAGCTTTATCCAAGATCCATTTTTCTGGTCAGACTACGTCTTTCCAGAGAATTGTTTTTGGCAGAATAACATTGGCCTTTGTTATGTCAGTGAGAAACAGAGTTGTTTCTCCAGTTGTTTTTGTCTTAAGGACTTTAGAATTACAAAAATTCATTACCTTGTATTGAATCCTATAAAGTAAAGCCGCTGGGATAGATCCAGGTTTCATATCTAAACCACAGATCTTGATGTTTAAGAACAAAGAGTCTAAGATATTCCTATCTTGTAAACTCAAAGTTCTATTTGGGTAACAATTAAAATAAATTGGACCCTGACTTAGGCTAGTTTCAACTGTTCCTAAGAGAGAATCCTTGGATTGGTTGTGCCTAATGTCTCTTAAGCACATGAGGATTGATCGTTTAATCCTTCTCGGATTAAAGGTTTTACAGCTAGCTGAACACACCCTATGTGTAGGTATCTGTATTTTTGTTTGAGCTTTGATTGTGTCCATTGAGAGAAGATGGAATTCTTCACTCTCTGGGTTGATTAGGATATTTTTCTCCACTGTCTTTACGACGTAGTCAGAATGCAAGAAAAATTTGCCTTCTGGCTTGTAGAGTTCTTTGGTGGGAATCTTTGGGATTTCCCAGTTATCAATATCTTGATTGATATTTCAAAGCATATCTCTTCTTGTAAGATACTGCTAGGATTGGTAGGAATCTCAGATTCCTGAAGAGATGAAGAAGATGGTTGGGAGGAGCGGAAGGAGAGTCTAGAGAAGGAGCGAGACAACATGATTTTCATAAATCTGATATCATTGCCTTCCTTTGGTTCCATAAGAGATATAGTATAGATCTAAGCCAAATCCTTCTGAATATTTTTCTTATAAAACTATACAAACATATACAAAAGCATTAGAACTTATTATTCTTAACCAAGGCTACACCTTTCCACTTAACCAAAAGCAACCTAGGCATCAATATTTTACTTATCTTGCTTAAGCATGGTCGAATTAGACTTAATGCCTCTTTAACCACAGCGAGGACTTACTGCTACAGCTTGAACAAGATAAATCAAATATATGCATATGGTTCTTACCCATTTAAGAGGTATGCCAACCAGTTAAGCATAATACTTTCTAAGTATAATAAAAGCATTAAAGATAGGAGGCGAAGCCTTCCATAAGCATAATTTTTTTTTTCTTCAGAAAGATCAGATCTCAGGACCATAATACTATTCCTACTTCCCCATCTGGCTCTGATACCAGGGGGATGACGGGGCTACAGGAAGGAGGGAAAGGGGAGAGAGCAGGATGAAGGAAGCAGGAACATAAACGATTTACATAATTAAAGATGCAAAACAAATAATTAAAACATGTAAAGAAAAGAAAAGAAGAAACCGAAGCGGAGGCAGAGCCTCACCAGGACCGGTGGAGGGAGAAAAGAAGATGCATTTAATGCATTCAAGTGAAGAAAGATTGAAGTTTTATTGAAATAAAAGAAAGGTTACAAGATTGAAGATTGAAATCGAAAACAAGGGAGAAAGGAGAGGGGAGAAGAGGCTCACTTCTATCAGAGCGTCTTTCTCTAGGTTCTCTATCTAAATTTTCAAATGGTTTGAGGGTACCTCGGCTACCCTATTTAAAGAAAATAAATTGTACTGTTACAACAGTTTCGGTAACTTGACCTAGACTATTACAATTATTGATGAATATAAACAGTGCCGGTATCTTGACTGGAATTGTGCAGATGGGTTAACAGTTGGCAAAACAGTGTTGGGCCAACAGAGATTGGGCCTTCAGACGGATGAACAGTCTTCAGACAGGATTGAGCCTTCAGACGGATGAACAATAGATTTACTCTTCATCAGACAGTTGAACAGTTGTGTTTATCCCAAAGCAATCATTTTCATTCTGATAGAATGGGTCTGAGTGTTGGGGTAATTGGGATAAACCTTCTTCTTCTGATGGAGGAAGGCTTATTCTTGAAGATGAGGCCCTCTCTTCTTCTTCTTCTTTAGCTAATTTAGCTATGGCCTCTAGATTCTTGACAAAAATGTCCTTGGTTGTTGAACTAGCAAGGGCAGCCATGATTTTTTTATTTTTGATTATGAAACTCGCAAGTTTCTGGGTTGGCTGCTTTCATCCATTTTGGGTGTTGTTGCAACCAAAGTTTGATATTTTCTTATGTGGCTGCAGAATAGTCAAACTGCGTCCACCACTTTACATAGGAAGCCCTTTGAAGGATTGGGAAAATGCTAGGGAAGCTTGCTTGTTGCTGGTATTTGTATTGCCAGCTGAAGATCCATGACAAAGCAAAGTTTGAGAAAAATACTAAGCTAGCTAGGAAGGAGCTTGCTGATGGCTCATAGTATTTTTCAAATGTTTGACCTCCCTCAGCTACTTCTGGGGGAAGGATTGATTTACTTGGTCCGAAGTATTGCCACCATTGAACGAACCAATTAGGGTATTTGTAATTGATATTTCTTTTAAAGTATATCAACCATGAATGCTTATTTTAATTATTTTGGTATCAAAACATGTTGTACCAGGCTGTTTCGTAATCCTAATAATTATAACCACAAAGGTCAAATTCTTGAGAGAATTTTTTGTAAGTATTCAGATTCTTTCCAAATTGTTCAGGTGTTAAAACCTTAAGAATCTGCATAGTTGAATGAGTGTATTTCGTTTGATCTTTCGGATCACGATAATGTTTGATCTTTACCGAATCAGTATCAATCAAAATAAACTCATAAACTTTTCTTGTTTTTGAAATTTGAGTAGGATTATAATGAAAGCCTTTTGGGAAAACCTTTTCAGGGATTTTATTGGGATTATTATCCCAAAAACTTGGTTCCATTTGAATGATTGCTTGGAATTGGTTTTTAGCAACATAATGGGTTGTCGCTTCTTTGGTGGTTTTAGCTGATATGGATTTATCAGGTTTTTCCGTTTGGATTGGAATTGGTGTGGTTGCCAACTCCTGGATAATCTTTGCAAGATTGGTTTCTGTGTAGGGAGGTGGAGAGTTGGGTTCATTTTCGACCCTTTGTCCCCAGGTACCCTTTAGGAGATGGGTTAAGCCTTGATCTTGTAAGGCCATCAAAGATTGGATTGAGAAACCATAATCTTGTTTGGTTTGTTTGGCTTGAGAGGTTTGGGCTTTTTGGGTTAACAGCCCAGCTTTGGATAATTGGTGGGTGGATGACCCATTCTTTTGAGATTTCTAGGTTGAAGACCCAGATTGGGTGGATGACCCAAATTGTTTGGACTCAACTTGGCGTTCTTGGAGTCCTGACAGGACTAGTTTTCCTTTATCCTTTTTCCCCTTTGCAGAGGAAGAAGATGAGTCTGGCATGATTGCCACCAAGTCCTGATTATTTTCCCTGTAAATATTCACGAGTAAGGTAGTCAGGAAGGGAGTTTGAAGAGCCTTTGAGGAATTCAATATCGAAATCAAAAGCACTTAAAATAGCTTGCCATCGGGCAAAAATTTGTTTTGATGCAAGATTTTTTACATCTTTTTGCAAAATGTCTTTTGCTAATTTGCAATCGACTCTAACCAAAAACTTTTGATTAAGTAAATCAGATTGAAATTTTGAAATGCATAGAACAATTGCTAAAATTTCTTTTTTAACAGTTATGCTCTTTTCCTGATATTCTTTGTTTCAAAATTCTACCATAACCAATGTCCGAAGCATCAGTCTCAACAATTTTGAAGGCGGAAGGATTTGGAAGATGAAGGCGTGGAAGATCCTTTACCCGAGCTTTGATTGCTTGGACAACATTAGTATGTTTATCTGTCTAAGGAGGAGGTTCTTTCTTAAGCCTATCATGTAAAGGCTTAATAAGATTGCTTAAGTTTGGAATAAAATCAGCTACATAGTTTAGACATCCTAAGAATCTTTGTAACAGAGTTTTATCAACTATTTGATTGGGAAACTTATCCGCGAACTCAATGGCTCTATGGATGGGAGTTATGATTCCTTGATGAATATTATGACCAAGAAACCTGACTTTGGTTTGGAAAATACATATTTTGGGTTTTGACACAGCTAAACCATTCTTCTTAACGATCCCTACGACGATCCTAAGATGTTTGAAGTGCTGGTCAATAGATTGAGAAAAGATTAGCACATCGTCAATGTAGACAATAGTGAAGTTTGAATAAGGATTGAAAATGCCATTCATAATTTTTTGAAATTTTGAAGGAGCATTTTTGAGACTAAAGAGCATTACGTTCTATTCGTATTGCCCAAAAGGGACAGTGAAGGCGGTCTTGTAGCGATCACTATCTTTGACCTCTATTTGCTAATATCCAGATTTCATGTCAAATTTGGAAAAGACTTTGGCAGTGCCTAAGCGATTAAGTAAATCCTTTTTGTTAGGAATTGGATATCTAACCCACCTAAGCGCTTGATTAAGGGGTTTGTAATTGATAACTAAGCGAGGAGTTCCATGCTCAATCTCAACTTGTTTATTGACATAGAAAGCAGAACAAGACCATGGGGACTTGCTCTTGCCAATTAATCCTTTTTGCCAGAGATCATCAATCTCTTTTTGGCAATATTGGAGTAATTCATGATTCATTTGAATTGGGCAAGCTTTTGTTGGAATTTGCCTATCAGTGAAACCTTGTTCATAGGGCAAATCAACTAAATGTTTCTTTCTATTCCAAAATGCATTTGGCAAATCAGAATAGATTGTTTTGTGCATATCATCTAGAAGATCTTGGATCCTCTTTTTGATATCTGGTTGCTCAAGTTTTAATTCAATATTCTTAAAAGAAATTTCTTCTTTTAAGAAATTGATTTGATTTTGTTTGTGGTGAAGGAAATTGAAGTTTCTCACCAAAGGTTTACGAATGAAGGAGAAAGTTATGGTTTTACCCAGATGTTGGGTAGAGATTCCTTCATTGGTAATTGTTAAAGGGAAAAGTGATCTTATGAACGGAGTTCCAAGAATCACTTATTTTTTGAGGTCATTAACCAGTAAAAACGGAGTTTCTACTTTAAGACCATGATTTTCGATGATAGCTTTGGAAAGTTTGAAGTTTATCCAAAGCTTTGAGCCATTTGCTGCACTCAATCTTTCGAATGTTTTTTCAAAGTATTTGGTAGGGATTATCCTTCCAAAATATAGTTTGAATCAGCACCAGTATCAAACAACGCTGCAGTTTCAAGAGTAAAATCGTCAATGGTGATTCTAATCTTGATGTAAAACTTTTGGATTCTTAATTGATTGACAAGATTCAAGAATGCTTGATCTTCATCAGTTTTGTTGCCTTTGTCATCAGAGTGATGACTAGAACTGGCCTGTTTACCCATATCAGGTTCAGAAAGATTTTCATTATCTGATGCGGGTTCAGAAGATTGATTATCAAGTTGAGATAAAATCAGTTTGTGAACAGATTGTTCCTGTATTATCTCTTTGATTTCTTATTTGAGATGCTTGATTTTCTGCTGGAGATCTTGAATCGTTACAGGTTTTTGTTGTTTGGATTCCAAACGTTTGAGAATTGCTTTGAAATCAAATTGATCTTTGATAACGGCTTTTCCTTTAGCCTTAGGTTCTTTCTTCATGGAAGCAGAGAACCTTTCAAAGTACCTTTTCCTGTCCTCTTGGTCAGGAATGGCATTAATGACTTCAAAAAGGAGATCTTGATCCTTAGTTAAGACATTAATTTCAGGAGATGATTCAGAATCGTAGCTTCCGATATCATCTTCTAAAATATGATTAAGGTTTTCAGAAGAATCAGCATCTGATCCATCTGACCCAGCTGATTCTATAAGGAGATTGTTCAGTTGTTTCTCAACTGATGGTTCAAGGTTTAAGGCTTTAATTTTCTTTTTAAGCCTACAATATTTGCTAATATGGCCTAGCTTGCCACAACTATAGCAAATAGTTGTCTACTTGGGGATCGCGATATCAATCGCTGGTTTGGATTTGAACTCTTGTTTGAGTTTTCTGGGAGGAGTATTCCTTTTGAACCTAGTATACTTGGTTTTGGTATACTTGGGCTTGTGGACTCTATTGTCCTGATGGTGATGTTTGTGGGAGGATTTGAGTTTGTCTTTTGGACAAGGGGGCATACCAAATTGTTGGCAAAAAGACCCTAGATCCTTCTTCGCCGCCTTTTCCTTTTGGAATTGACTATGGACTCTATCCTCTTGACAAAGTCTCGTACCAATTTTCTGGATAACTGCAATGAGTTGCCCATAGGTTAATTGATCATAAGGGATTTTCCCATCAGGGGCATGAGCTTTGAGCTCATCCCTTACAATGTCTCCTAGGGCATTAAGAAGACCTGTTACAAATTTTTCTTTCCAGAGACAATCCTGACAATCTTCTCTGGTGTAAACCTTTGTTAGGAAGGTATCTCTATACCAGCTAAAATCTGATAAGGATCTACATTTAAGATTGGACAATAACGCTATAGATTTGTCTTTCCAGACTGAAGCATTTCTAATAAAATGTTCAGCCATTGAAAAGATTAAGGTGTTGACAGCATCACGAATAGGTTCACCATCACTTGTGATAGGTGTTCCATCTGCCACAGTTTTGATAGCAGAAAAGATCCTTTCTTTCTTCTCTTCAGTGAAAGAATGATCCCACCATCCTTTCAATTGACCAGTAAACCGTGCTACGAGGATATTACAGATCACTTCTTCAGAGACATCACTGGCAGCTTGATAACCTAGATGGGGAAGAAGGAATAGTATTATGGATTTGAGATGTGATATTTCTGTATATATATATATATATACTGGAGTATAAAGAGGGCTACTGAATTAAAAGGCAGGAAGGGAGCAGGATGATGGAAAGCAGGAACATAAACTGGTTTACATAATTAAAAACAAATATGCAATAATTTAAAACATGTAAAAGAAAATAAAAAGAAACTAGAGCGGAGGCAGAGCCTCACCACGACTGGTGGAGGAAGAAGAGAAGATGCAATTAATGCATGCAAGTGAGGAAAGATTGATGTTTTATTGAAAATAAAACAAGTTACAAGATTGGCAAACGAAGAAGAAGAGAAGGGAGAAGATGGAAGAGGGAGGAGGCTCACTTCTCAGAGCGTCTCTCTCTAGATTCTCTCTCTAAAACTTCGAATGGATTGAAGAGGGACGTAGCCACTCTATAAATAGAAATTTGAAAATACCATTACAACAGTACTGGTATCATGACCTATACTATTACAATAATTAGTGAACGGTGCCGGTATCTTGACTGGAACTGTAGTGTCGGCAGAACAGTGTTGGGCCAACAGTAATTGGGTCTTCAGTTGGATGAACAGTCTTCAGACGATTGAATAGTACCACTATTCATCATCAGACAGATGAACAGTAGTGTCTAGCCCGAAGCAATCATCTTCATTCTGATAGAATGAGTCTGAGTCTTGGGAATTTTCATGATCTTCGTCTTCGTCTTCTGAAGGAGGACGATCTTATCTTGAAGAAGATGCTTGAGCTTCATGTGCTTGTGCTTCTTCTCGTGCCAATTTGGCAATTACCTCTAAATTTTTTGTGAAGTTGTCCCTGTTTGTTGAAGCAGCAAGGGCAGCTATTGCCTTTGATTTTTGATTCAAGAACTCACAAGTCTCTGGGTTTGCAGCTTTCATCCATTTCGGGTGTTGTTGCATCCAAAGCTTGATGTTTTCTGAGATAGTAGCAGAGTAATCAAATTCTGCCCACCACTTCACAAACGAAGCTCTTGATAAGATTGGGTAGTTGTCAGGGAAACTCTCTTTTGGTTGGTATTTGTATTGCCAACTAAAGATCCATGACAATACAAATTTTGAGAAGAATATTAAGCTAGCAGGGAAGTTGCTAACTGATGGCTCATAATATTCTTTGAAAATTTGGAAACCCTCAGTAACTTCTGGGGGCAAGATTGTCTTGCTAGGTCCGAAGAGTTGCCACCATTAGACGAACCATTCATGAAAATTGTACTTGGTATTTCTTTTGAAATAGATTAACCAAGAATGTTTATTTGAATTGTTTTGGTACCAAAACGTGTTGGTCCAAGCAGTTTCATAGTCCCAATAATTATAACCACAAGGGTCAAAAGGTTGGGAGAATTTTTTGACATTGTTTGGATTCTTTCCAAATTGTTCAGGTGTAAGAACCTTAAGAATCTGGAAAGTGGAATGAGTATATTTTGCTTGATCCTTTGGGTCACGATAATGTTTAATCGCAACTGAATCGGTATCAACCAATATAAACTCATAAAATTGTCTTGTTTTTAAAACATGATTGGGCTTATAATGAAAGTCATAAGGGAAAACTTTTGCAGGAACGTTGTTAGGATTCTTGTCCCAATAATTTGGTTCCATTTGAAGAACGGTTTGAAATTGATTTTTAGCAACATAATGAGGTGTTGCCTTTTTGGTGATTTTGACTGATATAGGTTTATCAGGTTTAACCGTTTGGATTGGGATTGGTGTGGTTGCTAAATCATGAATGATTTTTGCAAGATTGGTTTCTTGAAAGTCGGGATCACCTTCAAGCCTTTGTTTCCAAGTTCCTTTTGGAAGATGGGTCAGACCTTGATCTTGGAAGGCCTGTAGGGTTTGGATTGGGATGCCATAATCTTCTTTGGATTGTTTGGCTATTTGGACCTTTTGGGAAGGGCTTGATTTGGATGGATGATGGGTGGATGACCCATCTTTTGGTGGTTTCTGGATTGAAGACCCAGATTGGGTATATGACCCGGATTGTTTTGATGCATTGTGGCGTTTTGGTAGGCCAGAAAGGACTAATGGGGCTTTGGCCTTTTTGGTCTTTTCTTTGGCCTTGGTCTTCCTCTTTACAGAGGAAGAGGAGGAGTATAACATTTCTGCCGCTGGAGGCTGGCTACTACTTTCCCTGTAAATATTCACGAGTAAGGTAGTCAGGAAGAGAATTTGAAGAGCCTTTGACAAATTCAATATCAAAATCAAAAGCACTTCATATTGCTTGCCATCTGGCAAAAATCTGTTTTGATGCAAGATTTTTAAGATCTTTTTGTAAAATGTCTTTTGCAGATTTGCAATCTACTCTAACCAAAAACTTTTGATTAAGTAAATCAGATTGAAATTTTGAGATGCACAAAACAATTGCTAAAATTTCTTTTTTAACAGTTGAATATTTCAATTGTGCAGAATTCTAGTGTTTTGAAGTATATGCAATGATATGCTCTTTTTCTGAAATTTTTTGCTTTGAAATTCCACCATAATCAATGTCAGAGGCATCAGTTTCAACTACTTTGAAGGCGGATGGATTGGGAATATAAAGGCATGGAAGATCCTTTACTTTAGCTTTGATTGTTTGGACAACATGGGTATGTTTATCTGTCCAAGGAGGAGGTTCTTTCTTAAGCCTATCATGTAAAGGCTTAATAAGAGTACTAATATTTGGGATAAAATCCTTTACATAATTGAGACATCCAAAGAATCTCTGTAATTGGGTTTTATCAATAATTTGATTGGAAAACTTGTCCGCGAACTCAATGGCTCTATGGGTGGGAGTTATAGTTCCTTGATAAATGTTATGGCCAAGAGACCTAACTCTTGTTTGAAATAAACAAATTTTTGGTTTTGAAACAGCTAGACCATTTTTATTAATGATTCCTACAAAAATCCTAAGATGTTTGAAATGCTGGTCAATAGATTGAGAAAAGACTAAAACATCGTCAATGTAGACAATGGTAAAGCTTGAATAAGGATTGAAAATGTCATTCATAATTTTTTGAAATTTTGAAGGAGCATTTTTGAGACCAAAGAGCAGTACATTTCATTCGTATTGCCCAAAAGGGACAGTGAAAGCTGTCTTGTAGCAATCACTATCTTTGACTTCTATTTGCCAATATCCGGATTTCATATCGAATTTGGAAAATATTTTTGAGTTGTTTAAGCGACTAAGTAAATCCTTTTTATTAGGAATTGGATACCTAATCCACTTAAGCGCCTGATTAAGAGGTTTGTAGTTGATAACTAAGCGAGGAGTTCCACGCTCAATTTCAGCTTGCTTATTGACATAAAAAGCAGCACAAGACCAAGGGGACTTGCTTTGACAAATTAATCCTTTTTGCAAGAGATCATTAATCTCTTTTTAGCAAAATTGGAGTAACTCATGATTCATTTGAATAGGGCGAGCTTTGGTAGGGATTTGCCTATCAGTGAAACCTTATTTATAAGGCAAATCAACTACATGTTTCTTTCTATTCCAAAATGCATTGGTCAGATCAGAACAGATAGAATTGTGGATATCATCAAGAAGATCTTGGGCCTTCTTTTTTATATGAATTTGATTGAGCTTTAAATCAATATTTTTAAAAGACACTTCTTCTTTTAGAAAATTGACTTGATTTTGCTTTTGGTGAAGAAAGTTTAGGTTTCTTACCAAAGGTTTACGAATGAAGGAGAAAGTTATCTTCTTACCCAGATATTGAGTAGAAATTCCTTCATTGGTAATTGTTAAAGGGAAAATTGATCTTATGAACGGTGTTCCTAGAATCACTTCATTTTTGAGGTCTTTAACAAGCAAAAACAGGGTTTCTACTTTAAGACCATGATTTTCAATAATGGCTTTGGATAGTTTGAAGTTTATCCTAAGCTTTGAGCCATTAGCTGTGCTCAATCTTTCGGATGTTTTTTCAAAATATTTAGTAGGAATTAATCCTTCTAAAATACAATTTGAATCAGCACCAGTATAAAAAAGGGCTGTAGTGTTAAGAGTAAAATCATCAATGATAATTCTAATCTTAATATAGAACTTTTGAATTCTTAATTGATTAATAAGATTCAGAAATTCTTGATCTTTGTCAGTGTTATTGCCTTCATTATCCGAATGATGACTAACACTTTTCTCAGGATTGGGTTCAGATAGATTTTCATCATCTGAAGGGGGTTCAGAGGATTGATTATCAAGTTGGGATAAAATTAACTTATGAACAACTTGTTCTTGTTTTATCTCCTTGATTTCTTGTTTAAGATTCTTAATCTCTTCTTGGAGATCTTGAATAGTTACAAGCTTTTTTTGTTTTGATTCCAAACGTTTGAGGATTGTTTTGAAATCAAATTGGTCTTTGATGATGGCTTTTCCTTTAGCCTTAGGTTCCTTCTTCATAGAAGCAGAGAACCTTTCAAAGTACCTTTTCCTTTCATCTTGATCAGGAATGGCATTAATGACTTCAAAAAGGAGATCTTGGTCCTTAGTTAAGACATTAATTTCGGGACTTGAATCAGAATCTTGACTTCCAATGTCATCTTCTAAAATATGATTGAGATTTTCAGAAGAATCAGCATCAGATCCACCTGACGCATCTAATTCGATGAGGAGATTGTTCAGTTGTTCCTCAACTGATGGTTCAAGATTTAAGGCTTTAATTTTCCTTTTAAGCCTACAATATTTGCTAATATGGCCTGGCTTACCACAATTATAGCAAATGGTTGTTTTGTTTGGAATTGCAATATCAATTGCAGGTTTTGATTTAAACTCTTGCTTGAGTTTTCTAGGAGGAGTATTCCTTTTGTACCTAGTATACTTGGTATACTTTGGCTTATGGACTTTGTTGGTTTGATGAGATTGATGGTGTTTGTGGGAGGATTTTGGTTTATCTTTTGGACAAGGGGGCATTCAAAATTGTTGGCAGAATGATCCTAAATCCTTCTTTGCTGCCTTTTCCTTTTGGAATTGACTACGAACTCTATCCTCTTGACAAAGTCGTGTACCTGTTTTCTGCATAACTGCAATGAGTTGGCCATAGGTTAATTGTTCATAAGGGATTTTACCCTCAGGGGCATGAGCTTGGAGCTCATCCCTAACAATGTCTCCTAGGGCAGTAGGAAGACCTGTTACAAAATTTTCTTTCCAGAGACGATCCTGACAATATTCTCTAGTGTAAACCCTTGTTAGGAAGGTATCTCTATACCACCTAAAATCTGATAAGGATCTACATTTGAGATTGGATAGTAATTCTGCTGATTTGTCTTTCCAGACTGAGGCATTACCAATAAAATGCTCAGCAATGGAAAAGATTAAAGTATTGACAGCATCAGGTATGGATTCACCATCATTTGTGATAGGTGTACCATCAGCTTGGGTTTTGATAACAGTAAAGACTCTCTCTTTTTGTTCTTCAGTGAAAGAATAATCCCACCATCCTTTCAATTGACCAGTAAATCCTGCTGTGAGGATATTACAGATTACTTCTTTAGAAGCGTCATTGGCAGCTTGGTAGGCTGTGGCCATCATTGTCATATGCTGCAATGTGGTCATGATGTGGTATTCAGATAAGCCATCTATGTTCCATTCATAGATATTATTGGCATTGAAACTTTTGAAGGTTGGAGGTTTCTCTTCTTAGAGCAAATCTGGGGGAGTTGCTCTCGGATAATAGAGTTTTGTGGATTTTTTCCATGGTTTGGAGAAAACTGGATTGAGATTGAGAGGAGGTTTGTTTGTTTCTTTTGTTCTTGACGAAGAAGCCACAGATTCCCGATTTGAGCTAGCTTCATCAATAACATTGATGGTTGGACCCTTACTCTTTAGTCCATAAGGAGTTTGAGTTTGTTGTCTAGAATCTTGTGGTGATTCTGGCACCACAACATTTTGTAGTTCCTTATCAACCTTTTTGATAGGATCTACTATTAGTTCAGTTTTGACTTCTGGATCACGAAGAAGTTTTAGACTTTCTTTAAACTTCTTAGTAACCTTGAAGTGTTTGAATAAAGATTTATCCAAAGGTTTTTCTACTTCATTTTTGGTTCCTGAAGAGGATGGTGAAGCAGATACTTCAGACTTAATCCTAGTACCTAAAATTTGAAGATACTTATTTGTATAATTGGATTGTTCTATCAATTTTTTGATATCTTGAGGTGAAACAGGTTCATTCACATCCTTTGTTTTGAAAGGAGAAGCTATGATTGGAGTTGTATTATCCTTAGGATCTTTGATCCCTGGGAGTTGGAAAGAGCTATTTGGGGGTAGCTCTGTCTTGACTAACTCACCATTTTTAAATGCCAAACAGTGATGACATTTGTTGACTTGTCCTCAATCAATGTTATTTTCCAAGGATAATCAATGTTATGTTTGACCAGATAAACATGAAACCAGTCAAAGAATTGAATTTGTTTCTTAACATTGCTAAGAAAGGTGTAATATTCATCTTGAATATGTTTTCGTTTTGTTACCTTGTAATGTTGAAAGAACCACTCTCATTGAGGTTTCCATTCCTCAGAGTAAAAGCTCTTTCTTAGGGATTTCTTATCAAAATGGGTCTTATAATTCATCATTAAAAGACGCATTAATAGAGGAAGAAGTTGGAGACTGAATTGATTTTCCATCATCATCTTCAGTCTGATAAATTGGTCTAGGGATGCTAGATGATGTATCTAATCCCTGTAAATTAATGGTTTGATTCGAAGATTGGGATAAGGCTGAAAAAGATTGCCTTGATGGTACAGATCTGAAGATCTCAGATCTAATACTTGGTGTTCTAAAGGAGCTAAAAGAATTTCGCCTATCAAAGACTAATTCTACTTGCCATGATTGAGATTGAACAATCTGATTAAAGTTTGATGAATCCCTAGGCAAAGCTGGGGTAGCTTTATCCCGAATCCATCTTTCTGGTAAGACTACGTCTTTCCAGAAGATTGTCTTTGGCATAATAATATTGGGCTTTGTAACGTCAGTGAGAAACAAAGTTGTTTCTCTAGTTGTTTTTGTTTTGAGGACTTTAGAATTACAAGAATTCATTACTTTGTATTGAATCCTGTAAAGTAAAGCCGCTGGGATAGATCCGTGTTTCATGTCTGAACCACAGATCTTGATGTTTAAGAACAAAGAATCCAAGATATTTCTATCTTGTAAACTTAAAGTTCTATTTGGATAACAATTGAAGTGAATTGGACCCCGACTTAGGCTAGTTTCAACTGTTCCTAAGAGAGAATCCTCAAATTTGTTATGCCTAATATCTCTTAAGCACATTAAGATTGAAGCGTTTAATCCTTCTCGAATTAAAGGTTTAACAGCTATCTGAACACACCCAATGTGTAGGTATCTGTATTTTTGTTTATGATTTTTATTGTGTCCATTGAGAGAAGATGGAATTCTTCACTCTCTGGGTTGATTGGAATGTTTTTCTCTACTGTCTTGATGACATAGTCAGAATGCAGGAAGAACCTGCTTTCTGGCTTGTAGAGTTCTTTTGTGGGAATCTTTGGGAAGTCCACATATTGATATTGATAATTGGGATATCCACATATTGATATGATATCTGAATACCACATCATCACCACATTGCAGCATATGACAATGATGGCCATAGCCTACCAAGCTGCCAATGATGCTTCTGAAGAAGTAATCTGTAATATCCTCACAGCAGGATTTACTGGTCAATTGAAAGGATGGTGGGATCATTCTTTCACTGAAGAACAAAAAGAGAGAGTCTTTACTGCTATCAAAACCCAAGCTGATGGTACACCTATCACAAATGATGGTGAATCCATACCTGATGCTGTCAATACTTTAATCTTTTCCATTTCTGAGCATTTTATTGGTAATGCCTCAGTCTGGAAAGACAAATCAGCAGAATTACTATCCAATCTCAAATGTAGATCCTTATCAGATTTTAGGTGGTATAAAGATACCTTCCTAACAAGGGTTTACACCAGAGAAGATTGTCAGGATCGTCTCTAGAAAGAAAAAATTGTGACAGGTCTTCCTACTGCCCTAGGAGACATTGTTAGGGATGAGCTCCAAGCTCATGCCCCTGAGGGTAAAATCCCTTATGAACAATTAACCTATGGCCAACTCATTGCAGTTATCCAGAAAATAGGTACACGACTTTGTCAAGAGGATAGAGTTCGTAGTCAATACCAAAAGGAAAAGGCAGCAAAGAAAGATTTAGGATCATTCTGCCAACAATTTGGAATGCCCCCTTGTCCAAAAGATAAACCAAAATCCTCCCATAAACACCATCAATCTCATCAAACCAACAAAGTGCATGAGCCAAAGTATACCAAGTATACTAGGTACAAAAGGAATACTCCTCCTAGAAAACTCAAGCAAGAGTTTAAATCAAAACCTGCAATGGATATTGCAATCCAAAGAAAACAACCATTTGCTATAGTTGTGGTAAGCCAGGCCATATTAGCAAATATTGTATGCTTAAAAGGAAAATAAAGCCTTAAATCTTGAACCATCAGTTGAGGAACAATTGAACAATCTCCTCATCGAATCAGATGCGTCATGTGGATCTGATGCTGATTCTTCTGAAAATCTCAATCATATTTTAGAAGATGACATTGGAAGTCAAGATTCTGATTCAAGTCCCGAAATTAATGTCTTAACTAAGGACCAAGATCTCCTTTTTGAAGTCATTAATGCCATTCCTGATCAAGATGAAAGGAAAAGGTACTTTGAAAGGTTCTCTGCTTCTATGAAGAAGGAACCTAAGGCTAAAGGAAAAGCCATCATCAAAGACCAATTTGATTTCAAAACAATCCTCAAACGTTTGGAATCAAAACAAAAAAAGCTTGTAACTATTCAAGATCTCCAAGAAGAGATTAAGAATCTTAAACAAGAAATCAAGGAGATAAAACAAGAACAAGTTGTTCATAAGTTAATTTTATCCCAACTTGATAATCAATCCTCTGAACCCTCTTCAGATGATGAAAATCTATCTGAACCCATTCCTGAGAAAAGTGTTAGTCATCATTCGGATAATGAAGGCAATAACACTGACAAAGATCAAGAATTTCTGAATCTTATTAATCAATTAAGAATTCAAAAGTTCTATATTAAGATTAGAATTATCATTGATGATTTTACTCTTAACACTACAGCCCTTTTTGATACTGGTGCTGATTCAAATTGTATTTTAGAAGGATTAATTCCTACTAAATATTTTGAAAAAAACATCCGAAAGATTGAGCACAACTAATGGCTCAAAGCTTAGGATAAACTTCAAACTATCCAAAGCCATTATTGAAAATCATGGTCTTAAAGTAGAAACCCTGTTTTTGCTTGTTAAAGACCTCAAAAATGAAGTGATTCTAGGAACACCGTTCATAAGATCACTTTTCCCTTTAACAATTACCAATGAAGGAATTTCTACTCAATATCTGGGTAAGAAGATAACTTTCTCCTTCATTCGTAAACCTTTGGTAAGAAACCTAAACTTTCTTCACCAAAAGCAAAATCAAGTCAATTTTCTAAAAGAAGAAGTGTCTTTTAAAAATATTGATTTAAAGCTCAATCAAACTCATATAAAAAAGAAGGTCCAAGATCTTCTTGATGATATCCACAATTCTATCTGTTCTGATCTGACCAATGCATTTTGGAATAGAAAGAAACATGTAGTTGATTTGCCTTATGAACAAGGTTTCACTGATAGGCAAATCCCTACCAAAGCTCGCCCTATTCAAATGAATCATGAGTTACTCCAATTTTGCCAAAAAGAGATTAATGATCTCTTGCAAAAAGGATTAATTCGTCAAAGCAAGTCCCCTTGGTCTTGTGCTGCTTTTTATGTCAATAAGCAAGCTGAAATTGAGCGTGGAACTCCTCGCTTAGTTATCAACTACAAACCTCTTAATCAGGTGCTTAAGTGGATTAGGTATCCAATTCCTAATAAAAAGGATTTACTTAGTCGCTTAAACAACTCAAAAATATTTTCCAAATTCGATATGAAATCCGGATATTGGCAAATAGAAGTCAAAGATAGTGATCGCTACAAGACAGCTTTCACTGTCCCTTTTGGGCAATACGAATGGAATGAACTGCCCTTTGGTCTCAAAAATGCTCCTTCAGAATTTCAAAAAATTATGAATGATATTTTCAATCCTTATTCAAGCTTTACCATTGTCTACATTGACGATGTTTTAGTCTTTTCTCAATCTATTGACCGGCATTTCAAACATCTTAGGATTTTTGTAGGAATCATTAAGAAAAATGGTCTAGCTGTGTCAAAACCAAAAATTTGTTTATTTCAAACAAGAGTTAGGTTTCTTGGCCATAACATTTATCAAGGAACTATAACTCCCATCCATAGAGCCATTGATTTCGCGGACAAGTTTGCCAATCAAACTATTGATAAAACCCAATTACAGAGATTCTTAGGATGTCTCAATTACGTAAAGGATTTTATCCCAAATATTAGTACTCTTATTAAGTCTTTACATGATAAGCTTAAGAAAGAACCTCCTCCTTGGACAGATAAACATACCCATGTTGTCCAAACAATCAAAGCTAAAGTAAAGGATCTTCCATGCCTTTATCTTCCCAATCCATCCGCCTTCAAAGTAGTTGAAACTGATGCCTCTGACATTGGTTATGGTGGAATTTTAAAGCAAAGAATTTCAGAAAAAGAGCATATCATTGCATATACTTCAAAACACTGGAATTCTGCACAATTGAAATTTTCAACTGTTAAAAAAGAAATTTTAGCAATTGTTTTGTGCATCTCAAAATTTCAATCTGATTTACTTAATCAAAAGTTTTTGGTTAGATTAGATTGCAAATTTGCAAAAGACATTTTACAAAAAGATCTTAAAAATCTTGCATCAAAACAGATTTTTGCCAGATGGCAAGCAATATTAAGTGTTTTTGATTTTTATATTGAATTTGTCAAAGGCTCTTCAAATTCTCTTCCTGACTACCTTACTCGTGAATATTTACAGGGAAAGTAGTAGCCAGCCTTCAGCGGCAGAAATGCCAAACTCCTCCTCTTCCTCTGTAAAGGGGAAGACCAAGGCCAAAAAGGCCAAAGGCCCTTTAGTCCTTTCTGGACTACCAAAACGCCACGATGCGTCAAAACAATCCGGGTCATCTACCCAATCTGGGTCTTCAACCCAGAAACTACCAAAAGATGGGTCATCCACCCATCAGCCATCCAAATCAGGCCCGTCCCAAAAGGCCCAAATAGCCAAACACTCCAAAGAAGATTATGGCATCCCAATCCAAACCCTACAGGCCTTCCAAGATCAAGGTCTGACCCATCTTCCAAAAGGAACTTGGAAACAAAGGCTTGAAGGTGATCCCGACTTTCAAGAAACCAATCTTGCAAAAATCATTCATGATTTAGCAACCACACCAATCCCAATCCAAACGGTTAAACCTGATAAACCTATATTAGTCAAAACCACCAAAAAGGCAACACCTCATTATGTTGCTAAAAATCAATTTCAAACCGTTCTTCAAATGGAACCAAGCTATTGGGACAAGAATCCTAACGTTCCTGCAAAAGTTTTCCCTTATAAGCCCAATCATGTTTTAAAAACAAGACAATTTTATGAGTTTATATTGGTTGATACCGATTCAGTTGCTATTAAACATTATCGTGACCCAAAGGATCAAGCAAAATACACTCATTCCACTTTCCAGATTCTTAAGGTTCTTAAACCTGAACAATTTGAAAAGAAACCAAAAAATGTCAAAAAATTCTCCCAACCTTTTGACCCTTGTGGTTATAATTATTGGGACTATGAAACTGCTTGGACCAACACGTTTTGGTACCCAAACAATTCAAATAAACATTCTTGGTTAATCTATTTCAAGAGAAATACCAAGTACAATTTTCCTGAATGGTTCGTCCAATGGTGGCAATATAAATACCAACCAAAAGAGTGTTTCCTTGACAACTACCCAATCTTATCAAGAGATTCGTTTGTGAACTGGTGGGCAGAATTTGATTACTCTGCTGCTACCTCAGATAACATCAAGCTTTGGATGCAACAACACCCGAAATGGATGAAAGCTGGAAACCGAGAGACTTGTGAGTTCTTGAATCAGAAATCAAAGGCAATAGCTGCCGTTACTGCTTCAACAAACAGGGGCAGCTTCACAAAAAAATTTAGAGGTAATTGCCAAATTGGCACGAGAGGAAGCCCAAGCACATGAAGCTCAAGCATCTTCTTCAAGACAAGATCTTCCTCCTTCAGAAGACGAAGACGAAGATCAAGAAAATTCCCAAGAATCAGACTCATTCTATCAGAATGAAGATGATTGCTTCGGGATATACACTACTGTTCATCTGTCTGATGATGAATAGTGATACTATTCAATCGTCAGAAGACTGTTCATCCGTCTGAAGACCCAATTACTGTTGGCCCAACACTGTTCTGCCGACACTACAGTTCCAATCAAGATACCGGCACTGTTCACTAATTATTATAATAGTATAGGTCATGATATTGGTACTGTTGTAATAGTATTTTCAAATTTCTATTTATAGAGTGGTTGCATCCCTCTTCAATCCGTTCGAAGTTTTAGAGAGATCTTAGAGAGAGAATCTAGAGAGAGACACTCTGCGAAGTGAGCCTCCTCCCTCTTCCATCTTCTCCCTTCTCTTCTTCTTCGTTTTCCAATCTTGTAACTTGTTTTATTTTCAATAAAACATTAATCTTTCCTCACTTGCATCAATAATTGTATCTTCTCTTCTTCCTCCACCAGTCCTGGTGAGGCTCTGCCTCCGCTCTGGTTTCTTTTTATTTTCTTTTACATGTTTTAAATTATTGCATATTTGTTTTTAATTATGTAAACCAGTTTATGTTCCTGCTTTCCATCATCCTGCTCCCTTCCTCCCTTTTAATTCAGTAGCCCTCCTTATACTCTGGCATATATATATATATATATATAGGGAGGGGCTTAAATTAAAAGGGAGGAAGGGAGAGCAAGATAATGGAAAGTAGGAATCAAAAACGTTTTACATATTAGAAACAAAGTTTGCAAAATTAAAACATGTGAAAGAAAATATAAAAAGAAACTAGAACGGAGGCAAGCCTCACCAGGACTGGTGGAGGGAGAAGAGAAAATGCAGTTAATGCATGCAAGTTTTACAAGATTGGAAAACGAAGAAGAAGAGAAGGGAGAAGATGGAAGAGGGAGGAGGCTCACTTCTCAGAGCGTCTCTCTCTAGTTTCTCTCTCTAAGACTCTCTAAAACTTCGAATTCATTGAAGAGGGATGCAGCCGCTCTTAAATAGAAATTGAAAATTACTGTTACAACAGTACCGGTATCATGACGTATACTATTACAATAATTAATGAACAGTGTCGGTATCTTGACTGGAACTGTAGTGTCTGCAGAACAGTGTTCAGACGAGTGAATAGTTATGGGCCAACAGTGATTGGGCCTTAAGACGGATGAACAGTCTTCAGACGGATGAACAGTCGTCAGACGTATGAATAGTCTTCAGACGATTGAATAGTACTACTACTCATCAGCAGACAGGTGAACAGTAGTGTCTATCCCAAAGCAATCATCTTCATTCTGATAGAACGAGTCTGAGTCTTGGGAGTCTTCTTAGTTTTCTTCATATTCTGAGGGAGGAAGATCTTGCTTTGAAGAAGAAGCTTTAGCTTCATGTGCTTTTGCCTCTTCTCGTGTCAATTTGGCAATGATTGATAAATTCTTTGTGAAGCTGTCTCTACTTGTTGAGGCAGCTAGGGCAGCTATGGCCTTTGATTTTTGGTTCAAGAATTCACACGCCTCTGGATTGACAGCCTTCATCCAATTTGGGTGTTGCTGTAAACAGAGTTTCACATTTTCTGAGGTGGCAGCAGAGTAGTCAAATTCTGCCCACCACTTAACATATGATGCTCTTGAAAAAATTGGATAATTGTCAGGGAAACTTTCTTGTTGTTGGTACCTGTATTGCCAACTAAAGATCCATGACAAGCCGAAGTTTGAAAAGAATATTAAGCTAGTATTAAAAGTGCTAACGGATGGCTCATAATATTTTTTAAATGTTTGAAATCCCTCAAGAACTTCTGGGGGTAAAATTGTTTTACTTGGTCCGAAGAATTGCCACCATTGAACGAACCATTCTGGGAAATTGTACTTGGTATTTCTCTTGAAATAGATCAACCAAGAATGTTTGTTTGTACTATTTTGGTACCAAAACGTGTTGGTCCAAGCCGTTTCGTAATCCCAATATGTATAACCACAAGGGTCAAAAGGTTGGGAAAACTTTTTAACAATATTTGGATTCTTTCCAAATTGTTCAGGTGTAAGAACCTTAAGAATCTGGAAAGTTGAATGGGTGTATTTTGCTTGATCCTTCTGATCACGATAGTGCTTAATCGCAACAGAATCAGTATCAACCAAAATAAACTCATAAAATTGCCTTGTTTTCAAAATATGATTGGGCTTATAATGAAAGCCGTAAGGAAAAACTTTTGTAGGAACGTTATTAGGATTATTGTCCCAATAACTTTTCTCCATTTGCCCAACATTTTGAAATTGGTTTTTAGCAACATAATGAGGTGATGCTTTCTTGGTGGATTTTACTGATAAGGTTTTATCAGGTTTGGCCACTTGGATTGGGATAGGTGTGTTTGCTAAGTCATGTATGAGTTTAGCAAGATTGGTTTCTTGAAAGTCAGGTTCACCTTCAAGTTTTTGTTTCCAGGTTCCTTTGGGAAGATGGGTTAGGCCTTGATCTTGGAAAGCCTGAAGGGTTTGGATTGGTATGCCATAATCTGCTTTAGATTGTTTGGCTGTTTGAGAAGATTGGGCCGCTTGGGCTTTGGTTGGCTGTTGGGTGGATGACCCAACTTTTGAGGTTTTCTGGGTGGATGAACCAGATGTTTTGGACGCATCTTGGCGTTTCTGTTTTGATAGTCCAAAAAAGGACTAATGGGCCTTTGGTCTTTTTGGAGGTGGAGGCCTTTGCCTTGGCCTTAACCTTCCCCTTTACAGAGGAAGAGGCGGAGTCTGGCATTTCTGCCTCTGGTGACTGGCTACTACTTTCCCTATAAATATTCACGAGTAAGGTAGTCAGGTAGAGAATTGGAAGAGCCTTTGATAAATTCAATATCGAAATCAAAAGCACTTAAAATTGCTTGCCATCTAGCAAAAATTTGTTTTGATGCAAGATTTTTAACATCTTTTTGCAAAATATCTTTTGCAGCATTGCAATCTACTCTAACCAAAAATCTTTGATTAAGTAAATCGGATTGAAATTTTGGTATGCACAAAACAATTGCTAAAATTTCTTTTTTAACAGTTGAATAATTCAATTGGGCAGAATTCCAGTGTTTAGAAGCATATGCAATGATATGCTCTTTTTCTGAAATTCTTTGCTTTAAAATTCCACCATAACCAATGTCAGAAGCATCAGTTTCAACAATTTTAAAGGCGGAGAGATTGGGAAGATAAAGGCATGGAAGATCCTTTACCCGAGTCTTGATTGTTTGGACAACATGTGTATGTTTATCTGTCCAAGGAGGAGGTTCCTTCTTAAGCCTATCATGTAAAGGCTTAATAAGAGTACTAATATTGGGTTTTATCAATTATCTGATTGGGAAATTTATCCGCGAACTCTATGGCTCTATGGATAGGAGTTATTGTTCCTTGATAAATTGTATGACCAAGAAACCTCGTGTGTTTGAAATAAACGAATTTTGGGTTTTGACACAGCTAAACCCTTTCTCTTAATGATTCCTATAAAAATCCTAAGATGTTTGAAATGCTGGTCAATGGATTGAGAAAAGACTAAAACATCGTAAATGTAGACAATGGTAAAGCTTGAATAAGGATTGAAAATGTCATTCATAATTTTTGGAATTCTGAAGGAGTATTCTTGAGTCCAAAGGGCATTACACTCCATTCGTATTGCCCAAAGGGGATAGTGAAAGCTGTCTTGTAGCGATCACTATCTTTGACTTCAATTTGATAATTTCCAGATTTCATATCAAATTTGGAGAATATCTTTGTATTGTTTAAGCGACTAAGTAAATCCTTTTTATTAGGAATTGGGTACCTAATCCACTTAAGGGCTTGATTGAGAGGCTTGTAATTGATAACTAAGCGAGGAGTTCCACGCTCAATTTCTGCTTGCTTATTGACATAAAAAGCAGCACAAGACCATGGTGATTTGCTTTGACGAATTAAACCTTTTTGCAAGAGATCGTTAATCTCTTTTTGGCAAAATTGGAGTAACTCATGGTTCATTTGAATAGGTCTAGCTTTGGTAGGGATTTGCCTATCAGTGAAACCTTGTTCGTAAGGCAGATCAACTACATGTTTCTTTCTATTCCAAAATGCATTTGGCAGATCAGAACAGATAGAATTGTGGATCTCATCAAGAAGATTGTGGATCCTCTTTTTGATATCAGATTGGTTGAGTTTTAAGTCAATACTTTTAAAAGAAACTTCTTCCTTTAAGAAATTGACTTGATTTTGTTTATGGTGAAGAAAGTTTAAGTTTCTCACCAAAGGTTTTCATATGAAGGGGAAAATTATTTTCCTACCCAGATGTTGAGTAGAGATTCCTTCATTTGTGATTGTTAAGGGGAAAAGTGACCTTATGAACGGTGTTCCTAAAATCACTTCATTTTTGAGATCTTTAACAAGTAAAAACGGGGTTTCTACTTTAAGACCATGATTTTTAATTATGGCTTTAGATAATTTGAAATTGATCCTAAGTTTTGAACCATTGGCTGTGCTCAGTGTTTCGGATGTTTTCTCAAAATATTTAGTAGTAATTAATCCTTCTAAAATACAATTTGAATCAGCATCAGTATCAAACAGGGCTGTAGTATTAAGAATAAAATCATCAATGATAATTCTAATCTTAATATAGAACTTCTGAATTCTTAATTGATTAATAAGATTCAAAAGTTCTTGATCTTTGTCAGTGTTATTGTCTTCATTATCCGAATGATGACTAACACTTTTTTCTGGATTGGGTTCAGCTAGATTTTCATCATCTGAAGGGGTTTCAGAGGATTGGTTATCAAGTTGAGATAAAATAAGCTTATGAACAACTTGTTCTTGTTTTATCTCTTTGATTTCTTGTTTGAGATTCTTGATCTCTTCCTGGAGATCTTGAATTGTGACAGGCTTTTGTTATTTAGAATCTAAACGTTTGAGGATTTTTTTGAAATCAAATTGATCTTTGATAATGGCTTTTCCTTTAGCCTTTGGTTCCTTCTTCATAGAAGCAGCGAACCTTTCAAAGTACCTTTTCCTATCATCTTGGTCATGAATGGCATTAATGACTTCAAAAAGAAGATCTTGATCCTTAGTTAAGACATTAATTTCGATAGAAGACTCAAAAGCTTGGCTTCCGATATCATCTTCTAAAATTTGATTGAGATTTTCAGAAGAATCACCATTTGATCCATCTGAATCATCAGATTCTATAAGGAGATTGTTCAGTTGTTCCTCAATTGTTGGTTCGAGATTTAAGGCTTTAATTTTCTTTTTATGCCTACAATATTTGCTAATATGGCCAGGTTTGCCACAACTATAGCAAATGGTTGATTTCTTGGGAATTACAATATCAATTGCAGGTTTTGATTTAAACTCTTGCTTGAGTTTTCTTGGAGGAGTGTTCTTTTTGTACCTAGTATACTTGGTATACTTTGGTTTATGAACTTCGTTGGTTTGATGAGACTGATGATGTTTGTGGGAGGACTTTGGTTTGTCTTTTGGACAAGGAGGCATCCCGAATTGTTGGCAGAATGAGCCTAGATCCTTCTTTGCTGACTTTTCTTTTTGGAATTGATTACGAACTCTATCTTCTTGACAAAGTCGTGTACCTATTTTTTGGATAACTGCAATGAGATGGCCATAGGTTAATTTTTCATAAGGAATTTTTCCTTCAGGGGCATGAGCTTGGAGCTCATCCCTAACAATGTCTCCTAAGGCAGTAGGAAGACCTGTTACAAATTTTTCTTTCCAGAGATGATCCTCACAATCTTCTCTGGTGTAAACCCTTGTTAGGAAGGTATCTCTATACCACCTAAAATCTGATAAGGATCTACATTTGAGATTGGCTAGCAGATCAGCTGTTTTGTTTTTCCAGACTGAGATATTTCCAATGAAATGTTCAGCAATGGAAAAGATTAAGGTATTAACCGCATCAGGAATGGATTCACCATCACTTGTGATTGGTGTTCCATCAGTTTGGGTTTTGATGGCAGTAAAGACTTCTTCTTTCTGCTCATCAGTGAAAGAATGACCCCACCATGCTTTCAATTGGCCAGTAAATCCTGCTACGAGGATATTACAGATTATTTCCTCAGAAGCATCATTAGCAGCTTGATAAGCTGTGGCCATCATTGTCATATGTTGCAATGTGGTCATAATTTGGTATTCAGGCAAGCCATCTATGTTCCATTCATAGATATTGTTGGCATTGAAGCTTTTGAATGTCGGGGGTTTTTCTTCTAAGAGCAAATCTGGGGGAGTTGCTCTTGGGTAGTAAAGCTTTGTGGATTTCTTCCAAGGTTTGGAGAAAACCGGATTGATATTGAAAGGGGGTTTCGTTTCCTTTGTTCTTGATGAAGAAGCCACAGATTCCCGATCTGAGCTAGTTTCATCAATTACGTTGATAGTTGGACCACTGCTTCTTAGTCCATATTGATTTTGGGTTTGTTGTCCAGAATCTTGTGGTGAATCTGGTACCACAATGTTTTGTAGTCCTTCAACCTTTTTGATAGGATCTACTTTTGGTTCAGTTTTGACTTCTGGATCACGGAGAAGTTTTAAACTTTCTTTAAACTTCTTAGTAACCTTAAAGCGTTTGAATAAAGGCTTATCCAAAGGTTTTTTTTACTTCAATTTTGGTTCCCGAAGAGGAAGGTAAAGCAGAAACTTCAGATTTTACCCTAGTACCTAAAACTTGAAGATACTTATTGGTGTAATTGGATTGTTCCATCAACTTTTTGATGTCTTGAGGTGAAACGGGTTCGTTCACGTCTTTGGTTTTGAAAGGAGAAGCTATGATTGGAGTTGTATCATCCTTAGGATCCTTGATCCCTGGGAGTTGGAAAGATGTATTTGGGGGTAGTTCTGTCTTAACTATCCCACCATTTTTCAAATGCCAAACAGTAATGACATTTGTTGACTTGTCCTCAGTCACTGTAATTTTCCAAGGATAATCAATATTGTTTTTGACCAGATAAACATGAAACCAGTCAAAGAATTGGATGTTTTTCTTAACGTTGTTAAGAAAGGTGTAATATTCTTCTTGAATATTTTTCCGTTTTGTTCCCTTGTAATGCTGAAAGAACCACTCTCTTTGAGGTTTCCATTCCTCAGAGTAAAAGCTCTTTTTTAGGGATTCCTTATCAAAATGGGTCTTATAATTCATCATTAAAAGACGTATTAATAGAGGAGTATGTTGGAGACTGAATTGATTTTCCATCATCATCTTCAGCCTGATAGATTGGTCTAGGGATACTAGATGAGGTATCTAGACCTTGTAAATTAATGGATTGATGCGAAGATTGGGATAAGGCTGAAAAAGATTGCCTTGATGGTACAGATCTGAAGATTTCAGATCTAATGCTTGGTGTTCGAAAAGAACTAAAAGAATTTCGCCTATCAAAGACTAATTCTACTTGTCCTGATTGGGATTGAACAATTTGGTTAAAGTTTGATGATTCTCTGGGCAAAGCTAGGGTAGCTTTATCCAGAATCCATCTTTCTGGTAAGACTACGTCTTTCCAGAGGATTGTTTTTGGCACAATTATATTGGCCTTAGTAACATCAGTGAGAGATTCAGGTTTAAGTTTTGAAAATCCTCCAATAGTTTCATTTCATGTAACATCATGGATGACGGCTGCTAGGGTTTGCATGGTTTGCATGTTTCCATGGCAGATCCTTGTCCATGGGAATTCCTTTACCCTGACTTGCTTCTTCATTCTAAGTCTTCCTCTCCTTCTCCGGTACTATCAACTCCCCCTGCTGCATCATCTCCTACTTCTCAGTTACACGGCAAAACTTTTGCTCAGGCTCTTAACAATTCTTGTGACATTTCCTTAAGTCAATTGCCAAGGCCATGCTTAAAGGGAGACTCTCTAGCTATCAAGATTTCGGAAGATGAATACAAGAAAGGTATTGATGGATGCAAAAATAATTTGCACGGTCGTTTGTTGTTACCAAAGGGTGCAAAGCCATTGAAGTTTAATGATCTTAAACAAACCCTGGCTAAATTATGGAAATCCATCAGTTCTTGGAAGATGATCCCTTTAGGGAAAGGGTTTTATGAGTTTGAATTTTCTTCACAATAGGATTTACGTGCTGTATGGGCTACTGGTAATTGGAATCTGAAGCCTGGCTTGCTGCGGCTCTATCAATGGACATCGGATTTTAATCCCAATAACATGAAGAATACTCATGTTCAATGTTGGATAAAGATTCATGAACTACCTCAAGAATATTGGAGACCTAAAATTCTCTTTGAGATAGCGGCTGGATTAGGTACTCCAATTGCTTTAGATGATGCAACCAGATCTAGATTATTTGGTCATTATGCTAGGGTGTTGGTTGACATAGACCTCTCATCTTCATTGCACCATGAACTTATGGTTGAAAGGGAAGATTTTGCTTTTTTTGTTGGAGTTGAGTATGAAAGGCTTCCTTTATTTTGTGATCATTGTCACTCAATTGGTCACTTAGTTGACCAATGTAACAAAAGAGCCTCTACTAGATTGAATTCTACTGACAAAGTAAATCAAAAACCAAGAAGGATGGTCCAATCTTTGTTCCTAAAATTATTCCTCACACTGAGCCAATTGTTAGTGAAGTTCCTGATTCTCAAAAGGGTCAGAGGATTACTGCAGAGAAGGCTTTGGCTGGCAGTTTTATTTTGTGATCATTGTCACTCAATTGGTCACTTAGTTGACCAATGTAACAAAAGAGCCTCTACTAGATTGAATTCTACTGACAAAGTAAATCAAAAACCAAGAAGGATGGTCCAATCTTTGTTCCTAAAATTATTCCTCACACTGAGCCAATTGTTAGTGAAGTTCCTGATTCTCAAAAGGGTCAGAGGATTACTGCAGAGAAGGCTTTGGCTGGCAGTGTTTTACGCGAAAAATCTCCTTCTGACAAGGAGAGCACTCTGGAAGAAAAGAATTTAGAGCATAATGTGGATGATGATGTGGAATCTGTTGATACAATCTATGATGAATCTAATCCTGTTGGCCACTCTTCAAACTCTGGTAAGAGTATTGATGGTTTGAAATCTGCTGACTTAAGTCAGGATTCTATGACTAATGCTGAACAAGGCAACAATTCAGTTGCTACAGACGATTCTATGTCGAAGGACACTATTAGTGGTGTAGTGAGGATACTCCCAATTTTAGTACTCCTTTGAATCCTAAGGTTGCCCATGATTTGAAAGTTCTGAAGGTTACTGGAAAATTTTGGGATGATGATGAGATACAGGATGATAGTGTTGATTCTTCTCCTCCTGAGCAGGATAATGCCGAAGGCTTTGTTCTTACAAAATCTCAGAGGAGAAAGCATAGCAAACAGATGAATGCTGTGCCTCAGCATGAGTATAATATCAGGTCCAGAGCAGGCCCTCATAACTTTGCTTAATGAAGGTACTTTACTGGAATGCAAGAGGTGTGGGAAATTCTAATACAAGACTAGTGCTTAAAAATTTTTGTATCAGTCATAGACCAGATTTTCTATTCTTATCTGAACCTTGGATCACTATAGATCAGTTTCCTTCTTCTTTTTGGAAAAATATGCACCTGAAACCCTTTGCTTTGAATAATAGGAATGTGCGAAGCCCTAATATATGGGGTGTTTGTGCTGAACACTTAGATCCAGTTCTGCTATCTGCTTCAACTCAGCAGTTCTCTTTTTCCATTTCTTGGGACAATTCTGTTTTTTATATATCAGCTATTTATGCATGCACTACTCACATTCTTAGACGGGATCTATGGGTTGAATTGGCAACTCTTCAACAGAATAATCCTGGTCCTTGGCTTTATATTGGAGATTTCAATGCAGTACTTGGTGCTCATGAAAAAAGAGGAGGTTGCTTGCCCATTAAGGCATCCTGTGAGGAATTTCAGGCCTGGCCAGATTCTTGCAGTCTTACTCACCTGCAAACAAAGGGATCACAGTATACATGGTCAAATGGTAGAAATGCAAGACATCATACTGAATTGAGACTAGATAGGGCAGTCTGTAATCAGCAGTGGATTTCATATTGGAGTAGTGTGTCGTGTTGCACATTGACAAGGTCTCAATCTGATCATTACCCAATTCTGGTAATTATGAAGCAAAACTCCAATGTTCATTCCTCTCACTTCAAATTTATGAATATGTGGACTGAACATCCAGATTGTGAAAGAGTAGTGGAGGAGGTTTGGAAAAAACCTGTTCTTGGTTGTCCGATGTTTGTCTTAGCTCAAAAACTGAGGAATTTGAAAAAGGAACTTAAAATTTGGAATCGAGAAGTTTTTGGTAATGTTCATATGAGAGTTGAGAACACACAGCTTGCTATTGACAGAGTTCAGGAGCAAATTTCTCTTCAAGTATTTTCTGGGGATATGCATAATCAGGAAATGAAAGCTCAGCTGGAGTTGCAGCAAGCTCTAACTTATGAGGAGCTTTTTTGGAAGGAAAAGGCTAATTTGAATTGGTTTTCATATGGGGACAGAAACACTGCTTTTTTCCACAGATCTGCCAAGATTAGACAGGTTTCGAAGCAAATGTCAGTTTTGAAACATGGTGACTCCATTATAGATTCTCCTTCTGAAATTGATCAGGTTGTATTGGAATACTTTTCTTCCTTATATGCTACTGAATCTTCCTGCACTCAAACAGATCTAGTAAATAAAGTAATTCCCTCTTTGGTTTCTATAGATGACAATGCCATGCTCACAAAATTGCCCACATTAGAAGAGGTAAAAGGTGCAGTCTTTTCCATGAATGGCTCAGGAGCTCCAGGTCCAGATGGTTTTGGAGGGTGTTTTTACCAAAAATTCTGGAATCTAGTTAGTTCAGATGTCTATCATTCGGTTATGCAGTTTTTTAAACAGTCTTGGCTTCTCCCTAATCTGAACTCAAATTTGGTATGCTTAATTCCAAAATTCCCTGGTGCAGATAGAATTCAAGATTTCAGACCAATTGCTTTAGCCAATTTTCAATTCAAGATTATCTCTAAAGTCTTAGCTGGTAGGCTTGCCTTGCTTGCTCCTAATATCATCTCTGATCAGCAAAGAGGATTCATTAAAGGGAGGAAAATCACAGACTGTATCTATATTGCTTCAGAAGCAGTAAATATGCTCGACTCTAAAACTTTTGGAGGTAATGTAGCTCTAAAGTATGACATTAGAAAAGCTTTTGATATGATAGATTGGAGTTTTCTACTGCATGTTCTTCAAGCTTTTGGTTTCAACTCAACTTTTTGTAATTGGATTCGGGTAATCTTGCATTCTGCTAAGCTGTCCTTTGCTGTTAATGGACACTCAGTTGGCTTCTTCTCATGTCAAAGAGGCGTGAGGCAGGGTGATCCTCTCTCCCCTCTCTTATTCTGCTTGGCTGAGGATGTTCTCAGTAGAGGAATTTCTTCTTTAGTGAACTCTGGTCAATTAAAAAGAATGACAGGTCCAAGACATTATGCTACTCCAAGTCATGTCCTTTATGCTGATGACATATTGGTTTTTTGCAAAGGAACTAAAAACAATTTGAGGATTCTTATGGATCTTTTTCAAAATTATGGCAATGCATCAGGTCAACATTTGAGCCTAAAGAAATGCAAGTTTTATGTTGGAAAGATGTCTAATAGCAGAATTGCAGAAATATCAAACTTTGTTGGCTTCTCTGCGGGGTCATTACCCTTCAATTACTTGGGAGTCCCTTTATTTAAAGGCAAGCCCAAAATGGTTCACTTGCAGCCGATTGCTGACAGAATAAAAACTAAACTTGCAGCTTGGAAGGGGTCTCTTCTTTCTATTATGGGCAGAGTGCAATTGGTAAATTCAGTCATTAATGGCATGCTGCTCTACAGCTTTCAGGTTTATGTGTGGCCTATTTCCCTGCTGAAATCTATTGATAAATGGATAAGAAACTTCATTTGGTCTGGTGATATTTATACAAAAAAGGTAGTAACAGTTGCATGGCATAAAGTTTGTAAACCAGTCTTGGAGGGGGGTCTTGGACTGAGATCTATTAGATCCATTAATGAAGCTGCAATGCTCAAACTTAGCTGGGATTTTTATTCTGCAACTTCTCAATGGTCTGCTTTTCTAGGAGCCAGATTTCTGAGGAAGAATATCCCAATAAACTACTATGTTAAGTCTTCAATTTGGCCTGCAGTGAAAACATATATGAACACGATTTCTGTTTGGAGTTCCTGGCATCTTGGTTCTGGTCATAAGATTAATTTTTGGAGAGACAAATGGCTTTCTTTTCCAGCTGTGGATATGCTTCAAATTCCAGTTTCTGTGCAGCAATCCTTGCAGGCTATGGTGCACGATTTTATTGTTGATAATGCTTGGTCTATTCCTGCTTCTTTAGCAGATAGATTCCCTGCTCTCATCTCTGAAATTCAGCATATAGTAATTCCTGTTTTGCCTTTGGAAGATTATCTAATTTGGACTAGCACTGATGATGGTTTGCTTTCTTTCAAGGCTGCTTACACATTTCTAAATCCTGTTGTTCCAGCAGTCCATTGGGGAAAAATTATTTGGAATAATAATGTTCCTCCATCCAAATCCTCCTTGTTGTGGAGATTGCTGCATAACAAAATGCATACTGATGATAATTTGCAGATTAGAGGTTGCATAACTGTTTCAGTTTGTAGTCTTTGTGGTGAGCATGATGAATCTTCTCAGCATCTGTTTCTGAACTGTAAATTTGCTTTGCATCTTTGGGCTTGGCTGGGTGCTGTGTTGCATATTGCTCTAGATCTCTCCTCATTTATTGCTGTGTTGTCAGTCTGTGATTAGTCTTGGAGTTCTCAAGTCAGAGATGTTATTATTTCAGGTATTATCAATGTGATTTGGTCTATATGGTACTGCAGGAACCAAGTAAGATTCCATAATAAGTTTGTCTCGATTGGTACTGCTATCAGCTTAATTGCTGCAGCAGTCTCTCTTTCGGGTAACCATTCTTCTGGTTGTATATCTTCATCAATTACTGAGTTCTCCATTCTAAGATCTTTCTCAGTCACTTCTCATGTGTCTAAAGCTCCTAAAATCATTCAAGTGGATTGGCACCCTCCTATTTGTGGTTGGATTAAATGTAACATTGATGGTGCAACTCTTGGATCTCCTGGTTTAGCATCTTGTAGTGGAATTTTTCGTGATAAAAATGTTGCGGTTTTAGGATGTTTTTCTGAATCAGTTGGAATTAATATATCCTTGTTTGCTGAGCTTTGTGCAGCCATGCTTGCAATTGAGATAGCATTTAAAAAAGGTTGGTATAGATTATGGTTGGAGACTGACTCTTTATTGGTGGTGGCTGCCTTTAACTCCAAAATTGCGATTCCTTGGAAGATAAGGAATAGATGGATTAATTGCAAAAACCTCATTCAGCAAATGCATTTTCAAGTTTCACACATATTTAGGGAAGGTAATTCATGTGCAGACAAGTTAGCTTCTTATGGTTTGCTTAATCATGGGTTTACATGGTGGGATTTAATCCCTAGTTTCATTAAGGATGATTTTAACCGGAATCGGTATAATCTTCCTAATTTTAGATTTCGTTGATTCTATTGTTCTTTTTCAATGGGTTTTGGTTTGGTCCCCCCTGATTTTGTATTCTTTATCTGTTTTTTCCTAATAAATTTTTGGTAGTGCTGCAGATGATTGGTAAGTCCTTTGGTGCCAACCTAGTTGGGATCTTTGGTTCTTATAGTGATGCTCTAGCACTCCATTTATTAAAAAAAAAAAGTAACATCAGTGAGAAATAAAGTTGTTTCTCCAGTTGTTTTTGTTTTAAGGACTTTAGAGTTACAAGAATTCATTACCTTGTATTGAATTCTGTAAAGTAAAGCCGCTGGTATAGATCCGTGTTTCATGTCTAATCCACAGATCTTGACGTTTAAGAACAAAGCATCCAATATATTTCTATCTTGCGAACTTAATGTTCTATTTGGGTAATAATTGAAGTAAATCGGACCCTGACTTAGGCTAGTTTCTATTGTTCCTAGGAGCGAATCCTCAAATTTGATATCTCTTAAGCATATTAAGATTGAAGCGTTTAATCCTTCTCGGATTAAAGGTTTAACAGCTACCTGAACACATCCAATGTGTAGGTAACTATATTTTTGTTTGTGATTTTTGATTGTGTCCATTAAGAGAAGATGAAATTCTTCACACTCTGGGTTGATTGGAATGTTTTTCTCTACTGTCTTGATGACATAGTCAAAATGCAGGAAAAATCTGCCTTCTGGCTTGTAGAGTTCTTTTGTGGGAATTTTTGGGATTTCCCAATTATCAATATCTTGATTGATATTTTCAAAGCAGATTTCTTCGTTGAAGATACTGCTGGGATTGTTAGGAATCTCAGATTCCTGAAGAGATGAAGAAGAAGGTTGGGAGGAGCGGAAAGAAAGCTTAGAAAGGGAGCGAGACAACATATTTTTATGTGTCTGGTATCTTTGCCTTCCTTTGGTTCCATAGAAGATAATAGTATGGATCCAAATCAAATCCATCTGAATATTTTCTTCATAAAGATGTACAAACATATACAAAAGCATATGAACTTATTATTCTTAACCAAGGCTATACCTTAAGCTTAACCAAAAGCAACCTGGGCATCATATTTTACCTATCTTGCTTCAGCATGGGCAAATTAGACTTACTGCCTCTTAACCACAACGACGACTTACAGCTACAGCTTGAACAAGATAACTTAAATATATGCACAATGGTTCTTACCCAGTTAAGAGGTATACCAACCAGTTAATAAGCATAAGTTCCTTAAAGAGAAGGTAGGAGGCAAGGCCTTCCATAAACTCTTTTTTTTTTTATTTATTTATTCAGAATGATCAGATCTCAGATCTACATTACTATTCCTACTTCCCCGTCGGGCTCTGATACTAGAGGGATGAAGGGGCTACAGGAAGGAAAGGGGGTTAAGGGAGTAGGATGTGGAAAGCAGGAACATAAAACGATTTACATAATTAAAAAGAAAATGCAATAAATTAAAACATGTTAAAGGAAATGAAAAAGAATCCGGAGCGGAGGCAGAGCCTCACCGGGACCGGAGGAGGAAGAAGAGAAGATGCAGTTAATGCATGCAAGTGAGGAAAGATTGATCTTTTATTGAAAATAAAACTTTATATATATATATATATATATATATATATATATATATATATATATATATATATATATATATATATATAATTCTTGCTTTCCATTATCCTGCTCTCCCTTCCTCCCTTTTATTTAAACCTTCGCCATAATCTGGTATCAGAGCCCGATGGGGAAGTAGGAATAGTAATGTAGATCTCAGATCCGATCTTTCTGAATTAAAAAAAAAAAAAAAAAAAGAGTTAAATGGAAGGCCTTGCCTCCTACCTACTCTTCTATGGTTGGCTTTGCCACCTATTTTATTATTGAACTTATGATTATTAACTGGTTGGTATACCTCTTAACTGGGTAAGAACCATTTTGCATATATTTGATCTATCTTGTTTAAGCTGTAGCTGTAAGTCCTCGCTGAGGTTAAAAGAGGCGGTAAGTCTAATTCGTCTATGCTAAAGCAAGATAAATAAAATATGATGTCCAGGTTGCTTTTGGTTAAGATTAAGGTATGACCTTGGTTAAGAATAATAAGTTCATATGTTTTTGTATATGTTTGTACATTTTATGAGAAAATATTCAGAAGGATTTGATTTGGATCTATACTATTATCTTCTATGGAACCAAAGGAAGGCAAAGATACCAGACACATAAACTATGTTGTCTCGCTCCTTTTCTAAGCTTTCTTTCCACTCCTCCCAACCCTCTTCTTCATCTCTTCAGGAATCTGAGATTCCTAACAATCCTAGCAGTATCTTCAACGAAGAGATCTGCTTTGAAAATATCAATCAAGATATTGATAATTGAGAAATCCCAAAAATTCCCACAAAAGAACTCTACAAGCCAGAAGGCAGATTTTTCTTGCATTCTGACTATGTCATTAAGACCGTAGAGAAAAACATACCAATCAACCCAGAGAGTGAAGAATTTCATCTTCTCTCTATGGACACAATCAAAAGTCACAAACAAAAATATAAGTATCTACACATTGGATGTGTTCAGGTAGCTGTTAAACCATTAATCCGAGAAGGATTAAACGCTTCAATCTTAATGTGCTTAAGAGATATTAGGCATAACAAATTTGAGGATTCACTCTTAGGAACAGTTGAAACTAGCCTAAGTCATGGTCCGATATATTTCAATTGTTATCCAAATAGAACATTAAGTTTACAAGATAGAAATATTTTGGATTCTTTGTTCTTAAACATCAAAATATGTGGGTTAGACATGAAACATGGATCTATCCCAGCGGCTTTACTGTACAGGATTCAATACAAAGTAATGAATTCTTGTAACTCTAAAGTCCTCAAAACCAAAACAACTGGAGAAACAACTTTGTTTCTCACTGATGTCACAAAGGCCAATATTATTGCGCCTAAAACAATCCTCTGGAAAGATGTAGTCTTACCAGAAAGATGGATTCTGGATAAAGCTACACCAGCTTTGCCCAGGAAATCATCAAATTTTAATCAAATTGTTCAATCTCAATCAGGACAAGTAGAATTAGTCTTTGATATGCGAAATTCTTTTAGTTCTTTTAGAACACCAAGCATTAGATCTGATATTTTCAGGTCTGTACCATCTAGGCAATCGTTCTCAGCCTTATCCCAATCATCGAATCAATCCATTAATTTACAGGGACTAGATACCTCATCCAGTATCCCTAGACCAATTTAGCAGACTGAAGATGATGATGAAAAATCAATTCAGTCCCCAACATACTCCTCTCTTAATATGTCTTATCATGATGAATTATGAGACCCATTTTGATAAGGAATCCCTAAGAAAGAATTTTTACTCTGAGGAATGGAAACCTCAAAGAGAGTGGTTCTTTCCACATTACAAGGAAACAAAACGTAAAAATATTCAAGATGAATATTACACCTTTCTTAACAATGTTAAGAAAAACATTCAATTCTTTGACTGGTTTCATGTTTATCTGGTCAAACATAATATAGATTATCCTTAGAAAATTACATTGACTGAGGACAAGTCAACAAATGTCATTACTGTTTGGCATTTGAAAAATGGTGGGTTAGTTAAAGCGGAACTACCCCCCAATACAGGATTCCAACTCCCAGGGATCAAGGATCCTAAGGATGAAACAACCCCAATCATAGCTTCATCTTTCAAAACTAAAGATGTCACTGAGCCCGTTTCACCTCATGACATCAAAAAGTTAATGGAACAAGCCAATTATACCAATAAGTATCTTCAAGTTTTAGGTACTAGGATTAAATCTGAAGTTTCTACTTTACCATCCTCTTCGGGAACCAAAATTGAAGTAGACAAACAACCATTGGATAAACCTTTATTCAAACCTTTCAAGGTTACTAGGAAGTTTAAAGAAAGTCTAAAACTTCTTCGTGATCCAGAAGTCAAAACTGAACCAAAGGTAGATCCTATCAAAAAGGTTGATCAGGGACTACAAAATATTGTGGTACCAGATTCTCCACAAGATTCTGGACCTCAAACCCAAATTCCATATGGCCTAAGAAGTAAAGGCCTAACAGGCCCAATTGGTCCAACAATTAATGTCATTGATGAAACTAGCTCAGATAGGGAATCTGTGGCTTCTTCATCAAAGACAAAAGAGGAACCCCCTTTCAATATCAATCCGATTTTCTCCAAACCTTGGAAGAAATCCACAAAGCTTTATTACCCTAGAGCAACTCCCCCAGATTTGCTCTTAGAAAAACAACCCCTAACATTCAAAAGCTTTAATGCCAATAATATCTATGAATGGAACATAGATGGTTTACCCGAATACCAAATCATGACCACATTGCAACATATGACAATGATGGCCACAGCTTACCAAGCTGCCAATGATGCTTCTGAAGAAGTAATCTGTAATATCCTCGTAGCAGGATTTACCGGCCAATTGAAAGGATGGTGGGATCATTCTTTCACAGATGAGCAGAAAGAAGAAGTCTTTACTGCTATCAAAACTGAAGCTGATGGAACACCAATCACAAGTAATGGTGAATTCATTCCTGATGCGGTAAACACCTTAATTTTTTCCATTGCTGAATATTTTATTGGAAATACTTCAGTATGGAAAAACAAAACAGCTGATTTATTAGCCAATCTCAAATGTAGATCCTTAGCAGATTTTAGGTGGTATAGAGATACATTTCTAACTAGGGTTTACACCAGAGAAGATTGTCAGGATCGTCTCTGGAAGGAAAAATTTGTAACAGGTCTTCCTACTGCCTTAAGAGACATTGTTAGGGATGAGCTTGCAGCTCATGCCCCTGAGGATAAAATCCCTTATGATAAATTAACCTATGGGCAACTCATTGTAGTTATCCATAAAATAGGAACACGACTTTGTCAAGAAGATAGAGTCCGTAATCAATTCCAAAAGGAAAAGGCAGCAAAGAAGGATTTAGGTTCATTCTGCCAACAATTCGGGATGCCCCCTTGTCCCAAAGACAAACCAAAGTCTTCCCATAAACACCATCAATCTCACCCAACCAACAAGGTCCATAAACCAAAGTATACCAAGTATAAGAGGTACAAAAGGAACACTCCTCCAAGAAAACTCAAGCAAGAGTTTAAATCCAAACCTGCAATTGATATTGCAATTCCAAAGAAATCAACCATTTGCTATAGTTGTGGTAAGCCGGGACATATTAGCAAATATTGTAGGCTTAAAAAGAAAATCAAAGCCTTAAATCTTGAACCCACAGTTGAGGAACACCTAAACAATCTCCTTATCAAATCTGATGATTCAGATGGATCAAATGGTGATTCTTCTGAAAATCTCAATCAAATTCTAGAAGATGATATCGAAAGCCAAGCTTCTGAATCTTCTAACGAAATTAATGTCATAACTAAGGAACAAGATCTCCTTTTTGAAGTTATTAATGCCATTCCTGACCAAGATGAAAGGAAAAGGTACTTTGAAAGGTTCTCTGCTTCTATGAGGCCAGAACCTAAGGCTAAAGGAAAAGCCATCATCAAAGATCAATTTGATTTCAAACAAATTCTTAAACGTTTAGATGCTAAACAACAAAAACCTGTCACAATTCAAGATCTCCAGGAAGAGATCAAAAATTTGAAAAAGAAATCAAAGAGATAAAACAAGAACAAGCTGTTCATAAGCTTATTTTATCTCAATTGGATAATCAATCCTCTGCACCTCCATCAGATGATGAAGGTCAACATCAACCCAATTACGATAAAAGTGTTAGTTATCATTTGGAGAATGAAGGACTTAACACTGACAAAGATCAAGAGTTTCTGAATCTTATTAATCAATTAAGAATTCAAAAGTTCTATATTAAGATTAGAATTATCATAGATGATTTTATTCTTAATACTACAGCACTATTTGACACTGGTGCTGATTCTAATTGTATTTTAGAAGGATTAATTCCTACTAAATATTTTGAGAAAACATCCGAAAGATTGAGTACAGCTAATGGCTCAAAACTTAGGATCAATTTCAAATTATCCAAAGCCATAATTGAGAATCATGGTCTTAAAGTAGAAACCCCGTTTTTACTTGTTAAAGATCTCAAAAATGAAGTGATTTTAGGAACACCGTTCATAAGGTCACTTTTCCCTTTAACAATCACAAATGAAGGAATTTCTACTCAACATCTGGGTAGAAAGATAATTTTCTCCTTCATAAGAAAACCTTTGGTGAGAAACTTAACTTTCTTCACCATAAACAAAACCAAGTCAATTTTCTAAAAGAGGAAGTTTCTTTTAAAAGCATTGACTTAAAACTCAATCAACCTGATATCAAAAAGAGGATCCAAGATCTTCTTGAAGAAATCCACAATTCTATCTGTTCTGATGTGCCAAATGCATTTTGGGATAGAAAGAAACATGTAGTTGATTTGCCTTACGAACAAGGTTTCACTGATAGGCAAATCCCTACCAAAGCTAGGCCCATCCAAATGAATCAGGAATTACTCCTATATTGCCAAAAAGAGATTAACGATCTCTTACAAAAAGGTTTAATTCGCTCAAGCAAATCACCATGGTCTTGTGCGGCATTTTATGTTAATAAAAATGCTGAAATTGAGCGTGGAACTCCTCGCTTAGTTCAAAATTACAAGCCCCTCAATCAAGCGCTTAAGTGGATAAGATATCCAATTCCTAACAAAAAGGATTTACTTAGTCGCTTACACAATGCAAAGATATTCTCCAAATTGGATATGAAATCTGGATATTATCAAATTGAAATCAAAGAAAGTGATCGCTATAAGACAGCTTTCACTGTCCCCTTTGAGCAATACGAATGGAATGTAATGCCCTTTGGACTTAAAAATGCTCCTTCAGAATTCCAAAAAATTATGAATGACATTTTTAATCCTTACTCAAACTTTAGTATTGTCTACATTGACGATGTTCTAGTCTTTTCTCAATCCATTGACCAGCATTTCAAACATCTTAGGATTTTTATCGGAATCATTAAGAGAAATGGTTTAGCTGTGTCAAAACCCAAAATTAAGTTATTTCAAACAAGCGTTAGCAAGTGTTAGGTTTCTTGGTCATACAATTTATCAAGGAACAATCACTCCTATCCATAGAGCCATATAGTTCGCGGATAATTTTCCCAATCAAATAATTGATAAAACCCAATTCCAGAGATTCTTATGATGTCTCAACTATGTAAAGGATTTTATCCCCAATATTAGTACTCTTATTAAGCCTTTACACGATAGGCTTAAGACAAACCCCCCTCCTTGGACAGATAAATATACCCATGTTGTCCAAACAATCAAAGCTCGGGTAAAGGATCTTCCATGCCTTTATCTTCCCAATCCTTCCGCCTTTAAAATTGTAGAAACTGATGCTTCTGACATTGTTATGGTGGAATTTTAAAACAAAGAATTTCAGAAAAAGAGCAGATCATTGCATATACTTCTAAACACTGGAATTCTGCACAATTAAATTATTCAACTGTTAAAAAAGAAATTTTAGCAATTGTTTTGTGCATATCAAAATTTCAATCCGATTTACTTAATCAAAGATTTTTGGTTAGAGTAGATTGCAAAGCTGCAAAAGACATTTTGCAAAAAGATGTAAAAAATCTTGCATCAAAACAAATTTTTGCTAGATGGCAAGCAATTTTAAGTGCTTTTGATTTTGACATTGAATTTATCAAAGGCTCTTCCAATTCTCTACCTGACTACCTTACTCGTGAATATTTACAGGGAAAGTAGACAGTTACCAAAGGCAGAAATGCCTGACTCCACTTCTTCCTCTGCAAAGGGGAAGGCCCCCAAGGCTCCCAAGGCCAAAGAAAAGGCCTCCACCTCCAAAAAGGATAAAGGACCATTAGTCCTTGCTGGACTATCAAAACAGAAACACCAAGTTGCGTCCAAATCATCTGGGTCATCCACCCAATCTGGGTCATCCACCCAGCAAACCTCCAAAGTTGGGTCATCCACCCAACAACCAACCAAAGGCCAAACGGCTCAATCTTCTCAAACAGCCAAACAATCTAAAGCCGATTACGGCATACCAATCCAAACACTTCAGGCTTTTCAAGATCAAGGCCTAACCCATCTCCCTAAAGGAACATGGAAAAGCAAACTTGAAGGTGGCCCTCACTTTCAAGAAACCAATCTTGCCAAATTAATTCATGATATGGCCAATACTCCAATCCCAATCCAAACGGTAAAACCTGATAAAACCTTATCAGTAAAAACCACCAAAAAAGCAACACCTCATTATGTTGCTAAAAATCAATTTAAAAATGTTTTACAAATGGAACCAAGTGATTGGGACAACAACCCTAATAACGTTTCCTCAAAAGTTTTTCCATATGGCTTCCACTATAAGCCCAATCATATTTTGAAAACAAGACAATTTTATGAGTTTATTTTGGTTGATACTGATTCTGTTGCGATTAAACATTATAGTGATCAGAAGGATCAAGCAAAATACACCCATTCAACTTTCCACATTCTTAAGGCTCTTACACCTGAACAATTTGGAAAGAACCCAAATATTATGAAAAAGTTTTCCCAACCATATGAACCTTGTGGTTACACATATTGGGACAACGAAGAAGCTTGGACCAACACGTTTTGGTACCAAAATAATCAAAATAAACATTCTTGGTTAAATTACTTTAAAAGAAATACCAAGTACAATTTCCCAAATTGGTTCGTCCATTGGTGGCAATTCTTCGGACCAAGCAAGACAATCTTACCCCCAGAAGTCGCTGAGGGTTTTCAAACATTCAAAGAATATTATGAGCCATCAATTAGCACCTTTAATGCTAGCCTAATATTCTTTTCCAATTTTGCATTATCATGGATCTTCAGTTGGAAATACAAGTACCAACAACAAGAAATTTTCCGTGATAATCACCTAATTTTATCAAGAGCATCATATGTGAAGTGGTGGGCAGAATTTGATTACTCTGCTGCTACCTCCGAAAATGTCAAACTTTGGTTACAGCAACACCCAAAATGGATGAAGGCTGCTAACCCAGAAACTTGTGAATTCTTAAACCAAAAGGCAAAAGCCATAGCTGCCCTTGCTGCATCAACAAGCAGAGACAGTTTCACAAAGAATTTACAAGTCATTGTCAAATTGGCACGAGAAGAAACAAAAGCTCAAGAAGCTCAAACTTCTTCTTCAAAGCAGAATCTCCCTCCTTCCGAAGAAGAAGATGAAGATCAATCCCAAGACTCAGATTCGTTCTATCAGAATGAAGATGATTGTTTTGGCATAGACACTACTGTTCATCTATCAGATGATGACTAGTAGCACTGCACAAGCGTCTGAAGACTGTTCATCCGTCTGAAGACCCAATTACTCATCTGAAGACTGTTCATCCGTCTGAAAGCCCAATCACTGTTGGCCCACAACTGTTCACTCGTCTGAACACTGTTCTGTCGACACTACAGTTCCAGTCAAGCTACCAGCACTGTTCATTAATTATTGTAATAGTATAGGTCATGATACCGGTACTGTTGTAACAGTAATTTTCAATTTCTATTTAAAGAGCGGCTACGTCCCTCTACAATTCATTCGAAGTTTTAATGAGTTTTAGAGAGAGAAACTTAGAGAGAGACGCTCTGAGAAGTGAGCCTCCTCCCTCTTCCATCTTGTCCATTCTCTTCTTCTTCGTTTTCAATCTTGTACATCTTGTTTTACTTTTAATAAAACTTCAATCTTTTCTCACTTGCATGCATTAACTGCATTCTCTCTTCTCCCTCCACCAGTCCTGGTGAGGCTTGCCTCCGTTCTGGTTTCTTTTTATATTTTCTTTCACATGTTTAATTTTTGAATTTTGATTTTACTATGTAAAACGTTTTAATTCCTACTTTCCATTATCCTGCTCTCCCTTGCTCCCTTTTATTTCAAGCCTTCGCCATAATCTGGTATCAGAGCCCGATGGGGAAGTAGGAATAGTAATGTAGATCTCAGATCCGATCTTTCTGAATAATAAAAAAAAAAAGAGTTAAATGGAAGGCCGAGCCTCCTACCTACTCTTCTATGGTTGGCTGTGCCACCTATTTTATTCTTAAACTTATGATTATTAACTGGTTGGTATGCCTCTTAACTGGGTAAGAACCATTTAGCACATATTTGATTTATCTTGTTTAAGCTGTAGCTGTAAGTCCTCGTTGTGGTTAAAAGAGGCAATAAGTCTAATTTACCCATGCTGAAGCAAGATAAGTAAAATATGGTGCCCAGGTTGCTTTTGGTTAAGCTTAAGGTATAGCCTTGGTTAAGAATAATAAGTTCATATGCTTTTGTAAATGTTTGTATATTTTATGGAGAAAATATTCAGAAGGATTTGATTTGGATCTATATTATTATCTTCTATGGAACCAAAGGAAGGCAAAGATACCAGACACATAAAATATGTTGTCTCGCTCCTTTTCTAAGCTTTCTTTCCGCTCCTCCCAACCCTCTTCTTCATCTCTTCAGGAATCTGAGATTCCGAACAATCCCAGCAGTATCTTCAACGAAGAAATCTGCTTTGAAAATATCAATCAAGATATTGATAATTGGGAAATCCCAAAAATTCCCACAAAAGAACTCTACAAGCCAGAAGGCAGATTTTTCTTACATTCTGACTATGTCATTAAGACCGTAGAGAAAAACATACCAATCAACCCAGAGAGTGAAGAATTTCATCTTCTCTCTATGGACACAATCAAAAGTCACAAACAAAAATATAGGTATCTACACATTGGATGTGTTCAGGTAGCTGTTAAACCATTAATCCGAGAAGGATTAAACGCTTCAATCTTAATGTGCTTAAGAGATATTAGGCATAACAAATTTGAGGATTCACTCTTAGGAACAGTTGAAACTAGCCTAAGTCATGGTCCGATTTATTTCAATTGTTATCCAAATAGAACATTAAGTTTACAAGATAGAAATATTTTGGATTCTTTATTTTTAAACATCAAAATATGTGGGTTAGACATGAAACATGGATCTATCCCAGCGGCTTTACTATACAGGATTCAATACAAGGTAATGAATTCTTATAACTCAAAAGTCCTCAAAACCAAAACAACTGGAGAAACAACTTTGTTTCTCACTGATGTCACAAAGGCCAATATAATTGTGCCAAAAACAATCCTCTGAAAAGACGTAGTCTTACCAGAGAGATGGATTCTGGATAGAGCTACCCCAGCTCTGCCCAGAGACTTCTCAAACTTTAATCAAATTATTCAATCTCAATCAGGACAAGTAGAATTAGTCTTTGATAGGCGAAATTCTTTTAGTTCTTTCAGAACACCAAGCATTAGATCTGAAGTTTTCAGGTCTGTACCTTCAAGGCAATCATTCTCTGCCTTATCACAATCATCCAATCAATCCATTAACTTACAGGGCCTAGATACCTCATCTAGTATCCCTAGACCAATTTATCAGACTGAAGATGATGATGGAAAATCAATTCAGTATCCAACATATTCCTCTCTTAATGCGTCTTATCATGATGAATTATGAGACCCATTTTGATAAGGAATCCCTAAGAAAGGATTTTTACTCTGAGGAATGGAAACCTCAAAGAGAGTGGTTCTTTCAACATTACAAGGGAACAAAACAAAAAAATATTCAAGAAGAATATTACACCTTTCTTAACAATATTAAGAAAAACATCCAATTCTTTGACTGGTTTCATGTTTATCTGGTCAAAAACAATATTGATTATCCTTGGAAAATTACATTGACTGAGGACAAGTCAACAAATGTCATTACTGTTTGGCATTTGAAAAACGGTGGGATAGTTAAGACAGAACTACCCCCAAATACATCTTTCCAACTCCCAGGGATCAAGGATCCTAAGGATGATACAACTCCAATCATAGCTTCACCTTTCAAAACCAAAGATGTGAACGAACCCGTTTCATCTCAAGAGATCAAAAAATTGATGGAACAAGCCAATTATACCAATAAGTATCTTCAAGTTTTAGGTACTAGGGTTAAATCTGAAGTTGCTACTTTACCATCCTCTTCGAGAACCAAAATTGAAGTAGTCAAACAACCCTTGGATAAACCCTTATTCAAACCCTTCAAGGTTACTAGGAAGTTTAAAGAAAGTCTAAAACTTCTTCGTGATCCAGAAGTAAAAACTGAACCCAAAGTAGATCCTGTCAAAATGGTTGATCAGGGACTACAAAATATTGTGGTACCAGATTCTCCACAAGATTCTGGACAACAAACTCAAAATCAATATGGACTAAGAAGTCGAGGTCCAATTATCAATGTCATTGATGAAACTTGCTCAGATCGGGAATCTGTGGCTTCTTCATCAAAAACAAAGGAAACACAACCCCCTTTCAATATTAATCCGGTTTTCTCCATACCTTGAAAGAAATCCACATAGCTTTATTACCCTAGAGCAACTCCCCCAGATTTGCTCTTAGAAGAAAAACCTCCAACATTCAAAAGCTTCAATGCCAATAACATCTATGAATGGAACATAGATGGTTTACCAGAATACCAAATCATGACCACATTGCAACATATGACAATGATGGCCACAGCTTATCAAGCTGCTAATGATGCTTCTGAGGAAGTAATCTGTAATATCCTCGTAGCAGGATTTACTGGCCAATTGAAAGGATGGTGGGATCATTCTTTCACTGATGAGCAGAAAGAAGAAGTCTTTACTGCCATCAAAACCCAAACTGATGGAACACCAATCACAAGTGATGGTGAACCCATTCCTGATGCGGTTAACACCTTAATCTTTTCCATTGCTGAACATTTCATTGGAAATAAATACCTCAGTATGGAAAAACAAAACAGTTGATTTGCTAGCCAATCTTAAATGTAGATCCTTAACAAGGGTTTACACCAGAGAAGATTGTCAGGATCGTCTCTGGAAAGAAAAATTTGTAACAGGTCTTCCTACTGCCTTAGGAGACATTGTTAGGGACGAGCTTGCAGCTCATGCCCCAGAGGGTAAAATCCCTTATGATAAATTAACCTATGGGCAACTCATTGCAGTTATCCAAAAAATAGGTACACGACTTTGTCAAGAAGATAGAGTTCGTAATCAATTCCAAAAAGAAAAGGCAGCAAAGAAGGATTTAGGTTCATTCTGCCAACAATTCGGGATGCCCCCTTGTCCTTAAAGACAAACCAAAGTCTTCCCACAAATATCATCAATCTCACCAAACCAACAAAGTACATAAACCAAAGTATACCAAGTATACTAGGTACAAAAGGAACACTCCTCCAAGAAAACTCAAGCAAGAGTTTAAATCCAAACCTGCAATTGATATTGCAATTCCAAAGAAATCAACCATTTGCTATAGTTGTGGTAAGCCAGGACATATTAGCAAATATTGTAGGCTTAAAAAGAAGATTAAAGCCTTAAATCTTGAACCAACAGTTGAGGAACAACTGAACAATCTTCTTATAGAATCAGATGGTTCAGATGGATCAAATGGTGATTCTTCTGAAAATCTTAATCAAATTTTAGAAGATGATGTCGGAAGCCAAGCTTCTGAGTATTCTAATGAAATTAATGTCTTAACTAAGAATCAAGATCTCCTTTTTGAAGTCATTAATGCCATTCCTGACCAAGATGAAAGGAAAAGATACTTTGAAAGGTTCTATGCTTCTATGAGGCCAGAACCTAAGGCTAAAGGAAAAGCCATCATCAAAGATCAATTTGATTTCAAACAAATTCTCAAACGTTTAGATTCTAAACAAAAAAAACCTGTCATAATTCAAGATCTCCAGGAAGAGATCAAAAACCTGAAACATGAAATCAAAGAGATAAAACAAGAACAAGCTATTCATAAGCTTATTTTATCTGAACTTGATAATCCATCCTCTGAAGCTCCTTCAGATGATGACCAAGCTCAACCTAGTGTTAGTCATCACTCGGATAATGATGATAACAACACTAACAAAGACCAAGAGTTTTTGAATCTTATTAATCAATTAAGGATTCAAAAGTTCTATATTAAGATTAGAATTATCATTGATGATTTTATTCTTAATACGACAGCCCTGTTTGATACTGGTGCTGATTCAAATTGTATTTTAGAAGGATTAATTACTACTAAATATTTTGAGAAAACATCCGAAAGATTGAGTACTGTAAATGGCTCAAAACTTAGGATTAATTTCAAATTATCCAAAGCCATAATTGAGAATCATGGTCTTAATATAATTTCTACTCAACATCTGGGTAGAAAGATAATTTTCCCCTTCATACGAAAACCTTTGGTAAGAAACTTGAACTTTCTTCACCATAAACAAAATCAAGTCACTTTTTTAAAGGAAGAAGTTTCTTTTAAAATTATTGACTTAAAACTCAATCACCCTGATATCAAAAAGAGGATCCAAGATCTTCTTGAGGAAATCCACAATTCTATCTGTTCTGATGTGCCAAATGCATTTTGGGATAGAAAGAAACATGTAGTTGATCTGCCTTACAAACAAGGTTTCACTGATAGGCAAATCCCTACCAAAGCTAGACCCATCCAAATGAACCAGGAATTACTTCAATATTGCCAAAAAGAGATTAACGATCTCTTACAAAAGGGTTTAATTTGCCCAAGCAAATCACCATGGTCTTGTGCGGCATTTTATGTTAATAAAAATGTTGAAATTGAGCGTGGAACTCCTCGCTTAGTTCAAAATTACAAGCCCCTCAATCAAGCGCTTAAGTGGATAAGATATCCAATTCCTAACAAAAAGGATTTACTTAGTCGCTTACACAATGCAAAGATATTCTCCAAATTTGATATGAAATCTAGATATTATCAAATTGAAATCAAAGAAAGTGATCGCTATAAGACAGCTTTCACTGTCCCCTTTGGGCAATACGAATGGAATGTAATGCCCTTTGGACTTAAAAATGCTCCTTCAGAATTCCAAAAAATTATGAATGACATTTTTAATTCTTACTCAAACTTTACTATTGTCTACATTGACGATGTTCTAGTCTTTTCTCAATCCATTGACCAGCATTTCAAACATCTTAGGATTTTTATCGGAATCATTAAGAGAAATGGTTTAGCTGCGTCAAAACCCAAAATTAAGTTATTTCAAGCAAGCGTTAGTTTTCTTGGTCATACAATTTATCAAGGAACAATAACTCCTATCCATAGAGCCATAGAGTTCGCGGATAATTTTCCCAATCAAATCATTGATAAAACCCAATTACAGAGATTCTTAGGATGTCTCAATTATGTAAAGGATTTTATCCCCAATATAAGTATGCTTATTAAGCCTCTACACGATAGGCTTAAGAAAGACCCTCCTCCTTGGACAGATAAACATACACATGTTGTCCAAACCATCAAAATTGTTGAAACTGATGCTTCTGACATTGGTTACGGTGAAATTTTAAAACAAAGAATTTCAGAAAAAGAGCATATCATTGCATATATTTCTAAACACTGGAATTCTGCACAATTAAATTATTCAACTGTTAAAAAAGAAATTTTAGCAATTGTTTTGTGCATATCAAAATTTCAATCCGATTTACTTAATCAAAGATTTTTGGTTAGAGTAGATTGCAAAGCTGCAAAAGACATTTTGCAAAAAGATGTAAAAAATCTTGCATCAAAACAAATTTTTTCCCGATGGCAAGCAATTTTAAGTGCTTTTGATTTTGAAATTGAATTTATCAAAGGCTCTTCCAATTCTCTCCAATTACTCTACCTGACTACCTTCTTCCTCTGCAAAGGGGAAGGCCCCCAAGGCCAAAGAGAAGGCCTCCACATCCAAAAAGGCCAAAGGCCCATTAGTCCTTGCTGGACTATCAAAACAGAAACGCCAAGATGCGTCCAAATCATCTGGGTCATCCACCCAATCTGGGTTATCCGCACAGCAAACCTCCAAAGTTGGGTCATCCACCAAAAAACCAACCAAAGCCCAAACGGCCCAATCTTCTCAAACAGCCAAACAATCTAAAGCAGATTATGCTATACCAATCCAAACCCTTCAGGTTTTCCAAGATCAAGGCCTAACCCATCTCCCTAAAGGAACATGGAAAACTAAAGTTGAAGGTGATCCTGACTTTCAAGAGACCAACCTTGCCAAATTAATTCATGATATGGCCACCAAAAAAGCAACACCCCATTATGTTGCTAAAAATCAATTGAAAACTGTTCTTCAAATGGAACCAAGTTATTGGGACAACAACCCTAATAATGTTCCTACAAAAGTTTTTCCATATGGCTTTCATTATAAGCCTAATCACATTTTAAAAACAAGGCAATTTTATGAGTTTATTATGGTTGATTCTGATTCTGTTGCGATTAAACATTATAGTGATCAGAAGGATCAAGCAAAATACACCCATTCAACTTTCCAGATTCTTAAGGTTCTTACACCTGAACAATTTGGAAAGAACCCAAATATTGTGAAAAAGTTTTCCCAACCATATGAACCTTGTGGTTATACATATTAGGACTACGAAGAAGCATGGACCAACACGTTTTGGTACCAAAATAATCAAAATAAACATTCTTGGTTAATTTACTTTAAAAGAAATACCAAGTACAATTTCCCAAATTGGTTCGTCCATTGGTGGCAATTCTTCGAACCAAGCAAGACAATCTTACCCCCAGAAGTCACTGAGGGTTTTCAAACATTCAAAGAATATTATGAGCCATCAGTTAGCACCTTTAATGCTAGCCTAATATTCTTTTCCAATTTTGAATTATCATGGATCTTCAGTTGGCAATACAAAGTACCAACAACAAGAAAGTTTCCCTGATAATCACCCAATTTTATCAAGAGCATCATATGTGAAGTGGTGGGCAGAATTTGATTACTCTGTTGCTACCTCCGAAAATGTCAAACTTTGGTTACAGCAACACCCAAAATGGATGAAGGCTGCTAACCCAGAAACTTGTGAATTCTTAAACCAAAAGGCAAAAGCCATAGCTGCCCTTGCTGCATCAACAAGCAGAGACAGTTTCACAAAGAATTTACAAGTCATTGCCAAATTGGCACGAGAAGAAACAAAAGCTCAAGAAGCTCAAACTTCTTCTTCAAAGCAGAATCTCCCTCCTTCCGAAGAAGAAGATGAAGATCAATCCCAAGACTCAGATTCGTTCTATCAGAATGAAGATGATTGTTTTGGCATAGACACTACTTTTCATCTGTCTGATGATGACTAGTAGTACTGTACAAGCGTCTGAAGACTATTCATCCGTCTGAAGACTCAATTACTCGTCTGAAGACTGTTCATCCGTCTGAAGGCACAATCACTGTTGGCCCACAACTGTTCACTCGTCTGAACACTGTTCTGCCGACACTACAGTTCGAGTCAAGCTACCGGCACTGTTTATTAATTATTGTAATAGTATAGGCCATGATACCGGTACTGTTGTAACAGTAATTTTCAATTTCTATCTAAAGGGCGGCTGCGTCCCTCTTCAAGAATTATAAGTTTAGAGAGTTTTAGAGAGAGAGACTTAGAGAGAGACGCTCTGAGAAGTGAGAGAAGGGAGAAGATGGAAGACGGAGGAGGCTCACTTCTCAGAGCGTCTCTCTCTAAGTCTCTCTCTCTAAAACTCTCTAAACTTCTAATTCTTGAAGAGGGACGCAGCCGCTCTTTAGATAGAAATTGAAAATTACTGTTACAACAGTACCGGTATCATGGCCTATACTATTACAATAATTAATGAACAGTGCCGGTATCTTGACTGGAACTGTAGTGTCGGCAGAACAGTGTTCAGACGAGTGAACAGTTGTGGGCCAACAGTGATTGTGCCTTCAGACGGATGAACAGTCTTCAGACGAGTAATTGAGTCTTCAGACGGATGAAATAGTCTTCAGACGCTTGTACAGTACTACTAGTCATCATCAGACAGATGAACAGTAGTGTCTATGCCAAAAACAATCATCTTCATTCTGATAGAACGAATCTGAGTCTTGGGATTGATCTTCATCTTCTTCTTCGGAATGAGGGAGATTCTGCTTTCAAGAAGAAGTCTGAGCTTCTTGAGCTTTTGTTTCTTCTAGTGCCAATTTGGCAATGACTTGTAAATTCTTTGTGAAACTGTCTCTGCTGGTTGATGCAGCAAGGGCAACTATGGCTTTTGCCTTTTGGTTTAAGAATTCACAAGTTTCTGGGTGAGCAGCCTTCATCCATTTTGGGTGTTGCTGTAACCAAAGTTTGACATTTTCGGAGGTAGCAGCAAAGTAATCAAATTCTGCCCACCACTTCACATATGATGCTCTTGATAAAATTGGGTGATTATCAGGGAAACTTTCTTGTTGTTGGTACTTGTATTGCCAACTGAAGGTCCATGATAATGCAAAATTGGAAAAGAATATTAGGCTAGCATTAAAGGTGCTAACTGATGGCTCATAATATTCTTTGAATGTTTGAAAACCCTCAGTGACTTCTGGGGGTAAGATTGTCTTGCTTGGTTCGAAGAATTGCCACCAATGGACGAACCAATTTGGGAAATTGTACTTGGTATTTCTTTTAAAGTAAATTAACCAAGTATGTTTATTTTGATTATTTTGGTACCAAAACGTGTTGGTCCAAGCTTCTTCGTAGTCCCAATATGTATAACCACAAGGTTCATATGGTTGGGAAAACTTTTTCACAATATTTGGGTTCTTTCCAAATTATTCAGGTGTAAGAACCTTAAGAATCTGGAAAGTTGAATGGGTGTATTTTGCTTGATCTTTAGGGTCACGATAATGTTTAATCGAGACAGAATCAGAATTAACCAAAATAAACTCATAAAATTGCCTTGTTTTTAAAATGTGATTGGGCTTATAATGAAAGCCATATGGAAAAACTTTTGTAGAAACATTATTAGGGTTGTTGTCCCAATAACTTGGTTCCATTTGAAGAACAGTTTTAAATTGATTTTTACCAACATAATGGGGTGTTGCTTTTTTGGTGGTTTTTACTGATAAGGTTTTATCAGGTTTTACCGTTTGGATTGGGACTGGAGTATTGGCCATATCATGAATTAATTTGGCAAGGTTGGTCTCTTGAAAGTCAGGACCACCTTCAAGTTTGGTTTTCCATGTTCCTTTAGGGAGATGGGTTAGGCCTTGATCTTGGAAAGCCTGAAGGGTTTGGATTGGTATAGCATAATCTGCTTTAGATTGTTTGGTTGTTTGAGAAGATTGGGCCGTTTGGGCTTTGGTTGGTTTTTGGGTGGATGACCCAACTTTGGAGGTTTGCTGTACGGATAACCCAGATTGGGTGGATAACCCAGATGATTTGGACGCACCTTGGCGTCTCTGTTTTGATAGTCCAGCAAGGACTAATGGGCCTTTGGTCTTTTTGGATGTGAAGGCCTTCTCTTTGGCCTTGGGGGCCTTCCCCTTTGCAGAGGAAGAAGTGGAGTTTGGCATTTCTGCCTTTGATTTCTGGCTACTGTTTTCCCTGTACATATTCACGGGTAAGGTAGTCAGGTAGAGAATTGAAAGAGCCTTTGATAAATTCAATTTCAAAATCAAAAGCACTTAAAATTGCTTGCCATTGGGCAAAAATTTGTTTTGATGCAAGATTTTTTATATCTTTTTGCAAAATGTCTTTTGCAGCTTTGCAATCTACTCTAGCCAAAAATCTTTGATTAAGTAAATCGGATTGAAATTTTGATATGCACAAAACAATTGCTAAAATTTCTTTTTTAACAGTTGAATAATTTAATTGTGCAAAATTCCAGTGTTTAGAAGTATATGCAATGATATGCTCTTTTTCTGAAATTCTTTGTTTTAAAATTCCACCGTAACCAATGTCAGAAGCATCAGTTTCAACAATTTTAAAGGCAAAAGGATTGGGAAGGTAAAGGCATGGAAGATCCTTTACCCGAGTTTTGATGGTTTGGACAACATGTGTATGTTTATCTGTCCAAGGAGGAGGGTCTTTCTTAAGCCTATCGTGTAGAGGCTTAATAAGCATACTTATATTGGGGATAAAATCCTTTACATAATTGAGACATCCTAAGAATCTCTGTAATTGGGTTTTATCAATGATTTGATTGGGAAAAATATCCGCGAACTCTATGGCTCTATGGATAGGAGTTATTGTTCCTTGATAAATTGTATGACCAAGAAACCTAACGCTTGTTTGAAATAACTTAATTTTGGGTTTTGACGCAGCTAAACCATTTCTCTTAATGATTCCGATAAAAATCCTAAGATGTTTGAAATGCTGGTCAATGGATTGAGAAAAGACTAGAACATCGTCAATGTAGACAATAGTAAAGTTTGAGTAAGGATTAAAAATGTCATTCATAATTTTTTGGAATTCTGAAGGAGCATTTTTAAGTCCAAAGGGCATTACATTCCATTCGTATTGCCCAAAGGGGACAGTGAAAGCTGTCTTATAGCGATCACTTTCTTTGATTTCAATTTGATAATATCCAGATTTCATATCAAATTTGGAGAATATCTTTGCATTGTGTAAGCGACTAAGTAAATCCTTTTTGATAGGAATTGGATATCTTATCCACTTAAGCGCTTGATTGAGGGGCTTGTAATTTTGAACTAAGCGAGGAGTTCCACGCTCAATTTCAGCATTTTTATTAACATAAAATGCCACACAAGACCATGGTGATTTGCTTGGGCGAATTAAACCCTTTTGTAAGAGATCGTTAATCTCTTTTTGGTAATATTGAAGTAATTCCTGGTTCATTTGGATGGGTCTAGCTTTGGTAGGGATTTGCCTATCAGTGAAACCTTGTTCGTAAGGCAGATCAACTACATATTTCTTTCTATCCCAAAATGCATTTGGCACATCAGAACAGATAGAATTGTGGATTTCCTCAAGAAGATCTTGGATCCTCTTTTTGATATCAGGGTGATTGAGTTTTAAGTCAATACTTTTAAAAGAAACTTCTTCCTTTAAAAAATTGACTTGATTTTGTTTATGGTGAAGAAAGTTCAAGTTTCTTACCAAAGGCTATTGTATGAAGGGGAAAATTATCTTTCTACCCAGATGTTGAGTAGAAATTCCTTCATTTGTAATTGTTAAAGGGAAAAGTGACCTTATGAACGGTGTTCCTAAAATCACTTCATTTTTAAGATCTTTAACAAGTAAAAACGGGGTTTCTACTTTAAGGCCATGATTCTCAATTATGGCTTTGGATAATTTGAAATTAATCCTAAGTTTTGAGCCATTTGCAGTACTCAATCTTTTGGATGTTTTCTCAAAATATTTAGTAGGAATTAATCCTTCTAAAATACAATTTGAATCAGCACCAGTATCAAACAGGGCTGTCGTATTAAGAATAAAATCATCAATGATAATTCTAATCTTAATATAGAACTTTTGACTTCAAAAATGATTAATAAGATTCAAAAACTCTTGGTCTTTGTTAGTGTTGTTATCATCATTATTCGAATGATGACTAACACTAGGTTGAGCTTGGTCATCATCTGAAGGAGCTTCAGAGGATGGATTATCAGGTTCAGATAAAATAAGCTTATGAATAGCTTGTTCTTGTTTTATCTCTTTGATTTCATGTTTCAGGTTTTTGATCTCTTCCTGGAGATCTTGAATTGTGACAGGTTTTTGTTGTTTAGAATCTAAACGTTTGAGAATTTGTTTGAAATCAAATTGATCTTTGATGATGGGTTTTCCTTTAGCCTTAGGTTCTGGCCTCATAGAAGCATAGAACCTTTCAAAGTATCTTTTCCTTTCATCTTGGTCAGGAATGGCATTAATGACTTCAAAAATGAGATCTTGATCCTTAGTTAAGACATTAATTTCATTAGAAGACTCAGAAGCTTGGCTTTTGACATCATCTTCTAAAATTTGATTAAGATTTTCAGAAGAATCACCATTTGATCCATCTGAATCATCTGATTCTATAAGAAAATTGTTCAGTTGTTCCTCAACTGTTGGTTCAAGATTTAAGGCTTTAATCTTCTTTTTAAGCCTACAATATTTGCTAATATGTCTTGGCTTACCACAACTATAGCAAATGGTTGATTTCTTTGGAGTTGCAATATCAATTGCAGGTTTGGATTTAAACTCTTGCTTGAGTTTTCTTGGAGGAGTGTTCTTTTTGTACCTAGTATACTTGGTATACTTTGGTTATGTACTTTGTTGGTGTGGTGAGATTGATGATGTTTGTGGGAAGACTTTGGTTTGTCTTTAGGACAAGGGGGCATCCCGAATTGTTGGCAGAATGAACCTAAATCCTTCTTTGCTGCCTCTTCTTTTTGGAATTGATTACGAACTCTATCTTCTCTGGTGTAAACCTTTGTTAGGAAGGTATCTCTATACCACCTAAAGTTTGATAAGGATCTACAATTAAGATTGAATAATAACTCAGCAGACCTATCCATCCAAGCGGATGCATTGCCGACCAAATGTTCATCAATTGAAAAGATTAAGGTGTTAACGGCATCTGGAACTGGTTCACCATCGCTTTTGATTGGCGTTCCGTCTGCTTCTGTCTTTATAGCAGTAAAGATTCTTTCTTTCTGCTGGTCCGAGAAAGAATGATCTTACCATCCTTTCAATTGTCCAGTAAAACCTGCCGTCAAGATATTGCAAATTGTCTCTTCAGAAGCATCATTCGCAGTGTGGTATGCAGTTGCCATCATTGTCATATGCTGCAATGTGGTCAAGATGTGATACTTCGCTTGGCCATCTATGTTCAATTCACAGATGTTGTTTGCGTTGAAGCTTTTGAACGTTGGGGCTTTTTCTTCTAAGAACAAATCTGGGGGAGTTACTCTAGTAGTAAAGCTTTGAAGGTTTTTTTTTTCATGGTTCACTAAAAACCAGATTGAGGTTAAGAGGGGGTTTCGCCACGTCTTTAGTTTCGGAGGTAGTAGCCACATATTCTATTTCTGAGTTACCTTCATTAATGACATTGATTGTTGGACCTCTACTTCTTGTGTTATAAGGAGCTTGGGATTCGCCTGATACTTGCGACGTTTCCAGAACCAAAAGGTTTTGTAGTTTCTCATCAATTTTGTTGATGATATCTACCTTTGATTCTGTTTTGTCCTCTGGGTTGTGAAGAAATTTCAGGCTTTCCTTAAACTTCTGGGTAACCTTGAAGGGTTTGAATAAGGGCTTTTCCAAGGGCTTGTTTGCTTCCTTCTTTGTTCCCAAAGAGGATGGGGAAGTAGAGACTTCTTCCTTTGTCAACTTAGTACCTAAAACTTGAAGGTACTTGTTCGTATAATTTGACTGCTCCATTAACTTCTGGATGTCCGAGCAGAAACTGGCTCACTTACATTTTTTATTTTGAATGGAGAGGCATGATTGATTTTTTATTGTTAGTTTAAAACCCTAAACCCTTAATTTTAATTAAAAAAAAAAAGTGAAGTCGGATTGGCCAAACCCAAATTCTAAACTAAATAAAAAACAAGAGTGATGAGAAGTCGACGGCGATTTCAAAATGAAAAAAAAATATTTGTGTATATAATATTGGAAAGAGAGTATTTAAGGATTTAAATTTTTTTTTTGTTAAATTGCACTTTCCGTCCACAAGTTTTTCATTTTGGCGAAAATTGTCCCCCAACATTTTTTTTGGCGAATTTAGTTCTCTCAAAATCCAAATGTTACGAATTTGGTACCCATATTTTTTTAATTGCACTTTTGGTCCTTCATTTTTTCAAAATCTATGCTTTTGATAGACTAAAAGTGCAAAAAACTCATAATTTTGAAGGATCAAAAATATAATTAAAAAATATGAGGACCAAATTCACAACATTTAAATTTTAGGATGACTAAATTTGCTAAAAAAATTTAGGACATCATGAAAACTTAGTAACGAAAATTTCAATTTAACATTTTTTTTTTTTTTTTTGGTTATTCCAAAAAGAAAATCCTATTCTGCAGCTTTAACGCACTTACCAAAAGAGAGGGGCATATAACGGCGGCTGGACGGCGTTGGAACGGTTGTTCGCGCGGCAGAGAGACAGGCTGTGGTGGGTGTTCTGTTGTGGTGCATCCAGGGTGGAGCTACGCGCTCTGTTGCGGCACGAGTTCGGCCTCCGTTGTCCTACTACGGCAACGCGCCAGCGATGATGGAGTGGTCACACGTGGCTCTCGGACAACGGCTGGCGGATGCAGCACGCGTTTGATAGTGATCGCAAGTCGCTTCGTCGTGGTGGCTTACGGGACACGTTCTGTACGTTGAGGGCTCTGCAAGCCATCGATCTATGAGGATTGAGGTTTTTGGGAGTATTAATTTTGAAGGATGGTGAAGAATGGTAAGGGGTTTTTGTTTGTATATGAAACTTGTGAAGTTTAGGTGGAAATTTGTGATTTGGTTGCTAAAATTGTGTTACTGTCTGTAGGTTGTGATGGAGAAAGGTGATCATGGAGGTCCGTCTTTTGAGGGTGAGGGATGTTTAAGGAAAATGGTTTTGTGAGGTTGCATTGGCTGTGGAGGATCAAAGTTTGTGAGTGTTGATGTAGTATTTATTGTTTGGTCTGAAAAATGGACCGTTAGGGGTATGAGGGATGATTTGATAGGTGGAATCAAAGGCCGTTGGTGAATACTATTCCCCCTCGGTTTCGTCATTTCATGTAGCAGTGCACAATGTATGTACCGTTCCGCTGATGCACGGCAAAAAGGCAAAAATGAAAAAGGATCCAATGCTGCTAAAAGTTCTTTTTCTTAAAATAAAGTCTTTAAATTATTAGTCAAATGAGATGATGGCATGTCATGATGGACGAAGACGTACTTTCAATTTTTGCTTTTTTTTTTTATTTTATTATTAATTGTTTTTGTGTTTGAGGCAAGAGGAAGCAAATAGGAGAAAGTGATGCCATTCTTCTTCTCTTCTCCTTTCATCTTTTGTTTAGATACTTAGAGCACCAAGTTTCCATCATTAAGGTAAGGGATTTTTCAATTATTTTTAAAATTCTGATTCAGGAATTGTGATGTTCGTTTGCTTTCTTTTAATTCAGGAATTGTAGGTGGATGTGATGAGGCTGTGAGAGCTATTCTTTTTTTAGTACTATATCCCTGTATGTGTGCAGTGCTAGATATACATATATATTGCTCCCTCATTTTTTTCTTTATCTGAACCGAATTTGGAGCAAAAGGGGTACGGTGCACGTTATGCTTAAAACAAAATATTTTGGGCGGTGCTGTGCAAATGAGGAATAGAACCATGTTATTTGTTTTACTGTGTCAACTTTTTTACGGCGCTGATGCGATGAGTTTGCCGTGCCTTTTTTTTTTTTTTTTTTTGCTTGAAGCTGCGTTTCAATCATGAAGTTATGTTTTTTGAATTGGAAATTGAAGGAAGACAACTAGCTTTAGCGGTCGAGCATGGGAGCTTGACTTTTGTTCAAAGTCGTGAATCCCGTGAGATATATGCAAGATATAATATTATATGTATACTTGCTTTTATCTACAAGGTTATGCATATGCAAATTTTATATATTTTATTATTTATGCATGCTTTTATCTATAATGTTATATAGAGGCATATCTAGTGGGAGGGGTTTTTTTATGTGAGAGTGAGAGGAGCAAATTTTGATCATTAAAATCATACATAGATGGTCACGATTAAAAGTAGGTTAGTGATCATGTGACCACTTAAAATAGTCATGTTACTTTATGTTCTAATTTTGATCATTCATGATTTGATCCAAAAGCTAAGATTTGCTCTTCTCACTCTCATATAAAAACACTCCTCTCACTTGATACATCTCCATGTCGTATATATATATAGGTGAATTCTCTGGTACCCCCAGGTAACTTTACTCTGCCTAAGTGGTCCAATCAGATTGTGAGAACCATTTGATTTGACTCATTAACACGATCCATTTAATTGAGGTGACGCATTCTAGTTGAACAGGATAACTTTTACTTCAAAATTATTGGGAGTATCGGAGAAGACATCTCTCACACACACACACACACTATATATATATATATATATATATATATATATATATATATATATATATATATGCAGCTTTTGTATGATTGGAGTTATGTACACCTTGTTTTATTGTTGTGAAAAGAGACGTAATGAACTATTGTTCGATTAGTACATTTTATTATTGTGAAGGGAGTATTACTGAAATTTCCATATGGGTTGATATATAATTGTTCAATATGCATTTCTTGATAATGCTTTTAAATGATTATGGAACTATGTATGTGTATGTTTTGGCGTCTTGAGGTGATTTTTGTGAGAAATACTTAATGGAATGAATAGACAAATGTTTTGGATTAAGGGTAATTACAATGGTGTGATTTTGGTAGTAGGTAATTATTAAAAATATAAAGTAAAGAGAAAATAAATAAACAAAAGAAGTGAGGAAATGAATTGTGTTTGAAGACCACAAGAACATAACAAGGGGCTTGGCGCGGCTGAAAAGGGAGGTAGTTCAAGGTGGTTAGATGATGGTTTTGGTCGTGGGTTGTTTCAATGGTGGTGAGTACTTGGGTGGTGGAGATAGCAGATGGCTAGGGATATGTCATGGTGGTTTGATTTCAGTGGGTTTGGTCGCGTAGTTTGTAGATGCATGGTTTCTGGGATGGCACGATGGTCTATTTGGGTGTTGTTGGGATTGGCCTAATTACCTGGAGGGAACATACAGAACGGTGTTGAGTTGGTGGGTTTTTGGTAATGAAGCAGGGAGGTTTAGTACATGGTGGTGAGATGTGAGGGTGATGGCTGTTGTATTATGACGGTGGTGTGGCCAGAGGCATGGTGGGAGGGAATTGGGTTATATATGGTTAGGGTTGGGCTAGTGACAAATGCTTTATTTAAGGGTAATTTCGTTTCAAAAATTGACATGTGGGCTGCACATGACTACTTCTGTTAGCAATTAACGGAAATTTGGACAAAAGGGTTGATTTGCACATTTTAAAAACTATAAGAATCAAGTTGCAATTTTTTGAATAATAATAGGGACTAAAGTACACGGAGATCTAAATTCACGGGACTAAATTGCATTTCTTATTATTTTAAAAGTAACAATCGATAAATGTTTTACACTTATCTTGTACCATATACACACAAAAAAACCTACTAACTCATGTGAAGAAATGAATTACAATTCATTGATTATATATATTAAAAGACTTTTTTTTAAAAATTCTATTTGCTGACACTTAATTAGCTTGACCGCCTTAATTATTTACCTAGGTCAAAATCAATTAAAGGTTCAAAGTTATTATATAAGTGAAGTACATGGTGTGACATATCTAATTTTTTTGGGAGAGCTTAATTAATGTATTTCTTATGTTCCAATTTATAGAAAGTCAGATATAGTGCTTTAAATATATTTAGAGGTAGATAAAATTTCTTACGTACCATCTATCTATTGTAATAAACCTCAATTCCTTGCATAAAAAAAAAAAAAACAAATAACCTCTCAGCCTTTTTGGTAATGCTAGCTGGCATGATTAATGCCCAGTCGTTGGCTTGAGATCTTTCCAGTGAAACATATGGGGAAGCTAGTTTATTTTTCTAAGCAGGCACTCACATTTTACATTCTTATAAATATTACCTAACCACGTAAATGCTATGGTCCCCAAACATGAGTAGGGTTTATAAAACATCCCATCTTTTGATCTGGAATACTAAGTTTGATTATTTTATTTTCCAAAACAAGTCCTGAAATAATTGTAATTGCAAAGTAGTCATTTGTTCTATTTATCTAATACAAGTAATTATTATGTCTGAATCACCATGTCCAAAAACATTATCTCTTTTTAGACTCTCGGTCCAAGGTTTCTCGAAAATCACCACCTTCTTCGCTATCGTTCCCTTCCCCAGATCCGCCGTCCATCGTCAGCACCGCCCCCCGGATTTGCCTCTCCGTCAACATCGACGTCAACCCTCTAAACTAGTTCAGTTGTTCTTGCGACTATCACTCTGTTTAGCGACTTTCCTACGACCTTCCTTTTGTCTTGTTCCTCTCACCCTTTTCTACTGTAAGTCACTGTCACCACTACCCCGCTCTTCTGTAAATCGTGCAAGTGGCGAGGTGGTCGCGAGAATAATAATCGTAAAATGATTATCTACAATCTGCTCGATGACAATTTCTTCTTAGGCGATTGAAACTTGGAGATCTAATCGCGCCAGCCTCTCTGCAAGAGAGGGAATGAGGTTGAGGGAGACGGGATAGGGATGCTACTGCCTACTTGGGTTCGCAGGGATCTTTTGTTTACTTTTGGGCCTTGCTTTGCAAACCCATTATAAGAATCTAAGTGTTATACGAGAACAATGGCAACCATTAGAATGAGGATTTTGTGCTAGGAGGTGGAAGATTGGTGTTTTTTTTTCATAAAGGGAGAGATTCACACCCTAAATAAACATTAAACAATAAAATTATTTGTTTTTATCTTTTTTTCAACATCAATACCGTAAATAAATACTTACAACTACAACACTTCAATTGAAAATAGCAACTCACCTCACATATAACTTGTTGACCCGGTGACAAGTTAGGTGTGTGTGGGGTAACCCATTCTCCTTTTTATGCCCATCTAATGGTCACGATACGTATCAGCATATAGGGAGCATGGATGCAAACTCAAATTTTATTGCTTTATTTGTTTTAATAAAGAGAATAATTTGTTTCGAGACATGTTTTTAATTATATAATTGATCCATTGCTTAAAAAAAAATAGCATAAAATATCTTTAATAATATAAAATTGAAGATGAAGAACCACTAATCATTTTTGTAAAAGAATGATAATTTAGAATGGCTAACTTTTTCTTGATTTTTCAAAGTATTTTCTCACCCGATAGATGAGAGACTAATCTCTCGAGATACGGTTAGTTGCTTAAGCGGGATCCCTCCCAATAATGTTTTTCATACACATGATCCAAAGATCGAATACAGGACCACATACTTAATTGGTTCTTTTTATTAATTTTATGTTATTAATATTCTTTCTGGCTAATTTTCCTTAGCCTTTATTTCTTTCAAATTACATTACTCTTGGACCTTTGCTTCTCTACTCTATATCTCTCTGAAGGTTCGCTCTTCTATGCACACTCTAAAACATGGTGCACCGTGCCCCCCTCTTTGTGACGTATTTCTGACCGTTGGGTTGTTATAAAATTAATTAAGTATAAATTGGTCACCGATTGACTAGGTTTTCCAGAAAATGTTGGTAGTTGCAAAAAAGGTATCTTCCTCTTCACCTCCCTCCCTCTTCCCACCTCACCCACCCCACTTCCATTTCTGGTTGAAGGCCAACCATCGTCACTCCCGCTGCTAAAATATCAAACCCAAACCCTAAACATCAGAAATTGCAGACATGGTGACCACCCTAGATTCCATTTCCTATTTTACCATGCTGGCTAAAAAAGAGGACCAAGAGTGGCCGAGACCAGCGGCGTCGACGACCTCAAGGAGGATGTTGTCAGCGGCGACAGAGTCACCGAGCTCGATCTGGAGGAAGGAGAAGGAGTCGCCGGCGACAGAGACGTCGACAACGATCTCGTTGTAGCAAAGGATGGACAGAAGGGCGGAGAAGTCGAAGGCGCGTAACAAAGGACGATGGAGTGGTCGAACTGGAGACGGGCTTCTTGGCCGATGATGACGAAGATATCGGATCCGACGACGGAGCCGAATAAGAGCCAGGTGAGGTCCCACTAGGTGAGGCAGCAGTGCATGTGGTTCTTGGTGCCTGCAACTTTGAAAGAGTTGGGGAAGATGCCTAGTCTTATTGCAATCATCATCATGGCTTTATTAACAGAGAAGTCTGAACATAGAGTAGGGTTTTATAGTTATTTTTTGTTATTTCTTGTCAAAACAATGGAAATGGGAAATGGGAAATAGGAGTGTGTATAAATGCTTTAAAGCATGTGGCAGAATCAATGTGGTCTTGCTGATTTAATTTGGTGGTCGGAGGGGGTGGGCGGTGGTGACGACGATCACCAGAGAAGTGGCCTATGGTGTTAAGGTTGAAGAAGATGATGATGGGGGTGAGGTTTTTGTTAAATTGCTTTTAGGATTCATTTTCAAATATAATAATTTAAGGACTTGTTTTTGAAAATATTTAAAAACTTGTTATTACAGGTAAAAAATGGGGTGTTCATACATCCCATTATGTTTGGTGTACTATAGAAGCCACCCTCTCCGAAACACGCAAACATGATTCTAGCATAATTTTTTCATGTTTGTTTTTGCATGACTATGATCAAAAGGGGTGTCTAGAAGGTTAATGCAACCTATAAATTTCAGAATTTTGACACAATTTAACCTATAAAATGAGGATTAGATTGGACCCGCTAGTTGGGTCAGGTTAAAAATTCCATCTAGGTAACTTTTTTTTCTCTAAATGTCATTTAGTCATTGAGCCATTTCAAATTCTTTTACTCTATCTTTTTTTTATAGCATCAATTAAGTTCAAGTGTAGACATTGTAATCACAATGCGATTCGAAAAGTAAAATAGAGATGATAAAACATCTAACAAACAATTGCGATGAAAATTCAACGAGTCATTTGAATGCTAGAGTATATTGAGAAAAATGAGAAAAAAGAAAATAATTATGTCAATTCATATGTTATATATGATGAAATTGGCTTTAGTTAGAAACGAAACAGAAAATACCAAAGGGGGGGTCAAATATAAACACACACACATGCTGATGTGTGAAATCCTCAAGTGTACTCAAATTTAAGTAAAACTTTTAACGTCGGTTTTTTAAAGAACCGACATTAAAATGTTTATTTTAACGTCTGGTTTTTTATTAACCGACGTTAAAAGTTTTATTCAAAATTTTAACGTCAAATATTCATACAACCGACGTTAAATATGATTTAAATGAGCTAATTATTTACCATTCTGCCACCGCGTCTTTTTTAACGTCAAGTTTTATTGAACAGATGTTAAATCTAGTCGTAAAATCCATATTTTCCCCTAGTGATTTCTAATTAATTAACTAAACAATAGCAAGTAATTCGATGAAGGGAATATGATAAAAACCCAAAAGTAAAGAATTAACAGTCAATAAAAGCAAGGACAAATAGCAAGAAATCAAGTAAGTATTTTTCAATTTCTAAAAGGTTTCCAAGATTAGGGTTACCACAATGACAAATTATGAATCCAAATCCTTTTATTAATATCAAACTCTTTTGATGGTAAATTATCCTAACTTAGTTAATGTTCTCTCTCGAGATACAAGAACCATGCCCAATTAAACCAATTCCTACTCTCGTGATAATTGAATTTAGATTGAACCCATTATGATTTGTGATAATTCAATTGAATCCTCGAAAGACTAAACCTGCTCTCAAGATTTAAGTCTTAAGTTCAATTCATATAGTACCAATATCTAAGTTCATCTCTCAGTTCTTCCCTAAATATCTATGACATGCAAATTAGTGGCCAACAAATTCACAAGAATAAATCCAATAGAAACCAAATCAAAGAAGTTTAACATTAATAAAAAAAAAAGGGAAAGAAATCAATTCATCAATATAATTGTATCAAAGGGCATAGCTCAATCCTAGAAACAAAGTTAACTACTCAAACATAGCAGAAAATAGAGTCATAAAAGTAATGGAGAACATTCCAAACCAAGAAACCTTAAGAGAGAAGAGAAAAAGGAAAAGAATTGCTCCAAAATCTCCAAGCAAGCCTCAACTAATCAGGTTTCTAACCCTAATCACGAATCCTAATTTCCTATTTATACAATAGGGTTACAAAGGGTCCAAGCCCACTTAAAAATCAAATAAGAAATTAGAAGATGTGTTTCTGAACCGTGTCACAACCGTGGCACGTTCCATGGCTCGGCCGTTGTCTGCCCTGTCTTGTCAGGCTTCTTGTTCCTTTGCCATTTTATAGTCGTGGTGGCCTCTACGGGTAGGCTGTGGTTGGCTCTGATACTCCAGTCTTCACTTTCTGACTCCCACGATCCATGGTCATGGTGTAGTCCACACCTTGGCCGTGGTTGGATCCGCCTTGGCCCTTTTTGTGCACTCAACTCCTAAGTTCATAATGGCTCCAATCATGGTTGCTTTCGACCTTTTCCAAGCCTCTTTTTGCTCCATTCCTGCATGCACCTCAACACATAAAACACCGCAGTTATCCGAACTAAAGTCAAAACGTGTAAATAATTAAACAAATATGCCTAAATGAACTAGAAATGCATGCAAAACAAGATAAAAATATGACGTGGATTCACACACATCATGCATGCGCGCATACACACATATATATAGGGAATATTTTTAGCAAGGCAGTTTTATAAAAACATTACATAGTTTGTTTTACCAACTCCCATGCTTAAAGTCCCTAGATTCATTCCTGAATATAGTTTGTTGTTTAGGACTTTTGGGCAAGGTTTTAAAAATCGAACCGGATCGACCAGTTGAACCGAAACCGGTTATGTCTACGATTCGGTTCGGTCACAAAAAACGGAAGTCTCATTGAATCGGTAAGAAGCAGGATGAACCGCCAGAACCGTTGAATCAGGAACAATTTTGAAAAATCGAATAGTTCAAACAAATTGTAGAAAAGAAAAAAAAAACCCAACTTGGGGAAAAGTGGAAAACCCATCCAAAAACTGTTGCTTTTCTCATACCAGAAGAAACGCCCATTGCCAGCCACTGCACCGGCGAGTCACTGTAGAAGCAGATGAGAGCGTCATCAATGAAGGGAAGGAAGCGAAATGGTTGGAGAAGCGTCATCGCGGGCTAGGGATTGTAGCTAGGGAGAGCGCCATGAGCAAATGACGGTGTCGCGTACAGAGATGTCGAAGGAAGGTGGGTGGAACTATTCCAGAGTTTGAGAGATTTCGAGTTTGAGAGATAAAGAAAAAGGGAAGATCGGAAGATAATGAAAGAGATTTTGAGTTTGAGAGATAAAGAAAATGGATAGGAAAAGGTGAAACGCTAAAGAGAAGAGAAAGAAAGGAAACGAAAGGAAACAGAACAATGTGTATCTTTTGCTAATAGCTTTTTTCGAGGAAGTTTCAACTTCCAAGAAGCAAAATAAAAAAAAATGAAAAGATAATATCTTTTTTCGAGAAATTTCAACTTCCAAAAAGAAAAATAATAAAAATAAATAAATTGACAACAAGGTATCTTAGCAAGTGTGGGTACTATACTAGGTACTGGTGGTACAAAATGACCACTGTTGTGAAAAATAGTAATGAACAATATAATTGAATTATGAGTTTTTTTATAATTTTAATATATATATATATATATATATATATATATATATATATTTGTATTATATTATTTATTTATATATTAGTCACCCGGTTCAACCGTTGGTTGAACCAATTGATCCATGACCCGAAGGTCTCGCCGGTTCGGTTCTTAAAACATTGCTTTTGGGACTTGTTAGCTAACTTTTTTTTTTTTATAACCGTGACATAAGTACGAAGTATCCACCACTGTTAGCAGTGACTAATCTCCGTCGGGAAACCTGTTGGGCACACAAGGTGGGTTCTCCCCTCCCAATCAGGTTTTCTTCATACACAAGAGTCAGGATTCGAATACCTGACCACTTGCTTAAAGTGCCCGAGTCCACTCGGACCAACCACATGTTGGTACTCGTTAGATTACTTTAGTTTATTGCAAATTTATCTTAATTTAATAACACTTGTTTATATTTATGTAAAACCAATCATGTGACTTTTATTTAAAACTTATATTATTTTAATTACAACTTGTTATGTGTAATAACTTTTTAACTTCATATTTTGAAGTTTATTTTTACAAAAGAAATATTTTTTTAATGTATATCATGCTTATGAGTTTAAACAAATCCAACTCATTGCTGAGGGGTCAGGTTAAAGGAAAAAAATTTCCCTAACCCAGCCCATTTGTTTGATGGGCTGTTTGAGTTAAAAAATGTTAAAAAATCCATTCAAATCACCCAATAAACACTCCTAATGATAGAGAGGTGAGAAGTCTAAGATGATATTGTGAATAAATAATTTCAAAACTACAAAAAAACTGATTCTTTATTTATTTTTTTCATTAAATGAATTCTATATCAATTTTGTTTAGTGTCACTTTCCTTGAAAAATGAATGAAAAGTTTTATATGAATATTTTTATTACAAATTATACGAAAAAAGTATCCTTAAATATGTTATACGAAAAAATTGGTATGAACCCAATTGAAGATTTTGTTAGGCCTCTCAACAATGAATTTGGATTTTCTCCTGCGGTGTTGTCTATGCAGCATCAAAAACAAAGAGACAAGGGAGAGAGAATAGAGAGGGAAGGGGTAAATGAGAAAGAAAAAAGAGGAAGGAGGGCAGACATGGAGAGGATGGAGAGATGTTGGAGACACTTTAGTTGGAGATAATCCAAACCCCCCAACAACCAATAGACGACATATCTAGGCTATACCTCTGGTTCTTGGCCGAAATAGGTGGATGATTATGCATCAAACATTGGGAACTTAATTCTTGTTCATGCTAGCCGAAATTGCTGGAGTGTTTGGCCTCTGGTTCTAGGCAGCACCAAGGCGATGGAGAGAAGATGGGGTGATGTTCGATGGTGGCGTCTCGTGTTTGCAGTACTCGTCAAAGAAGGAGACGGATAGGTGTTATCGGTGGTGGTCAGGTTGTTTGTGAAGGTGAGAGCAAGAGAACTATAGAAAGTAAAAAAGGGGTTAGGGATTTTGATTTTGAATGAAAGAAAGTGACCCTTCCATTTTTTTAATTTTTGTAAGATCACCAACCTTGTGAGCCAGCCTAACTCGAACTCGAGCGAGCAGTGGGTCAAGTGAGTTAGGTTAACTACAAAATGGATTATGAAGAGTATAAAAAGACCAACTTAACACAGCTCAAAGTCATGGTGAGCCGAGTTAGCTCACAGGATCTGCATCACCTTGACAACTCTACAAATTTGTTTACCAATTATTATTAAAACATACTATATGGAGAATCCCAACTAGTTCGTTATTACATGACCATCAATTCTTGACCTTTCCTTTGTATGAAACTTTGGTTGGGAGGAAAAAAAATTGAGAGGTGAGAGAGAATGAGAAATTTGACTTTTTAAAAGTGTAGAGTGTGTAATAAGCTAATAGTACAATTTATATAGACCAACAAAAGTAACTGAATCGGAGTAAAGAAGCACGATAGCTGGTAAGATCGGCAGTTGTGGGTCCTTCCTCTAGTGGTAGGTAACAATGGCGGGGATAGAGATACCTGCAAAGTTGACACTCCGACGCCCAAGTTAGAATGTATTTTAGGTCTACGTATGAGATAATTTAGGTCCTTACCATGGTGCAAAGTCATATTATATAGGGGTTTGTTGAGCAGTTATGGTCGTGGGTGAGATTCCCGCAGGAGAATATCCCGATCGTAATGGTCCAGGCAGAGCGAAAGCAGGGGCAGTGAACACGGGTTGCGTCCACTACTATGCTGTCATGGATGAGAAAGAAGGAAGAAAGGAGTAGATAGAAGGTTGAGAGAGAGAGGCAGCTCAACCGAAAGCTAGAATTGTAATATGATTTGATTAAAAACAATAAATGATATATATATATATATATATATATATATATATATATATATATATATATATAATTCAAGTACAATCTAAAAAGTATAAGTGAAAAAGAAAATATTTAAATTTAAAAAGAAGATATGCATAATTAATTCTAAAATTTAAATTTACATATTAAAAAAGAAATTAAGAATGACATTTGTCACCAACAATGTCCATCACAGTTGGTAAATAATTAGGTTCCTTAAGCATGCTATCAGGGGTTCAGTTCTTGTCGTGTGTATGAAAAATGTTTTGTTAGAAAAGACAAAACTCATTTCGATGATCTATACGTCTGTAAAGGGATTAGTCTCCGACTATCGATTGAAGGATACCCTTGTGCACACAAAAAAAAAAAAAAAAACAATGACACTTGTCATTCTTTAAAGAGAATATTTAACCACTCTTAAGAAAGTATGCTCTAATTTAATATATATGTATGAACATTTTTCTTTTAGAAATCTTAATACTGAAATGGAAAAGAATTAAATGAAAATAAATTAATGATTTGATATTAATAAATACTAATTAATAAATTTGAAAATTCATTCTAAAAAGATAAAGAATGAGTAAATGATATGCGAATTTGATAGTAATAACTGTTAATTAATAAATTTAAAAATATAATATAAAAAAATAAACAAAAAATTTGTAATATGCATATTCATCTGGCACACTAAGGAGGAGAGAGGTTGTGGATTAAGAATTAATGTATTTAACATTTGAAGAAGTACTATACTTAATTTTTCAATAAAAACTTATTTGATTTAGATTCCTTAATCAGTGCTCTATTTAGCATGATCCTTTATTATATAGGGATTAATATATAGATTTAATTGATATGCATTGTTCATGTAAAAAAATTATACTATCAATTAATCATAAATTATCATATTATTAAAAATATTTGACTCTTATTATAACTATATTAAAAAATATGCATAAGATAAATTAGAATTAATTAATAATATAAAAAAATTTAAAAAGACATTATATCAAAATTAAAATCTTAATATATTACACATAACCGTTGACCCAAATCTTTTTTTTTACCGACCAAATGATCATAAGAATGATCTTCTTTAAATTGTTTCATGAAAAGTGAAAACGGTGGAAATTTATGGCCAACCTCACATCACATGCCAACCTTTTTTTTAGAGGTGCGCCCCTCTTCGATTCAAAAAAAAAAAATAATAAAGTGTTTCCTTATTATAATTTTAAATATATAATGATATATATTTTTAAAAGGTAAAATTTTTTTTCATTTTTCATGAAAATAAAGTTTCATTAATATGATTTTAGGGTATATAAAAGATATTTGAACCCATTCATGTCACATTATCAAGTTTATATATCTAAAATTATAGTAATGGAGAGAAAAAATAGACAGAGTAAATGAAGAGGATTTCAACTCATTTCTAAAATAGGTGATATTTTTTAGGTTTTTATATATTTTATACACCAAAAATTATAATAATAAAACTCTTCATTTTTTTTGAAAAATGAAAAGGATGTTTACTCCTTTTTATCCTCTCTGCTAGTTTTTATAAATAAATTTACGAGTCAATAAACTAGTCAAAGTTTTCTTAACTCCCACCCTTTGCGCCAACATCTTACAGGACACACATCAGTATCTGTCAAATGCTCAGGTTCCGAAGGTGACCGTTAATCTGCAATTTGAATATAAATAAGTAAAAAGACACAATGCTGTACATATAAATTATGAGTGTTGTTATTATAAAATGAAGTTTTGAAAATTAGCTCACATTTACTTTCCATATTTTTTATATACATGTATTTCAAAAAATATGTCAAAAGTATCATATAATATCTCTATTTTGATGAGTAAATATTTAATTTGATTCCTGAAATTATAGGATCGTATCAACTTAATCCCCCATATTATCAATATTCCAAAATGATCCCTGGAATTGTAGAAAGTTAATCAGATTCGTCTCTCCACTGATATTTACATGAACTATAATGACATTAAGTTGGTAATGTCAGGGATACATTTGAAACTAAGTGAATAATGTCAGGGATCCATTTGTTACATTTTGCAATTCCAAGGATCATTTTAGAATATTGATAATGTGGGGGACTAAGTTGATAGACCCTACAATTTCAGGGACCAAATTGGGTATTTAATCCTATTTTGATGTTCATCATATTTTTGATAAATTATTTAACACTTGCATTGCACATACATTATAGGAAAACTAACATATGATTGGTACGAGTGGTAACGAGCTTGGATCCCTTAAGTAAGTAGTTAGAGATTCGATCTCTGGCTCTTATGTATGAAGAAAATTTGGTTGGGAGAGGTCAGGCCTTAAATGTCGTCTAGTACCTTGGGAGATTAGTCTTCGCAGTTGCGCACGGATGATATATTGGGAGACAAAAAAAAATACATTATAGGAAAATATCAAGGGTTACGTTTTTGGAATTATATTCACTCATCTCGTCTAAGACTTTTTGTTTTGTTTTTATTATTTATGATAGTATCCTTCGAAACAGTAGGTGAAAAATTAATCTCTCATGATATAATCAGACGCCTACGCAAGGACCTCTCCCAACAATGATTTTTTCATATCCAGACCCACACGTTTAAAGGACTTAAACCCATTTGATTTAGACCAACACACATCCATAAGAGCCAACTTAAGGATTAGGCTAAAACAATGGGGCCTATGAAAGTGCAATATCTTTATCTTAAGGGAGCTACTATGGTACCCAACTAAATTTAAAGGTTTTGGCACCGTTATTATTTTTAACCAATGGTTGAAAATGAGTTTACTTGCCATGGTCAACGAGGAAAACGATGTCATCAGAGAGGTGCATGACAGTGGAGACTTCGGCATCCCTATTGACAATCTCCATTCTCCTGCTGCATATCCTTGCAACAGTGAACTAGACATGATCAAAGTTGGCATTATCAATAATTGTCTCAAGCTACTCCAATTAGCTCCTGGATCACTATGCTCCACAATAGCAGAGTTGTTTCGCATTTTAACTAATTGGAATGCAATTGCTAGAAGTTCAGATGCTGCAAAAGTTGTAGAACCCCTTTTTCATGTTTTGCTCGTCGAGATTTCAACATATGCATGGGGACAACATAATGCCTTACAAGCACTTGTAAATATATTGGAGAAGCCACAAAGTCTTGCAAACTTAAAGCTTACTCCTAGTCAAGTTATTGAACCCTTGATTTCTAGCTTTTCTGGAATCCTCATCCCAAACTATTCAGCAACTTGGCACAAAACATTTATCAGTGGAGCAATGGTGCGATCACGTGACCATACTAGAGGTGACGTGGTGGAGCAGTGGATAAAGGATAAATGGAAGAAGAAGAATTAAAAAAGAGAGATGATAACTGCAATTTTGTTGAAGGTCATGGAAACTCATTTAACTATCCGTAAAAAAAAAAATTGTAACAAAACCCTTGAATTTTCATGGGTATCGTAGAATTTGTCTTATCGGTTAATGGATGCACCCTACATAGTTTTCTTGCTTGATCTGTGTTTGTTTGCAAAATCTGATAGGGACACAGATAATTTCCTTGAATCCGAAGACAAGGAGGCCTCCCAAAACTAACAAAAGAATTATGAATATACTTCTCTGCTTCATTTCATTTACGATATGGTTATATGCTGAGGCAAAGTCCCAACAATTGGAAGCCAGCATTTCAAAGAAAAGAAACGCAACATTGCATAACAAATAACAAACTAAGAATCTATTTGGGAATCTGAAATGCAAAGGTAAATACTGAGGCACCTAACAAATTGCCTACCTAAGCATCAGTCTCGATTCCTTCCTCAAGCATAGTCATCCAAGTACTTGGGCCTAGCAGTGTCTCTCTTGGGCTTGCATAACTTGGGGCCTTCGTTTGGGCAGGATTGCAGAGTTCGCCTCATGGGTGGAAAGGTTGCTATCATAATCATTGGGCCTTGTCTCTTTATTTTTATCTAAAGAGAGATTCATAAGAGGTCTTACATAGAGGAAGAGGAGATGGGAAATTGTATTGCAAGGGTTTAAACCGCACATTCCCAGTTCATGTACTGTAGCTTAACCAAGTGAGCCGACTAAGGGGCTGCATGGCCTTGTCTCTTGATTATCACTTTAATTCACGGTTGATGCTGCTCCTTAAATAAAACAATTTATAAGGTGTTTGAAACAGCGTTAGGAAAATACAAATCATGGTAGAAATGTGTAGAAACCCAGAAACTACAATGTTAATTAGCTTTCACTCTGACACGGGTTTGACCATTCCAAACCCCAATTCCAAATATGCATTTAGTGCATATTTTTTATTTGTAATAAATTCAACACAATAGTTGCATGCACATAATAATTGGGGCGGCCACCATCAAGTGTTTAAAAAGTGCTAGTAGGATCCCACCATGTGAATGTATCCGATGCGAAAAGAGACGTTAAGAAAATAACATAAGGAAAGTATCAGTTGCTGGATTAATTTCTAGCATACATTGTGGTAAAAAGTTCCATCTTCAATTCCTAGTTTTTCTCCGCACACTATAAACTTGCAATTCTTTTGAAAGCAATATCTATAATTTCCCCAACTTTTTGGGTACTACTTGGACAATAACCCACCACTTACCGCTAGAGTTGGGTATACGGACCGATCCGATCCAGTTCGGTCCGATTCGCATTAGTCCGCACCTAGATGGACCGGATCGGAATAGTCCGCAAAATAAATAGATTTGTATTTATCAAGTTCGTGTCCAGTCCGCATAATCCACGGGTTAAATGGACTGGTTCACGGACTCAAAAAAATAGATGAGTAAATTTTGTAGGCCAGTTCTAAATTTTATTTATTTGTTTATTTTCTTTAATTAAAACCTTTTTTATGCTACAAAGACCGAAATTGATAAATGTAAAGTCTGAAAATGACTTGCTTTAATAGTCTGTATCATTTTCATGCAATTTTATCTAAAGATTCTCTAAAGCAAGTAATATTTGACTGAAGTACATCAAACATGAGTACATCAAACACAATTCAAAACAATCTGGTCGGTCACAAATTGGGCCCTAAATTCTTTGGACGCGTAAGTCCTCCTAATTCAGGATTTTTTTTATATTGTGTAAGTCCGCGGACTAAGTCCGTTTAGTCTACGAGTTAAACGGACCGGACTTAAAAAATCCGTATTTAAATGGACATGAATTTTGTCTAGTCAAAGACCCATGCGAACTGCGGACTAAACGGACTATCCGCGGACCAATATCCATACAGTTACAGTCAATCAATTGGAAGATTGATAATATGGTCCAAAAGAACTAACGAAGGCAGAGATTTAAGCATTGATAAGATTGTACGTAAGAAACTTCGATAGTTTTTGGAGCATCAATTTTTGTCTTTATTTCCTAATTGGCATCATTTATTACTTGTGGGAACGTTGTACATAAAATGTAGGGCCACGTGACTGCACAAATCCCGTCCTCGATCTGAAGTGTGTGAATCTGCGATAGTTATGGTTGAGGTGGAAGTTGCGGTTATTGCTCCCCAACCTCCATATCCAGATGCATTGTTTACTTGTAAGGGTGAACCATGGCATTAATTAATAAGATGGTGGGTGATGGTCACCTCTCACCGATACTTTTAAAGGGGTGGAGAACTAAGAAGCGTAGGCAGATAGCTCGTGAGAGAGTAACACTAACACTCTTTGTTTAGAGTTTAATTATATAATACGGAATTTGATATGTCATGTTTTTATATGGTACATTTATTTAAATTGTACATATAATATATAATAATTGGGTTTTTCTATAATGTGCAAACTTGCACGGGTTAAAGATTTTAAAAGAGTAAATTCATATGAAAAGTTGTGTCTTTTATACTTTCAAAAATAAGATGGTTAGTTTTTTAATAAATAATTACTGTTTTTAGGTTTTTTAACATATGCAAGGTTGCACAGGATAGACAAACTCATAATAATTTTCAACCTCACTCAAATAAAAATATGATGTGTCATTGAATTTCAGATTCAATGATAAAAATCATTGTTGTTTTCTTTAATCGGGCTAAGTTGAAAACCTTATATAGGCTTCATTATTATTATGGTAAGGTATACTACAAATAATAACAAGGGATTATAAAGTTGGCTTGGTGATTAGGGTGAGGAAGTTATAAGAAGTGGAATGATAAGGAGAGATAGAGTTCAAGGATAGAGATCATCTGTCTCAAAATGGTGTCTCATTTCCTGTCTCGACCATTTAAATCGTGACACTTGAAAAATTAATTACATTATTTATTATAAATATATCTTTTTTAAATAACATGACACAATTTAAGTGGATGAGACAGGAAATGAAATACCATTTTGGGATAGGTGATCTTTATCCAGAGTTCAAACCCCGTCCAATAAGAAAATACTAACATTAACACTAACATTTGTTTATTAAAAAAACTACAAATAAAACAGAATTAACCATCATCTATTTGAGAGACATCTCCTCGTTAAGCTATTTGTTAATGACTAATGATTAGTTGGATTTAGCATTTTCTTCATGTTTCTGAGACATATGTGGAAAGAAATATATATTACAAGCGAGCAAGAAATTAAAAAAGAGGAGTTTTATAGTACAATAACAATGTCCTATCATGAGTGTGTGCTTAGCTTTTTATATCCCCTAATTGCTTGATTGCTTATGGGCCATAAACACGTCATGCATACCAATCATCCAAAAAACAAGTTCTCTTAATTAAAATCAGCAGAAATAATGGAATGGATCAAAAGATCAAGCAATCAATTGACCGAAGCTGTTATTAATTGCACCGCATGGTAGCTTTTCTAATTTCTAGTGTCAAATATCCCGTTGATAATGGGATAGAACCTCTCAACAAAACAACACACACACTTTTTCTTCAATGAGCCGTGGCTCAACAGCTATCATACAATACCACGGTGAGAAAAATATTTGTATATATTAGGTGTAATGCATTATTCAGTTACAGTACCATTAATTATAATAATTGATTATAAATCTATTCTTCATCACTTGAGCTAAGGTGGCAAAACGGGTTGAATTTGTCGGATCAACCTATTTAACCCGTCCTTTTTAACAAGTTGGGATGGAGTTTTCATCTCGCCAATCCGTTTTAACTCGTTTCGCCAAACCATTTTTTTAAAACAAATTTAAATTTGATTTTTACATATTTTAATTGTTTGGTTTATACTTTTGCCTTGAGGTAGTTTAGTACCAACTCAAGTTTACCTTAGACTTGATCCTTAGAAAGAAAAGTTAGGGTTTTCTCACCTTCTATTTTCTCTAGTTTCTATCTTTTTAAGTGTCGACGTTGCTACCTAGTCCCCCCACAGGCATGACCCTGTCTCTCGCTGTCACGCTTCTATGCAAATTTCTTTGTTTGTGATTGGTTATTCACACGTGTCTCTTGGTTGACTAATACTTTTGTTTTAGATGATCTTGTATGTTTGTATTTTTTATTTTTCAATTTTTTATATTTTTATATTTCTTTTAGTAGGCCAACTTGTCAACTCACTTACCGTTTATTTTTGCACCCCTAGCTTGAGCAATGCTTAATCTGACTTCCCTCCCCCCCAAAAATAGCATGTGTGTGTTGGGGGTATGAGTTAGGGTCCTTTGTTTTAGATTATTTTGTGAAAACATCAATTTTTAAAAAAAATTAATAATACCTTTTAAGGATTTTCTATCTGTTTGTTTCAACTTTTGAAATAATCAGAATCTGAAAAAATCTTTAATCTTATTATAATGAGAAATTATTTTGAGTAACTTCTCATAAAAAGTTGGAAAAAAGTGATTTTTATGATTGTAAACAAACGTAAATTAGATTTTGCTTTACTTAAATATCTCTAAAAAATAACCACTAGATTATTTTATATAAAAATCACTTTTTTAATCTTAAACAAACTGGCCAAAATTACTAGTTGAAACGTCTGACCTCCCCTTCCCAAAGTTCATTGGTGTGTGTTGGCTAAAGTGTGTGAATTAATTATCAATTGAAATAGGTGAAATCCCCTCCCCAAGTGCTCTGTGTGTGCATTGGTATATGTGTGGGCTGAGGTGTGTGCATAGTTTGTAAAACCCGGACCGGTAATTGATCCGGTTTATAAGCAAGGTTACTTTAGGCATGGTGTAGGGAGAAACAAGGGTGCCACTTGTCGATGGATAAAAGTTGTTACATATTTGGTGATGACATAATGTGGTATGTTAAGTCACTAAAGTGTTTAATTGTTGGTGGTCGAGCTTGGTTCGATGGTAGGTTTATGGGTGGAGGCCAAGTGACGAACAAAGTAGACTACATGGTCGTTAAGCAAGGTGACGACGATCAATCATTGTTGAAGGGAGTGGTCGATTAGGATAAGGTTAAAGAGGAGAGTGGGCACTAACATTGTGCAACCATGGAGGAAAAAGGGCTATGGTTTGAGTGCTATAAAAAGTGAGAATGTGTGAAAAGTTGAAAAGAATGAAAAAAATGAACTCTCTCAACCATAAACTAATTAAATGATGTTACATTTAATTAGGCAATGGATTTGGTCGAGTTGAGTTCCTTAACTCGTGAATCAACCTTTAAACAGGTTGATCGATTTTGATCAGATCAGACCCGATGATCCAAACTAACCTGGAAAAAATTAAGTTGGGTTGAATCGGGTTGGTTGAGTCATCAAGTTGGCCTAGACCTGTGTTCACCCCTAGTTGTTTCAATTCACTCCTGTTGAATAGCCTTCTCAATTCTTATATTCTGGAACTTGGTGTCCTACTATTTTCCTTTGTGATTTGTAAATGGGTTACCTCATCCCAGGCTCCTAATTCCAATTTTATTGCGATGAGTAATCTTCCTTTTCCTGACGAGAATTGCAGAAGACTCATGAAGGTTCTTGTGAGGAAGAGCCAGAAGAATCCTTCATTGAGGAGTGTTTACACTATAGGTGCCCTGAGGAGTTTCATTGAGATTGTATAGTAAGGTCGAGTGAGTGCGGAGTGTGGTGTATGGTGAAATAGATAGACTGAATATAATATGCATTGAGAAAGAGGATACAAAGTTTCTGGATGAAGATGACAGACAATAGAAGATGGGTTTGAAGTTTTAGAAGTAAGGTCATGAGGTGGATCAATACTCAACCTGGCATTGCTTTGAGTTTTTGTGAATCAGCCTGTTTAATATGGGATGATTTGTTATATTCTTAAACGTTGATGCAGGTCTGATATACATGAAAGGTTCTAGTTAATTGAATAGGATTTTCTCCTATTCAAGGAGATGATCCTAATCTATAAAAAAAATACTATATCACAAAATAATATATATAATAAAACATATTGTATGAAAATAATACTAATAACAATAGTAAAACGTCATATTCCAAAAATAAGTTAATTAGATAATAGTATAAATTAAAAAACTAAGAACATAACTTAATACAAACATTTGGTGTATGGGCATAATATCACAAAGGTCTTTTACCAATTAAGTTCAAATCTTATGAATGGTTATTTTAAAATTTTATATATCTTACATCCTGGATCAACCTAATTGGGACGAGTAAATAGATCGTTCGGGTTTGACCACGTCACTATAAAATCCATAATAAACAAGAATCAACTCAACTAGAGATTAGGTCACAAATTTTTCGATCCGATTGGGCGAGTTGTTTTAGGTTAGTAATTAATCGGGGCGAGCTGTTTTAAGTTAATAATTAATCATTAATTAAAAATATAATTAAAAGTACACTCAACTTGAGTTCATCATGTTTATACATAATTTCTCATACATGGTTTTATCCAAAATCCAAAATAAAAACAATATAATGTAAACCAAAGTCAACACAGGGACATTGAGAAAATCCAAAGGTGGCATCCAATCCTCAGCTGCCTATAAAGGCAACCTTTCTCTTACATGCCAAACTCCGAAACACAGCAAAAAGAGTAATTCTGACGTCCACAGCTAAAGCACGACACAACCTTTCTCTCTTCTTCTTTAGTTCTCCAAATTTCTCTCATATCTCTTTAATTTCACGAAACAACTAAATCAATAAACACACAAGGGCATAGCCGGTTCACTTAAAACAATGGTTGACGTGGACCGTCGAATGACCGGTCTGAACCCGGCTCACATAGCCGGTCTACGCCGTCTCTCCGCCCGAGCCGCCTCTATTTCCACCGCCTCCACCACAACAACAACCGTACGCAATGGTCTTTTCTCATTTTCTTCATTAGCCAATAATGTCATAACCCACCTCCGCAATTCAGGCATACCGGTCCAACCGGGTCTCTCCGACGCCGAGTTCGCTCGAACCGAAGCCGAGTTCGGCTTCGCATTCCCGCCAGACCTTCGAGCTATCCTTTCCGCCGGTCTTCCCGTCGGAGCTGGATTCCCAGACTGGCGTGCCGACGCCGGAGCACGACTACGCCTCCGTGCCACGCTGGACCTTCCTATCGCAGCGGTTTCGTTTCAAATTGCGAGGAACGCGGTCTGGGTCAAGTCATGGGGTCCGAAACCATCCGTACCCGAAAAGGCTTTTCGGGTCGCGAGAAACGCTCTTAAGAAAGCGCCAATTTTGATTCCTATCTTCAACCATTGCTATATTCCATGTAACCCTTCTCTTGCCGGAAACCCAATCTTCTTCGTCGACGAGAATCGTGTCTTCTGTTGCGGGTTCGACATATCAGATTTCTTCGAACGCGAGTCACTGTTTCGGAGCTCCGAACCCGAATCGAATCCGGATCCTCCGGTGTGTAGAGTTGTCTCAGCCGTGAATTTCTCCCGGCGAAGCCTCGATGCAGGAGGGAGGACGCCGAGGTGGGTAGAGTTCTGGAGCGACGCCGCCGTAGATCGCCGGTGGAGAATATCGTCGGCGTCGGAGGAGAGATTTTATGACATTAGGTTATGGGAGATTCCAAAGTGGGTGGAGGAATACATGGCGCGAATCACGTTGGTTTTGAGGGAGGGTGGGTGGAGCGAAACGGATATATCTGAAATGATCCAGGATGCGGGTCATGGATCGGGTTATGAATCGGGTTCGGGTTTCTTCGAAGGGGGCATGGTTTTGTTGGATAATCAAGCGGTGCTGGATGTTCTGCTTTTAAAAGCGGACAGGTTTTCGGACTCGCTCCGGAAATCCGGGTGGAGCTCCGAAGAGGTTTCGGATGCTTTGGTGTTCGATTTTCGACCCGGAAAGGATCCGAGACCGGTTAAGAAGCTGTGCCCCGAACTGGTCGAAAGAATCGGGAAAGTGATGGAAACTGTGTCTGCTTCATGATACTTTTTGGAACTGGAATTAGATTTCAATGCACATTTTTTTGTCTTCTTTGTCTTTCTTTTTTTATCTAGTTAAACAAAAATTTCTTTTATAATAGAGAGGTGACCCTCCAATCAAAACATGGTGCTGGAAAATGCTATTAATTAAAGTGAAGGGATAAAAAAAAAAAAAAAAAAGGTAATGTGTGGGATAAAAGGTCTCTTCTTTTGAGAATTGACAGAGATGGATTCTAGTGATATAAATATTCTTCTTTAATTTTGAGTTTTTTGTTATTAAAACAATTCCTTTGGAATTTGACAAAAGGATATGCGCAGCATATAAGGGGTTTGCAGCCAGAGAGAACAGACACAAGCCTTCTGGACGTTTAGCTTTTAAGAGACAGAAGAAGGAGACAGAAGAAGGATACATGTTTTGTGTTTGGTTGTGAAAGATGGATATATTTTGCATGGGGTATCCAGATTTACTAGGATTGAAAAAGACCTGGGCAATGCCAAGTGCATATCTAGTCGAAGGGTAAAGTCATATAAGCCTTTACGTTAGGCTCTCGGTCCATTCCATTTATAGCCTACTAATTTTATGATCTCCTTTTTATTTTGATATCTAATAAAAATTATACAAATGAGATCCATTTCCATAATTTGTTCCCTCTATCTAGGCTAATAAAAATTGCACATATGAGATCATCTTTCATGATTTGTTTACTCTGAAGTCACACCTTACGTCTTGAGCTAACCCCAGCCAAGTGTTGTTATTTTTTAAGTTAGAAACATTTATGAAATGCTTATTGTTTGTATAAAGTAAACTTGTATTGTTTTTTATTAGTGGCACTTGAGTGCCTTTATTTTCACCAAAGTTGTAAAAGTCACTACAATAATTTTTTTTTTCAAAGTATGATTAGACATTTTTTTGGTAGCATCGGCATAGAGAACTTACTGATCACTTCTAAAGTAAGATGAGATTATTTTTCAGAGATGACCGGAGGACATGGATATCTGAACATGAGTAGACTTTCTTCGATTTCATTTTCATGTTAGTCTATTTTGTTGGGCAATGATAAATGAAGCTGAAATTCTGTAATTTTTCAGTTTGGGTTTTTGTCTTTGCTTGTTTGGTGAACATTCACGGGAGCTTGGTTAACATAACTTCTGTTTTTTTACAGTCCTGGTCCGTTAAAATTAGTACAGGGAGGTGCACTGGACGTCATTTGCACCTTCCAAATTCAAAAATATTTACTTTGTTGAGATACTGTAATGTATGCCATTATAATTTGACATGTTTCATTGTAGTTGAGATATAATAATGTGGACATACACAATTATTTAATAATTTACTGTAAAGAAAGCAATCGTGTTAAATCAAATTTGAAATTTGTATTCGTCCCAATATTATAAACATTTCTTAATCATCTGCATAGACTAATCATGAGCCTTGAGGTAGAGTATGTTTGTTTTAAATTATATTCAACTTTAAATCATGTTTAAACTTTCGTTTGCCTAAAGCTCCAACATAAAGCTTTGAAAACAAAAAGGGAGAAATGATGTTTAGGGATGTGAAGAAAATTACTTTGAAGTTAGAAATAATCTAAAACAAATATACTTTTAGTTTCTTAAAAAACTAGCATAAGTTGTATATGATTTTCTTGAGGATTAGATGGATGATTGGACTAGTAATAAATAGTTGTAACATTTCTGTGGAAATTGGGCAGCTACATCCGGGTTTTGTTTTCGGTGGATTTAGAGAAGAGTAAATTCTTAACTTTATTTTTTCATGGTATATTATGAATGGAACTATAGGAACTTTACTTGCAATAGATCTTTAGTAAAAGGGGGCTTATCATGAGGGGCTGGTTATGTATTCTGGCTTTTGCTTTCTGTTTCGGATACAACTAGGAAATGAGGTGTTAGTGCAAGTAAAAGGCCTTGAGACTTGACAGCAGGTTATGTGTATTTTATAATTATCTCCTATTTTGGAGATGCTTTAGCCTAGGAGCACATGATTATGTGCCTGCTCTCCAACCCTTCCTAGAAGGTGGGGGGAGTTTAGGCACAATGATGCTTTGGCCTAGAACCTACTCAATAAATTTTCAATTATCGAAAAAAAATATCAAGTTTTTTTTGATATTTTTAAAATTCTAAAAACATTGTTAAATTATCAAGTGTTAATTAATTTAATCTTTCTGTCAGAGATTAAGTTGATATCAACCTTATAATTGAGGAATCAACTTCACACAAAGATTAAATTAATACGAGATGACTAAAATCGAAATTTACTGTTTAGATGAAAGCTATAGCAAATGCCAAATATGATGGAGCACACTATCTCTGAAGAGTGAGGAGTTAAAAAATAGTGTAAAAGGAATCGAGTAAATATTCAATTTGGTCCCTGAAATTATAGGGTCGTATCAACTTAGTCCTCCACATTATCAATATTCCAAAATGATCCCTGGAATTACAGAAAGTTAGTCAGATTCGTCCTTCCATTGAAATTTGTATGGACTATAATGACATTAAGTTGATAATATAAGGGATTTATTTGAAACTAAGTAGATAATGTCAGGGATGTATTTGCTATATTTTGTAATTTTAAGGATCATATTGGAATATTGATAATGTAGAGGACTAAATTGATATGACCCTATAATTTCAGGAACCAAATTGAGTATTTACTTAAAAGGAATCCTAGGGTCGGTGACAACTACCAAGTGAAATAGGCGAAAAGACAAAAGAAATCAATAAATGCTATGCAGCAAGGGTCACTCCCTGCATCTGCATCTTCATGCCACTGCCACCTTCCTCAACCTGAATCCTGAGTCTTGCCACTATATCTTCATGTGCGTTCACTCCCACCGCCTCAACCTCATCCCATTCTCATCCCACCACGGCTCCACGTGCCTCAATTGCATTTACATCGGAGAACTAAGTTAGCTGTAATAAGTTAATCATATGATGAAGGGTGTTGTTAACCAATTAATGTCGAAGGATTAATTATTATTGAAAAATTGAATATATTGATTAGTATTCTCCCATTATCCATTGACTTAATTATACTTTTCGTCCTCCAATTTTTTTAATTATGTGATTTTGGTTCCTAAAAAATTTTAATTGTACTTTTCGTCTTTTAACTTTTTCAATTATGCGATTTTGGTCCCTAAAAAAATTTAATTACACTTTTCATCCATCAATTTTGTGAAATTGTGTAATGAAAGCCTTTATTTTGGTTCCTAGAAGGACTAATTTTACACAATTTCACAAAGTTGAGGAATGAAAAATACAATTAAATTTTTTTAGGGATCAATATCGTACAAATGAAAATGTTGAGGGAAAAAAGTGCAATTAAAATTTTTGAGTGGCCAAAATTACATATTTTAAAAAGTTGGGAGACTAAAAGTACAGTTAAGCCTATACTAATCTCCTATTATCAATTATAATAAATTATAGTAAACAATTATTTTAATTAACCGTAGTAATTATTTCTTTATTAATAACGTGATGTGATTGACCAAGTATATTCAACTGAATTGCTCCTAGTTTATGTAAAAAATTCTTCAATTTTCTATTTTTTTTAACTAAAAAAAATATTCATTCATTTAAATTGATAAAATACATCAAAAACAACACAAATTCAACATCGCTAAAAATCGAAAATGATGAATCTACGAACAAACTCACTGCACCCAAGTTAATACATAAAACGGCAAAATGCCTACAAATGTGACAAAATCAAAGTGACCGGAATACCGATGCCTCTGGATCTGAAACGTTGACTCTCAAATCTTGATTGAATCTATAATAGATCGAAGCTGATCTGCCAATCTGAACCAAACGAACACCGCAACAAGACGGGAAACCAAACAACGCCGCACCAAGACGACGACCAAAACAAAGCCGCACTCAGACGACGAAATCACGAAAAAACAGGAAAAAAAACAGATATATATATATATATATATATATATATATATATATATATATATATATATGAAAAAACCACTTATTTTGATAAAAAAGAGAGGGGGAAAACGATGTAAAAGGGTAATTCTAGACCAAAAAATGGCCCAAAACCACCACCTCCGATGGATGAGGGAGAGAGGAGTAGAGGGAAGATTGAGAGAGAGAGGCGGCTCTTCTTTAATTTTCTATTATTACCTTATATTTATCTAATTTTTACTCTCTAATTTTATCTAATTTCAACAAATCTATTGGAGGCCTGCGGTTATTTCAAGCTGCCAAAACACAAAATTTGAAATGCAATTGCACTCAAAATTAAAAATGTAATTTTTTTATTCTAAATTGGGATCTAAATGGAGCAGGTCATACTTCTATGGTTTTTTTTTTGACTCATACTTCTATGGTTTAGAAAACATTAGCCATCATGATATTTTTATATCTTAAATCATGTTTTGGTAATTTTCATTCATGTTCTATCTTTTACTGTTGTCCTTTGAATTTCTTAGTCTTTTTTTTTTTTATGACAATCTTTTTTTTTATGACAAGAATTTCTTAGTCTCTTGATTTTAGTTTATTTTAACTGGATCCAAGGTTGATGCACATTTTTACATTACCATTTGATATCTATATCTATATATAATACATTTGAGAATGTTCCTCAAAGATCATTTTCACGCGTGTCAACTTCTTAAGCTATCCACATAAGCAATATTCTATATGTCGTTCATACCTCAAAAGAAGGGATTGTTGGACACCTATTCAATTGGCCTACAAAGGAAATAATTTCCCTACATTAATTCAAATGATTTTTCCTCATTTCATATTAAATATGAGATTCTACTCTCTCAGTGAAATTATTCGAATTTCCAATACAAATAAAGAAATGATTTTAATTGATTTCAAAACAACTTAATGCTTAAATAAATTAATACAAATTTCTAATTCAAATTCGTGTAAGGAAATTATGAGAATTTATTTGAATGCATGTTTGCTGATCTTTTATTTGAATTCGTATGATTTAGAATATTGGAATCAAATTTTTAAATGCTAGACATCACCAAAATATGATGAATCATAATTAAATTTTTAAATTGTCAGAATTTCATTAATTAAAAAAATAATGAATATAATTTGAATTTTGAAATTCCATAAATGTTTGAATGGTCATATTGCCAATTTCCAATTTAGAAATAAAACAATTTAATGCTTAAACCAATTATACAATTGTCAAATTTAAATCAAATATATTGATTGTCAATTTAGTATCAAAACAACTTAATCCTTAAATAAATTAATAAAAATTTATAATTCAAATTCGTATAAGAAAATTATTTGAATACATGTTTACGGGTTTTTTATTTGAATTCGTATAATTACTTTTTGTTGAGAAAATTTCTAATTTATTTGAATTCGCATAAGGAAGTTATTGGAATTTATTAGAATTTATCTGACGCTTGACACTAATAATTAGAATTTCTTTTCTTCTCTCCTCTGTTTAAGCTCTTTCATTCTCCTGCAATGTTAATTCCAGGAGTATTTATATTTCACGATGGTTAAAGTGACGACGTATTTCATAATGACACTGGGATAGCGTTCGTGTTTTGGCAAACGATGGACAAGGTCCATATCTGGATCGCTCTGCATTAGCGCGAAAAGGTAACCCCTTCTTCTTTATCCTTTCTTTTCTCTTTCTCTCTCAAATCCCAAACCCTGACATATTTTTGTTTTAGCAAGAGAGGTTGGAGAAGGAACCGAAGATCAAAAGGGTAAAAGAAGAGTTATGGAAGCGGCAACAGGAAGCAAGCCAACCAGAACGATGCTACTATTTGGTGAATAATTTTTTTATATATTTCTCTTCTGCCAAATTTATTATAATTTAATTTATTTCATTTATTTATATGTTTCTACTCTTTGGTTGTCATTTATATTAATGCATATTTGTTGAGATAAATCCTTATTGTTTCGTTGTATTACTTAAAACATGATTTCCGATTCATTGTAATCAGGTTAATGACACTCTTGGAACATTAGCTCTTGGACATTATCCCGATGGAGAGGAAGGGATGAACAATTGCTAATAATGATCAAAGATGGTAAGGGACTTTTGATGGGGATGAATCTTATGCTACAAGTGAGTTGTCTTCATTGTTTGAGTTGTTTGTTGTTGCCACTCACACTGGTAAGCTAGATGTTGACCATTATGTCACTAACCGAACTGGTTGCCTCATGATATACACTCAACTATTGTTTGACGCACTCTCTCTATTTTATTGTAGGTGGATTTGATACAACACATGTTGTGGCAAGGTAATTTACTAATTTTCTTATTTGAGATTTAAACTATCACAATATTGTTGATTTAATTAAGCTTATGTAAAGTTTCATAAGACTTTTTTGTATTTTGGTCTGTAATATGTAATTTTCGATGACAGGCCATATTATTGACTTGCCGCACAAGTACTGACAGTTCTATATGCATCTGAGGTCATTTGATAACAACATGGACTAGATGGCACAATGTGTGCTACCTCTCGCTTAGGTAAACTTAAGGAAGAATTGAAAAAGTTCATCGTAATTGGCTTATAACTGAGAAACTGGTGACTCTGTTTAATTTCCATCTATAATAGGATGAGAGTTAGCTATTAGTAATTTCAAGCAACAAACTTCCTTAATAATATATATTTGTATGACATTTGATAATTTCGGAGTTAGAATGCTATTGTTTTTTACTATAAATGTTTATTATGTGCTAAGCAGCATGGAACTATCACCATCATTTCTTACATTATGTTTGTTTCTTATATCTGTTTCGTTATAGTTTGATATATAAAAAAGTTCCCCTGCAATGTTTTTAAATTATTTTTTTTAAGTTATGATTGAATCATAATATATTTGATTTGAAAAGTTGGAATTATGAGAAAAACCTTTAATTGGAACAACTTATTCAAACATTTAATACTACACTTGCCTTTTACAGAAATATTGAGTCAAGCACACTGACACTAACTCCTGCTCCTTCAAATATAGATTGTTGTGGAATTATTATTCATAAATTTGGGTTAACTAGCTACGAAGGAGATGTTGGATCTCATGCTCAAAAGAGTGTTGGAATTGTTACAAAACAGTTAGAAGTGTCTAAGGGAGATCATAATGCGTTTCCCCTCTATCAAATGCTTATATAGCTGTTATAGTTTATTAGTAGCTTTCTTTCGTATTTAATTTTTAAATTGTGTTGTAGGGTTGTTGTTCTGTTGTTTTGGCAACTGTCAAACATGTGTTAAATGCATATCAATAGTGGTACACAACTTGTGCATGCAACAAGGTTGTTTATCCCGATTCAAATATGTTTTTTTTGTGAATTTTAATTATTTATTATTTATTTTGTACATTAAAGTCAATCATGATAACTCACTCATTTGAGCATCATGTAGGTCTTCATTCTTAATAGCATATAAATTTAATAATGTGTTAAATAATAAATGAGTTTAAGGAATTTAAAACCATAATTTTTAAAAAAAATAATTTTTAAATCTTGATGCATCAAATATAATCTATTTTTATAAAAACAAAACTCTACTCCTTAAGAAGTATAACAAGAGTTATTAACAAAATTCATAAATTACATTATCACCCGTTCTATACCAATGTATAGTTGAGAAATAAATAATCAACTTGGAATGAAATTATTGCTTTGGAAACATATATAACGTTCGAAGTTCAAAGAAGAAGTACAATACTAAGATAGTGAAAGAAGAAATGATTTGTAATATGATGGATAAATATATTTTCTAAAAATATTAATTTCCTCGCTTAAAGAGAGAAATAAATCAAAACATTTTGAAGAAAGAAGATATTTTTTCTTATGATACATGACTATATTTTCTAAAAATGCTTATCTTGCACGCAAAAGGATGAGAAATAAATCAAAATTTTTTCAAATTTTTTTTATATGATAGATAAATATTTTTTTTCTAAAAATATTTAATTCGCACGGAAAAAGAGAAGAAACAAATCTAAAAGATTTATAAGAGAGAAAAAAATAATCTAATAGATAAATATATTTTCTAAAAATGGTTAACTTTCACGGAAAAAGAGGAAAATAAATCAATTTTTTTTCATATGATAGATAAATATATTTTCTAAAAATAGTTCACTTGAACGAGAAAAAGAGGAGAAATAAATCCACTACATTTTCAAGAGAGAAAAATAAAAATAATAATATGATACATAAATATATTTTCTAAAAATGGTTAACTTACATAACTCTTATAAGAAAATAAATCAAATAGATTTTCAAGAAAGAAGAAAAAATAATATGATAGATGGTAATTGAACAAGGTTTATACCACAATATGAAATAATTCCAAATAGATTATGATGGCACGTAATATGATAAGTAAATCTAGTTTCTAAAAATATTGAGCTTGCACGAGAAAAAGTGAAAAAATAAATCAAATAGATTTTAAAGCAAGAAGGAAAAAACATATGATAGACAAATATATTTTTTAAACAAATAGTTAACCGGCACGAGGAAACGAGGAGAAAAAATCAAAAATGTTTTTAAAACATATTTTCTAAAAATGGTTAACTTGCCAGAGGAAAAGAACAAAAACAAATCAAATAGATTTTCAAGAGAGAAGAAAAATAGTATGATAGATAAATATATTCTCTAAAACATGGCTAATTTTCATGGGAAAAGAGGACGAAAAATGCAATTAAAATTTTTGAAGGATCAAAATCGCACAATTGAAAAAGTTGAGGGACGAAAAGTGCAATTAAGTCAAATATATATTTTCTATTAAATGTTTAGAGAATTATGATACTAAGGTAGTTAGAAAAAGACACAACTTCTTTTTGATCAATCACAATCTTTTTTTGTTTGTTTATATACATCATCTTTTTGTATTATCATTAAATTTATTTTCAAATAAACATCTTTTTTAAAATAACGATATTCTTCCTTTATTTTTTTCTTAACCTGCAAACATTTTTTTTATACAAACATGTAAACATTTTTTATATCTAATTTTTATATAGCATAAATATTGTAATATTACATGTGTGTCACGCGGATAAGAGGTTAGATTGCATATTTACAAAACTATATGTATATATTATAATAAAGACAAAATATGTATTATAATATCAATAATAGTTATTAAATTAATATCTCTTACTTTTTTTTTTTTTTGATCAAAATATTTCATACTCTTTGTGACCGACAATTAAGACGAAATAATTTTGTAATAGTTTTTAGTATATAATTTCACACAAAAATTTCAAACAAAAAACGTGAAATTGTCAATTATATATTTTTTTATGTAATTCTAAAAAAATAACATATTTCCCGTGTATGGCACGGGTCCATACACTAGTATATTTACATACAAATATCTTATTACTATAAATAGAAATAATTAAACAAAACAAATAATCTCCCATATTAGTCTTATACACTTGCAATTTCCACCATCAAAACTATTTATGCTGCATTAATTAGCATTGTCCCATAGCTTAATTGTATAAAGACTGTTTCTTATATGCCACCTGACTATAAATGATTCATTTCCAGTTAAAAAGGGTTCCTCAAATTTTGCTGAGATCAAAATTTTCATCTTACCTACTTGGTTGTCAAAAAATAGTAAAATACTATATTATCTATATTATATAGGACAATCTAAATTTGCTACAAACTATTAGATATTAAATTTGCTGAAAATTATTAAATATTAAATTTAATTTTTTAATAGATATCAACCAAAAAATGGAGATAGAGTAGGCTGCGAATTATAGTAATAGAAGAGCGCCATAAGGGCGTGGATGTATAATGGTAAGAAAGGTGGTTTTCAACCCTCATTTGGATAGAATCTTCCTATGTTGTGATATATTACACTTTGATCTCGAAAACTACATATAGTTATATACCATCACCCCTTGCGACAAAAATTTCATCAGTATGAATATCAAGTAAAGTGAATGAATGTACATGGCTGTAACTTCTAATATGTTGTCTAAAACGTCTTCCTTTAGGTTTAATTTGTATACAACCAATTAGGCATTACAATATTCATTTTCATATTGTTCACATTTATTTACAATATAATATTATTACCATAATGATATATAAACCAATCACCATATAAAATTGCAAAAATTACAGATCAAATATACACGTCTTACACAAGTTAAAAAAACATATATATTGTATAACAACAAAATGCACACATTAAAAACTCCAAAATAGCAAATAAAATATACGAAAATATACATAACGAAAAAAATAAAAATGTGACCAAAATAGCAAATAGAATATCCAAACGATTTATGTCTGTATACAATAATCGATCAAATATACACGTTTACTCAAAACGCCAAAATAGAAAATAAAATACCAAACAAAAGTTCACACAACCAAACAAAAAATGACGCAGCCAAGATTGGCATGTCTTGCCGCTAGTTATAATAAATTCTGTCTCAATTTTTGTACACTCATATGCTAATTACGCTGCATACCTATGATTGTCAATATGTTTTCTACTTATGTGAAACAAACATTTTTGGCATTTAATATCTGTGTTGTGTGTTTATATTAAATGTGAAAAATATGTTATTTTTAAATAATTAATTATATGTATAATTGATTGTGATAAAATATCCATGTTTTGTTTTTCCATGTTATACATATTTAGTCTTGGCCTCTCTCTTATCAATTTTCTAGCTCCGCTCTTGTCTCGAGGTATTGGACGACATTGAAGGACTGACTCTTCCAATCAGGTTTTCTCCACACATAAGAATCAGATATCGAATCTTTGATCCCTTATTTAAAGGATCCGAACCCGTTACCACTAAGACCATGGTAAGCACCATCTCAATGTATTAGTATGGGGTTGGAGACATTCCATAATTTCCATCGTTTGTGTCTCCACTCCACTCCACTTACACATGCTATATCTACAATTCTACATGTCCCTCAATTGTAATACAGCCGTTGATCAAGGGAGTGATCAGTTATCAGTATCAGTGATGTGATGGAGATGTCCATGGACGGTAGTGGTGAACCTCAATTTCAAAGTTGCATCTGTCATCTGTCTGGTGGAAAGGGTCAAGGAGGTGACCACATGATTAATCACATGTTTTCAACTTTGAACCTTGAAGGGATCTTACTCTCCTTTTGTGTTCATGCACAGGGAGACAATATGGGATTTGGTTTGGACTCTAACGTGAAGAATTAACAGCTAATCGGAGCTGGTAATTGAGAGATGGTGACTATACCTTGTTGATATTAAGACAAGCTAGTCCAATATTCAACTCTATTGTGCTCTACGTTTGGTGCATTATTATATGTCAATTTCTTACTGTGCATTATTGTAGGACCTAAATTAGGGTCTGTGCCCGTCAATGTCATCATACTCTGAAGACACAATTTTTTTGGGTCTAAAGAATGGTTCATAAGAGGCTCTATATGAGAGAGAGGGAAAAGGGAATGAGAAAGAGGCGAAACGCATTACAGAATATGAATTCACATACTCATAATTTATGTCTCACAACTTAACTAACTGAGCTGATTCAAGGGGACAAACAATGAGAGTTGATATTTGAACGCGCAACCAAGCAGTAATAAACAGAATCACTGAGCATCAGGCTAAGGTGCATTTTTAAGACACAAATCAATGGGGGTGCAATGGTGCATTTTTGAATGATGAACATATGAATAACAGAATAAGTACTTTTGATTTGTAACCATATAGGGGTTATTTAATTGAGTAAGTAATCAATCTTCAAGGATTTTGGACAAAACATCGGTTTTCATCACAATAGCCCCTTTTTCCTAGGACCCTTATATTCTCAAACTTTTTATGATATATAAATTCGTAATTAGTTACATGTATTGAATGATTAACAAATTGTTTAATGAATACTAACATGTGGTTGGATCGAGTGGTAAGAAATTCGGACACCTTAAGCAAGTGATCAAGGATTCGAATCCTGACTCTTGTGTACGGAGAAAACCTAATTGGGAGGGGAGTACCCATCTTATGTGCCCAACAGGTTTCCCGACGGAGATTGGTCACTGCTAACGGTGGTGGATACTTCGTACCTATGTCATGGTTACCAAAAAAAATTGTTTAATAAATACATTGATAATTAATGATTAACAAATTAACTAATATTTTTTCTCCTATTGAACTAACAACTTAGGCCCTGTTAGCACGAATTCGACATTTTTTTTTTCTTTTCAATTCCTACTAATACACAATAGAAAGGCAATCCCAGATCTTTACATTTGGTGCTTGTTTGGGAAGGATTAATTATTTGGGTTTCAGTTGTTTTTCGAGTAAAAAACCGATTTTGTAAATAATTTTTATGTTTAGGAAAGTAGCTTATTTTTTTTAAAAAAACTTTTTTTTTTAAGAAAAACAGCTTTTTAGAAGCATATGATGGGGAGGACGGTTTGATTATTTTTTGTGAAAAAACTGAAATAACATACCCTCTTTCCCGTATAATAGACACCAACAGCTCCCCTATCATCATATGCTCACTGTTATGTCTTTAACGATTTGCACTACGCTCACCATTTGCACCATCATCAAATTCTCTTCATCTTTTCTTTATTTGGTTGACAACCTCTTTTTATTTTTTTTTGCTTTAATTTTCACATTGTTTTTATGTTGTCTATCACTATCACATTGAAATATATATTCTAAAAAAAAAAAAATTATTTTAATATGTTTTCCATAGTGATGAAAAATGTTACAAATTTTAGAGTAAAGGACCAAATTGGTCCTTGAAAAAAAATCACGTTGACATTTTGATCCCTAAAAAATGAAAAATACGGATTTGATCCTCAAGAATATAAAATAAGGGTCAAATTGATCATTTTTAGGGACATTTTAATCATTGTCAAGGACTATTTTGACCCGCATCTTACATTCTTGAGGATCAAATCGATATTTTTCATTTCTCGGACCAAAATGTCACCGAGATTTTTTATCGAGGGCCAATTTGGGTCTTTACTCCAAATTTTATTACATTTTTATAATAGAAAAAAATTTGATGACAAGATATAAAAAAATAAACAAGTTCTAATGTTTCGAAAGCATAAAATAAAATATTATTAATATAAACAAATAACTTCATACATTTTTTCGTAATTTATTATGTATAAGTAATTTTTTTACATTACCCAAACGAAATAGATTATCTTAAAATCGCTTTTCAGCAAACAAACCCAAACAAAAACAGATTCCAATTATAATCGATTATCACAATAATCCATTATTCAAATGATCGATTATCAGCATTATTTTTTTTTTTTCAACTTTCTCAAACACTCTTATTACAAAAAACGAACTTATATATGATATGATATACCCATGCTTGTCTGCTATACATCTATCTTTCCTTTTTAAAGACTACTAGTGCATACAAGAGACAATAAAATAAAATAAAAATTAGGGCGTTATTATGATACCTTTAAAAAGTAAAAGGTTTTGATATCCTATGTCTAATCAGAATGTGTCACCTCAATTAAATTCATCATGTCAATATCACTAAATTCTTACTATCTAATTAGACCACATAAACAAGGATATGTATCCAAGGGATATCATAGAATCTTTCAAGATATTGTATTAAGACAACTAAAATTCTCATTCAAGATAAGATGGTAGAAACAATGACAATTCTTATCCAAGATAAGTGGGTAGTGAGTGACTGCCTTTCTTTGTCAAGTACAGATGCTAGACTTAAATTCAACGCTTGTTCATGATGTAAAAAAATATTGCCAACAAAACTTGGTTACAAAACATGCGAGGCATATATTTAAACTTTGCTAAGCCATTCCAGTAAATAGAGCACAAATCAAGGCCAAGAAGAGTAAGAAAGGGATATGAGAAATTGAATTTTCTTTTCTAATATCAACAAGTACATACCTTAATTCTGTGATTCACAATTAAAACTTCGGGTAACATGTTTAGATCCTTAATGACTGGCACTATTGTATAATACATTAATACCCCACTGTAAAAGAAGGAAGATAGTGGCTCTAATGCTCCAAATTTGTGCTGTACAACTTTTCTGTAACTTACATATTGTAATTTCTAACTAAATATAATCAGTCATACTTCCTGTAAAAATTTTGTCTCTTCATTCTCAGAGACTCTTGGAGCAGATCTGGTCACCTTAATACGAAATGAAGCCTGCAAATAACTTGGGATGCTCAGATATCATAAGTAGTGCACCATTCAAAGTAAACTTGCACGTTTTCAGGCAATGACATTGTAATTGATGATACATATAACATGCCAGGATGAACAGAAAAATATGTTGCAGATAAATGGGAAGGGAAATGCCAATTACACCATTTTTTTGTATGCACTTCTCACAATAGTTTTGAATAAAAGTTGATCCGGACTTGGTTTTGGGCCTAATGAGGCCAAGCCCAGCAGCCTTTTAGATGTGACATCTCATCATTGGAGGATATCACCATCCTCATCCATTAAGAGAATATTTCCTCTTAAATGCCAACTACTGGCCAGCACACCATATGAAAAAACCTCCAACATGTTTACAGGGCACTTAGACTGACCAACTTATACTTATGCCCTACTTGATCACCGAACACTCCTCTCTATGAATAGCAACAACAACAACAAAATCTAGGAAAAAATCTTCTCCCTCACTCTCTACCTCCTATACCCTTTTTTACTTGAGCATTAGAGTGTTTTGCAGGTACCCAACCCCAGGGACGGATCTAGAGGGGCGCGAGCATACTCCCTCTAGCATATATTTTGTAAAATTAGTTATATATACGTAGTATTTTTCATAAAAAAAAATATCTTACTATAAATATTTGTACATATATACATATACGGATATATATTCAGCCCCTCCATCTAATGCTTTCTGGATCCGTCCCTGCCCAACCCCCTGTCCAACATGTCAAGGAGGCTGCAGCACTAAGCTAGCGTGAGAGTCTTATTAGTGTATGTGCAGTCACATATACTGACTCCTACTGAATCCCATAATGGACTTGAGATACGCATATATTAAAGCATTTTTTGTCTTCTAATTTTGTTATCAACAAGAACAAAGAATTTAATCCTTTCCAGCAGTTTATTTCCATGGAGAGAGTGGACAATCATAACAGTTAGAAAGGAAAAACTAAACACCCTGTCTAATTGCCCGAGCTAATTGTTTCTGGGTTAAAAAAATGTTACTTATTCACAAGTCATGCTGTTTCCAGTACTAACTGATGGGAACCAGGAAACAGAGATATGCTAGAGCAGAACAGTAGAATAGAAACAGAGAGAGGTTTGTATTATTTCACTGAGAAAGAAGGGAAAGTACAGGAGAGGATTACTCTAGCTGCCACAAAGCAGGGCTCCTATATAGAGCTAGAGTTCTATCCATTTTCATGCACAATGATTACAAAAGATCCCCTCTCATTCAGCACCACTCTCCTAATAACCAATTCCCCAACCTTACCTAACTAACTCGTTTCTCTCTCTCTCTCTCTCTCTGCCACCTAGACATTTGGCAGTATTACCCCTTTTTCCTTCTAGAATAAACCTTCCATACTTTAGGCCTCTACTGTGTTTCAGGCCTTTGCATCACATTCGGGCCCTCTAAGTCAGTTTGGGCCATATCAATGCCGGCTGCTTCAGCTGGAACCTTGTCCTCAAGGTTGAAGTGAGGAAATTGGCTCCTGATAGTGAATTCTTCTTCCCAAGTTGCTTCATCAGCTGTCTTGCCTTTCCACTGTACCAATAGCTGAAGCACAGTATCACCTCCCTGCTTGACCGACCTGAACGCCAACACTGCTGCAGGCTCCCACATTTCCCCAGGCTCCTCCTCCAGCCCCGCGGGTAGCTCTTGCTCTATATGGTAATCGCCAATCGCCTTCTTTAATAGAGACACATGAAACACCGGATAAATTCTCGAAAAGGGTGGCAATTGGAGTTTATATGACACTTCACCTAGGCGTTCAAGGACTTGGAAAGGACCATAAAATCTTGGAGACAACTTAGCATTAATTCTAGAAACAACTGACTGCTGTTTATGGGGCCTCAACTTCAAGAAAACCCAATCCCCTACCTCAAAACTCCTCTCGGTTCTCTTGCCATCAGCCTTGTCTTTCATTCTGCTTTGGGCCCTTTGTAAATGATGTTTCAGTTGCCTTAGTGCTTCATCTCGGTCAATGAGCTCCCTTTGGACTGCTTCCAGTCGAGTCTCACCCAAAAGGAAACGTGTGATCATGGGGGCTTCCTTCCATACACCACTTCAAAAGGAGTGACACCCGTGGACGCATGGAAAGTGGTATTATACCAATATTCCGCCCAATGCAGCCGTTGAACCCAAGTCTTGGGCTGATCCGTGTAATAAAACAACGCAAAAAGGTCTCTAAACATCTATTGATCACTTCGGTTTGCCCATCCATTTCGGGATGATAGGCAGAACTCATTTTAAGTTGAGTACCTTGTAGCTTGAAGAGCTCCTTTCAGAAGTTACTGACAAAAATAGGGTCCCGATCACTGACTATTGCCATTGGAATCCCATGTAATCTCACCACTTCTTTGGCAAAAGCTTCTGCCACTGTGCATGCTGTATAGGGGTGTTTCAAAGGGATGAAATGACTATACTTGGACAACCTTTCCACAATGACAAAAATAGCTTCAAAACCTTTTGATTTTGGCAACCCTGTGATAAAATCCATGGAAACCTCATCCCAAATCATCTCTGGAATGCTTAAGGGCTGTAACAAACCCCCTGGAACTGCTGCTAGGTATTTTTGCCTTTGGCAAATATCACATGCTCTAACAAACTCTTGGACCCTCTTCTTCATCCCAATCCAATACAAATTTGCAGCCAGCCGCCTATAGGTCCTATAAAAACACGAGTGGCCACCTTGGGGAGTGGCATGGAATTCATGTAACAACTAGGGAATCCAAGAAGATTCGGCTGACATTACTAACCTCTCCTTGTAGAACAAAATGCCATCTCTGTAAGCGAATTCAGGGTATTCTCCTCCTTGCTGTATTGATGTAATGATTTTTTTTAGCTTGGCATCCCTGTGAACCTCTTCTATCACCCCACTTCCTTCCATCCAAGTAGGATAAGAGATTAGAGCAGAAAAATCCCTTGTTTCCAGCATCCTTGATAAGGCATCAGCCCCTTTATTTTCCGTTCCAGGTTTGTACACGATGTCAAATTGATACCCCAACAATTTGGCAGACCAATTTTGTCGATCCGTGGAGGTAATCCGCTGTTGTAACAGCTGTTTCAAGCTCCTCTGATCTGTGCTCACAGTGAACTGTCTTCCCAATAAATACGGCCTCCAATGTTGAACAGCTAATACCACAACCATCAACTCTTTCTCATATGCAGACTTAGCTAGGTTTCTCTCACTCAAAGCTTTGCTGAAAAAAGCAATAGGCTTGCCATTTTGCATGAGAATGGCTCCGAGCCCTTGCCCTGATGCATCACATTCAATCACAAACCTTTGAGAGAAATCGGGTAGTGCTAACACGGGCTGTGGTCAGTTTAGTCTTCAATAATTCAAAAGCTTGTTGAGCTGCTGGACCCCATTTGAATCCGTCCTTCTTAGTGAGATCTGTTAGAGGTCTTGCCAACTTCCCATAATCCTTGATAAATTTTCGGTAGTGTCCGGTAAGGCCCAAAAAACCCCTTACTCCTTTCACATTTCTTGGAATTGGCCATTGAATCACACTCCTGACCTTCGCCGAATCCATAGCTACCCCGTCTTTGGAAATTATGTGACCTAAATATTCCACAGATGGCTGGGCAAAGCTGCACTTCTTGTTAGCCACTAAGTGCTGATTTCTCAATACTGTTAGCACTTCACATAAATGTATCAAATGGGTGTGCCAATCGGGGATATAGATTAGAATATCGTCAAAGAATACTAATACAAATTTTCGGATTTGGATTTGATGCAGTAACTGCGTGATGCAGTTACTGCATAGTAATAAATAGTGTATAAAATAGATTTTGTAAAGGTATAATGTGAACCGTTTGATCTTAAATCAATGGTTAAGATTGTTTAATGCGTGTAAATGTGTGTTTTTATTAATGCAGGGAATCCGGATCCCAAATTTTCTTAGCATCTTTCTAAAAACTTCATTCATAAGAGCTTGAAAAGTATATGGTGCATTCATCAAGCCGAATGGCATTACCAAGTACTCGTAATGCCCTTCGTGAGTCCGGAAAGCAGTTTTGTGCACATCTTCTCTAACCCGTACTTGGTGATAACCGGACTTGAGGTCCAGCTTAGAGAAGAATTTGGCCCCATGTAATTCATCCAACAACTCATCGATTACGGGAATAGGAAATTTATTAGGTACAGTTACCTTTGTTAAGTGCCCGGTAGTCCACGCACATCCGCCAGCTCCCATCTTTCTTTTTGACTAGGATAACCGGACTAGAAAAGCGCTTTGGCTATGCTGTATAATTCTCGAGTCTAGCATCTCCCTCACTTGCTCTTCAATTTCATTTTTCTGATGGTGAGGGTAACGGTAAGGCCTTACATTAATGGGACCTTGTCCTTCTAGGAGGGTGATAGCATGTGCCCTGCCCCTGGTTGGCGGTAGCCCCTTAGGCTCTTGAAAAATGTCGGAAAATTGCTGCAACAGTTCCTCTACCTCTTTCTGCTGTTTCGGGTCTGAAACCACCCTCCCACTTTTCTGCTCACCTATGTTCAAGAGTTTCACCTCTGTGGATAAGAGCAAACCCTCTACCAGTTTCTTTGATCTTCCAAAAAAGGCTTGCAAAGCCACCTGGTTACTCCTCCCATTGTCTTCCCCTTTTAACTCTACCCATGCCCATTCAAGTGACACTTCATGGACTGAATTCCCCAATCCACTATCATCTCGCCTAAAGTAGCTAGCCATGAAATTCCAAGGACCATGTCTATTCCCTCTAGCTCAAACAAAAAAGCATCAACAGTCACTTTGACTGTGTCTAGCTGCAGCTGGATTCCTTGACACTTCCTTCGCGCTAGTGCCTCATACCCATCTCCCAATTTGATCATCAAAGGTTTGGTGTCTTTTACTGGCCACCCCCTAGTCTCCACCAACTTCTGAGAGATAAAGTTATGCGTAGCTCCACTATCTATCAAAATAAGAATTGGGACCCCATAGATTTCCCCTTTAAGCTTCAAGGTTTGTGGCTTGCTTCCCTTTCCAATCATCATGTTGCTAAGTCCCATAATGCTACACTCACCATCAATCTCTGTCACGTCTTCCACTACAATTTCTGGGCTTTCCTCCTCTGCACCTCCTTCCTCATCCTCATCTAGCACCATCACCCTTAGTTGCTTGTTTGGGCATTGGTGGAGAGGGTGATACGGCCCACCACACTTGTAACAAAGGCCCTTTTGTCTCCTGTCATTAAGCTCTTGAAATGATAGATGTCTGAAACCTCTATCTCTTGGGCCCATTTTTCTCCTCTCAGCTGTGGACTTATTTTTTACACTCGGCCCAAAGTGACCCATGCGACTAGCCTTGCTGCTATCTGTCGAGACCACCTCTTGCCCTTTTTGCACGTACACCCAGTCAGCTCCAAGGCTCCGACCCTTGTGACTCGGGTTGGGCCGGGTTCCGTATCCACTGCTGATACCCGCGTTCCTGGTTCCAGAAAACGCACCTCGTTGCCCCTGTAGCTCTCTCTCCACCGCCTTGGTCAGGTTCATAAGTCGCGATCTTGGTAGAGGCCCCAAGACCTTCAGCCTCCTCCCTCGCCCCCTTATCTCTTCCTTCAACCCATGGAGAAAGTACCCGAAATACTGCTCATCGGGTAATTTCTTCACTTGAGCTGTCAACCTTTCAAAATTCCAGTATGTATTCATCAACGCTCCCCTTCTGACGCAGAGCCGTGAGTTGCTCATACATATCACCTTCTCCGATTCCTCCTAGCGCTCGACCAGCTCAACCTTGAGCTGTTCCCAAGTCAACTCCTCGATGTTCTCCAATAACGCATTGAAGAAGTGGATGGTCGAGCCCTCCATACAAAGTTGCGCCAAGTTCACCCTCACCTCAGGGCTTGTTTCTTGAACCCTGAAGTAGATTTCAGCTCACGATATCCACGCTGCCGGGTCATCGCCATTGAACATCAGCAACTCGACCTTCTTCACCGACTGACCGAACTCTTCGAGAGACTCTCCTTGCAGTTGTTTCATACCCGACGACGACGGGGCTTTCTTTGTCTTCGAACTCTTCCCTCCGGTACTCTTCTCAGGCCCTTCCTCGTCATGATTTCCGGCATTCTCTCCATTATCTTCCTCCTCCGAGTGGACCTTGTCCTTCTCCTTCAGACACCTTGCTAACATCGCGATCAAGGTTTCCTGATTCTCATCAGCCTTGCTCTGCATTGTCGATAGAGCTAACTTGACCTCTGTTAGCTCAGCCTCCAACGCCGCTACCTTCGCCTCCATTCCTTCGACTGTTTTCCTCTTTGGCATTCACTTAACTCTCACCCCTAGGTCTCTGACTCCCCGACGAACAATCCGGCAGGTCGAACCAGTTTGATGGGAACCAGGAAACAGAGATATGCTAGAGCAGAACAATAGAATAGAAACAGAGAGAGGTTTGTATTATTTCACTGAGAAAGAAGGGAAATTACAATAGAGGATTACTCTAGCTGCCACAGAGCAGAGCTCCTATAGAGAGCTAGAGCTCTCTATCCATTTTCATGCACAATGATTACAAAAGATCCCCTCTCATTCAGCACCACTCTCCTAATAACCAATTCCCCAACCTCACCTAACTAACTCGTTTCTCTCTCTCTCTCTGCCACCTAGACATTTGGCAGTATTACCCCTTTTTCCTTCTGGAATAAACCTTCCATACTTTAGGCCTCTGCTGTGTTTCAGGCCTTTGCATCACTTGCGGGCCCTCTAAGTCAGTTTGGGCCCTATCACTAACACCCCTGAATAAACTGTGATCAGTGTTCACTAAGTCTAAATCTTTAGTGCAATATTAGTGTTTAAAAGAAATAATAGAAAAGAAAGAAAATCATATAGCACGAAAAGAATGGAAGAAGGAGGAGGTGGAGTGGGTGAATCAATCAAAGGAAAGATCCATAAGAAATAAAAGTTGGACCAACATGTTAACTCTTATTCAAATGTTGATCAGATGGCATGTCATTCACCTAATATAAGTTCTAGAAGATGCAAGATGTCCAATATGAATAACACAACTATTTTTTAGGCATCGGTCATCACCTTATCAGAACCAAACTCAATAACATCAGATGGGTGGATACGAGCAGGATAATTTGGGGGTACTCGATATCGCCTTCCTTCATTGCTGGTAACATAATGAGAATGATTTTAATACATTTTTCAAGAATTTAAAACTTAGTCAAGTATAGTAGCTTCCATTTCTTTTACTTACTCAGTGATCCAAGTGCCATGTTGACTCCGCAAATCAATTAAGAAGAAGGCACCATCCTTATAGCTGATTCGAGCATGCATTTGAGAAACCTTTAAAAGAAAATTATGTTCCATGATGTTCAAGACCATTGAGTGTGGAAACGTGTTTAGTTCAGGTCATGATAAATTGTGTTACCTGGGGTAAAGGTATTGTAATTGAATTGCCTAGATAATCTTCTTGCAGTGCGCTCCTACACTTACAAAAACATATCAGAAAATGGGCTGAAAGTGAAAATTAGATTTTTTAAAGTGATAGTTGAGAGTAGAGCAATGCACACCAATTAGGGACCAAAAAGTAAAAAAAAACACTGTTCATGTTTCAAAAGGCACATCCAAAATTGTAAGGTACAGTAAGATTGTTTAAAAATTGAATACATGTAAATTATAAATGCTTTCCCTACACTTTCCTCTTTATTCCTGAATCAAATGATACAATTTATCAACTACTATGTGTAACTATATAGTAAATAGGCGCAACTGTAGGCATACCCGATTATGCAGGGTTTCATCCCATCTTGACTTAAACGTATAGGTTTTGAAAGATGTGTTTCATCTCCACATGGTAATAAAATCCACCTATAATTCAAACAAGAAGGATGGACATAACAGTTGTGTGATCTACATACATATATGGTAAGAAATATGTTAACAATGATACTCATGCATATCGGACAGAGACATACTCTCCCTTAATAGAACGCTCAAGTGCATCATCATCTTCAAACCATCTGCGCAACTGGTTGTTTGCCTTCATAAATAATCAAATGCCTTTTAGCATCCAGATCACAACAAACTAATATATATGACCATATGCAGTACCAGATACAATTTCTTCTCAGCAACAAAGTACAAACGTAATTGCATTTGAGCAACATACTTTGTCTGAGAGCCTGCAACTTAGTGGTCTACCTTCAAGTTTGGAGCTGCAAAAGTAGGCAGATTTTTTCATGTTGTAAGTAATGAAATTGCACAGTTTTTACAAGGACTTGATTATGTAAAATATTTTTCTGTCTTATCGACATGAAGTAAAACCTGAACAATGTTTTCAATATCATCAGTTTCTAGAACTCGCCATCATTTTTGAAGTAATCCATTGGCTCAGATTTCTTACATGCATGTTGAATGAGAGGACTGGAGTACGAAAACCTCCAGGCACATTGACTTCAACAATTAATGATGAAAGCCTTAGAGAAAAGGAAAGTGGGCTATCATCATTACCTATTGCCACCTAAGACCCAATTCAACATAGAGGGCATCATGATGTCAACGAAAAACCTTCCTCCAACTCTTCCAGGATGTGGAATCCGAAACATGGTCAAAAACTGCAGAGGAAGGAAAGCAATCATGAATTTGGGATGGCATATCAATTTGAAGTGAACTTCACTACAATCTTCATCATCTTATTTGTAAAAAAATAAGTTCCTACCTCCAAAGGGCCAAGACCAACACCCAGATATGCCTTGTAGGTGGAAGCCATCAGAGCTGCCATTCTAGCCATTCCATGAATAATGGCCACTCGCAGTCTTCTTTCTCTCTCATAGCTGGAAGCATTAATGGGAAAGGGGGAAAAGATACTGGCACCATTAGTCATCAAAGAGATTTATAATCTAATCATCCAATTTCAAAATGATGAAAGATTAACTACTGGACCACGGTTGATATGTGAAAGCATTCTCTTTTCAAATCAAGTCAACAAATAATAATGTGAGTGTTCATTTGCATATTTGAAGAGCAAATGGTATGTTACCTCCTGAGGGAAGAATCAATTTCAATTGGAGACCCTGATTTTATACTCTGTTCCCATGCATTGTCCAACTCCCATGCTAGTTGATAACTGTCCTGTAATGATAAAATAAGCGAGTTATAAAGGGTTTTTACCTCACTGATCAGGTGTTTCATTAAGTACCAATCCCCTATGATAAAAGGTGATTGACTTAGTTAATCTCCATCTCCTCTACGAGTAGAAAATATTTTAATTTTATGCTTGTTTTTATGAGCTTTGTGTATGGTCAATAAGATGCAATTGAAGTTGTTTATTACGACAGCCTTGGCAAGAAACGAATTATAGAAAACTTACACAAAAGCAAGCATGGGGAAAAAGTAAAAGTCTGAAATACTATAGTCCAGACAACTAGGGATAGCTTAATATTTCATTTGGTCTGAATATGCAGGAAACTGCTGAAACTAATCTAAGAATAATGATAAATTCATCCTTCATTGAAAAGGGATGAATAGAAAACACCAAAAAAAAGAAATATATACCTCAATAGCCATGCATCCTCCTTGGCCCAAATTTGGCTGCATGGCATGGACAGAATCACCAAGCAAAGTCACACGACCCTTTCCCCATGTCAAGGTTGGTCTCCTGTCATATATGTCTCGTCTTAGAATTTCCTTTTCATCTGTAGCAAGTATCAGATCTATTGCATTATCACACCAGCCCTCAAATATCCTAAGCAGCCTTTCCTTTCTTCCTGCCATGCAGAAAACATTAAGATATTAAATATGATATTTTAATATATATTTTCCTCAAAGAAAAGGATGAATATAGAAAAATAAAGATAAATTTCTATTAATATTTTTTCAGTTCGTCCAATTTCTATACTTCTTATGCTACAATTATTGTAATAGAACCCAGCCAATCTGATTAGCAATCTTCATCTCAATCCAACTTGATAGAAAGTTATAATCCATTCTATTGCATGTCAAGAAAGATGGATTAAATAATCAGTAACAAAGATATAGAATGGACTCGAGTGGCATTTTGGTGCATCTTTGTATTTTAACAAAATGCAGTCATTAGATAATCTTGAACAAAAATTGTGTTACGGATGTGTCCTTAGACACTGAATAGATGATGCTGAGAGCAGCTTTCTGTGCCTTGTTTTCCCCTTTTCAATATTTAACCGTTATATATAAAAACCATTTATGAACCTTCACCTAACAACTTAAACTTTTAGAAGATAACCAGTAATCCTCAGCATACAAATTACTTTGCTCAAAATGTCAAACGCAATAACCAATTTGTCATTACCATAATAGTTGAAATTTGTTTCCTTTATCTTCAATAAATTTAAAGTCATCATCAGTCATCTAGAAGCCAGGATAAACAAGTTAAAAAGTATGTCTATAAATAGATCACATAGAAAATTTCACATCTGCAGAGGCTGTACTTCAAATAGATGTCAAAATTTTGAATACATTAAGAACGCATACCATTGGGGCTATCAACACCACCAGGAGGTTCTTTGTGAAATGCATACCATTGCATCTTTCCAGCGCCAACATCTGAAGATACAAAGTATTGTTTGTGTCCCAAGAATACTCGATACCTTCCAGCAGAGAATTTCAAGTAAGCTTCAACATGATATTGATATAATATAAGTAATACTAACAAAAATATAAATAGAGGTAAAGAAAATAGGTAAATGAGGCTACAATACATGACTAATGGCCAACATACCCAACAGATTCAATGTCAGCAGGCACAAAATCTGCAATACCAGTATAACAAGTATACCCAGAGTAAACAGCTTCTTTTGGCCCAAATAACTGTTTCCTCACCTATTCAAAATAGAATACAATAAGATTATGTCAAATTAAATTAAAATGCAGAATTTATGATTATAAAGACTATCTACAAACAGAATGACAGAAAGTGTCCATCACTTCACCATGGAAAAACAAGGCTAACACACTGTACTCGTTATGCAAAGTATGATGTTTACTTCTATATGGGAAAAATGATTTGCTGAAGAATAGGATCAGAATCAAAGAAAAATTAATCAGACCTTGGACCCTATACCATCTGCTCCAATCAAAAGATCTCCTTCATATTTCTGACCATTCTCAAGCTCTACTGTTACCTGAAATAGTAGAATGCTGGATGAGAACAGTAATAAATGTCAATCAAAAGATATTTAATCACGTTAGTCTGCCAATTCACATTCAAGAAGAAAGAAACCAAAGCTTCAGAAAATACATATGATAATTGATAGTAATATGAGAAGAATCTTCAACATAAAACCTTTGTCTAATCACCTTGTTTCCATCATCCACAAAATTAACAACATTGCTTCCATTCATAATGACATCTTCCCCAACTGCACGAGCAAGGATCTCTTGTAAAGCCATTCGACTAATAACTCTTGTGACTGGAAGCCCACGTTCAACTGCAGGAGTGAATGTATCAAACTTGACATACCTGATAACCAACTAAATATCAATTCATGGTACCAAATGCTAAGATTTCATAAACAAAAATGCAGAAAACATCTTTGTTCCAACTTAAATAATAAGGAAGCAACATTCTTGTTTGAGAAAGAATGCTGTTTACAAATATGCTAGAAGTAATTAAATGTTTACTGTTACAGTATCCTATTGAGCACTTGAGCTTCCCCAACTTTACAAAGGACGTTCTCATTAAGTGTAACTTACAAACTCATCCAGTGCTGCTCATAGGTAGTCACAATCGCGTTAAACCCTGAATTCTCTCCAACAGTATTAATCAATAATCAAATTCTTTAGGAGAAATTTGTGGCAAATAAAACAGACAAAACACATGTTAACTCAGATTCTTGCAATGTTTTTATAGATCTGAAGAGTATCCTGACCATTAGCATACAGGATGTTAATATAATTTTAACTAGGACCACTAACACAACATTGTAAAACATCAGAATTTGCATTTCACTGGCACCTCCTGAATAAGCCAACTGTTTATCTGCTGCAGTTAGATTTCAAAGTTTCGGGTTTACCATTAAGTTTGTAACCAAACAAGAGGGTTCTACGAAGCCGCTCTATCATGGAACATCCATATGTCCTAAAGATGCTAAAAAATGAAATACGGTTTCTTTAAACATGCTACTTAGTTGAGACAGAACAATTTATTGTTGAGGGTCTAGCACCCCATAATTGATAAAAAAAAAAAAAAAAAAAAAAACCTCAAATGCCTGTTCTTTTCTCCTATCACATACTTAAATTAAATCACATATATTAAATGACAAGGCCTAATTCAGTAGGTATATAGTTGAGTTCCTTAAGCATGCCGTCTGGGGTTCGATTTCTATCGTGTGTATGGAAAATGCTTTGTTTGAAAAGGCAAAACCCACTTTCGTGATCTCTACGCCTCGAAATGGATTAGTAACTTTGGTGCACAGAGAAAACAATCACATACATTATTAACTTTTAACTTACCAAGAACCAGAAACCCCATCCACTAGCCCATTGATTCTATCACCAGTGATGCAACCAACTCTCAAAACTTCTTCAGCAACCTCGGAATCTATAGCTTCCAAAGCAGCCAATGCATTGCTTTGTATCTGAATTGGACCCCTATACTGTCCCTCACCCCTTATAGCACTCAAGTCCCTCTCAAACACCACTACCTCAAACCCCTTTCTCTTTGCAGCCAATGCAAAAACCAAGCCACCAATCCCACCACCCGCCACAAGTATCCGAAGCTGCTTCTTCTGAGGGGTTACATTCCCATCATTTGCAGCCACAGTTTTCGTTGGAGCCTCGGCTACTGCAGCTTTGACATGCATCTTCACTTTCTTCCTCTGCTTTCTTGTTCTGCTTCCCAGGTGATGATAGCCGTAGCTAACAAAAGGTGAAATATCAAGTGAAAGCTCTTTATTCATAGGAACTGAGAAGTGGGATCTTGAGAAAGCTGTTGTTGAGGGATTAACAGAGTTGTAACACAAGGTAGAAGCCATGGTTGCAGTAGAAGAAAGCTTAGGAACCAACACTTGTGTGTGTGTGTGTGCGTGCGTGTGTGTATTGTGTTGTGTGTCTTCTGTGGCTCAAAGGTTCCAGACTCAAAAACCAGTAACTGGTTTGCATTAATTTAAATAAAGAGTATTAGAGGTTGGAGTTTTGGAAATGCATGGCAGTTACTAATAATATCTAATATCTAATCTAATAAGGAATAAAGAAAGGAGAAGGGAATTTGTGGTTTGCAATTGTGGAGGACAAATATCAGGACCCTAGGAAAGAAAAATCAAAGAATATGCATCAACATCGTCATCACCAATAATACTATACAAGGGGTGAACTCGGTGAATGTGACAGACACAACTTCGTACCTTAATTTGTGGTCTGATATGGTTCATACCGACTTTCATAGATCATAGATGAGAGGTGTTTGTTTATATGTTATAAACTCGCCCACGTATGGATAATGTGATACACGAATACAAATCCACCGCTAGATCAAAATGTCAAATTTGATTGGCGTGTGCTATTTGCCTATATGGATAAGGACGTTTATCCAATAGTTTGTCTTTCATTTTAATCAAAAAAATAATAATAAGAGAAAAATGTTTGTTGCAAATCAAAATATGTGATGTAATTTTTAAATGTGTGTATATAAAGAAGATAAAAAGTAAGTGAGAAATATAGACAAAGAAATATAATATCATACACGGTGTCTAAAATTTGATGTTCAAATAACACAACCGAAAAATAAAAGGTAAAATAGTTACTTTCATGGTCTCATTTTTTTTATGATCAAATCTTTGGTATCCTTTATAATTTTTATTCTGGCTAAGTATCTTAATCATATAGTGAAAATTTCATCCTATATGATACTAATATGATTCATTAAATTGAAGTGACATATTCTGATCAGAATAATAATTTTTATCCTAAAATTATAATATTATTTCATTTTGAAAAGTTGTATAATTCTGTTAGAAAAATAATATATAATAGAAGAATAAAATCAAATATAAAATAACATAGAAAAAGAGAAGAACATACATAATTGTGTTATAACGTTAGACCTGTATAAAATATTGTCTTCAAGATTATTTCACCATCATAATAATAATAATAATATCCTCTTGAATTTAATAGACTTTTCTATATTAATATCGGAAATAATATTATTATTTTGGATATTTAGAACAATAAGAATAATATTAACTCTCACCTACTAAAAAAATATCATTTAAGATGAAACTGCCATTTGTTAAATCAAAAGAAATCATTTTCTCAATTAATTATGAAAATAAACCACAAAAAGAAAAAGGCTTTTCGTTTTGCAAGCATCTAGAAATGATTATTTAAAAGCCATTAATGTAATTTTAATGGAGATAAAAGTACCGCCGCAATTCTAATGTCATATATTAATACATATTAATATCTATTTAAAACTAAACATTCCACTAACATGGTGTTGAGAAATATGGTAATATGACTCTCCTTCAAGGAAAAGGACGCAAATTCGATTCCCGAAGTCGTCTATTTAAGAGGCAGCCCAATCCCGTGTGTAAAAAATCGGGCGTCCGTCGCTGCTAAACCAGGGATTAGTCTCCTAGCCGGTCCAAAAGGTCGAAGCTGTGGGGACACCCCGATGGACCCACGAAGGAACCAAAGGCCCTAATTATGGTGAGTCCGAACCAAAAACTAAACATTCCTTTTTTTTACAAGATAAAACTAAACATTCTTATACCTTTAATTCCCATATTCTCATATTTAGTTGGTGCTTTAAAGCCCTAATAGTTATAACTATCCATCATCAATATTAGAAAAATATGATATGGTTCCAGCACTAATATTATGCATATGTAGTAAATTGGTTTTAAAGAAGAGTTTAATTTGATATGCACTGTCAGTGTAAAGTTTTATACATTGTCAATCAATTAAAAATCATGGTATGAATGACTTTTAATGTAGTTAGGATAAAAGTCAAACATTTTAACTGATGTGGCAAGTTATGATTGGTTGACAATATGAAAAATCTTTACACTGACAGTGTATATTAATTAAATCCTATAAAGAATTGTAATGTTTACCATTATACCAATATTTACAAAATTGAATGCAACCTAATAAAAACTTATGACATAAGGAGCAATAAAAATAAATTAAAATAAAGAAAATACTAGAGAAAATAAATTGAAATAAATGGTCAATTTAAAACCTTTCAATTATAAATTTTTAATTAAATAATTTTGAAATAAACTTTTCAACAATTCTGTTATTGTGCATCTTCTCTAGTAATGTAAAATCTTATGTGACATAAGCTCTGAAAATGAGTGCTATCAACACACTCACTTTCTAATACACTTTTTCTATTAGTCAAAATTCAAATGGATCCCACTATTTTGGAAGTGGGTTCACTAATTCATGTGAGTCTCACTTGAATTTTTTAGAACCTAAATGAATTTCAACCAATAAGAGAGAGTGCGTTACAAAGAAAATGTAAGAAAATGTGTTGCTAGCATTTCTCATGCTGAGAAAAAATCTCTCTTGAACTAAGTTTTAATGAAACAAACTTTCTGAAGCAAATTTAAGAGTTTCTGATAAGAGAATGACTAATGATTGTATTTTGAGAAGTATTGTATAAGTACAGATAATGATTGAATCAAACAAACATCAGAAAAGAAGTTTGAATATTCAGAAGGCTAAAAATAGTGAGAACACTCAAAGAATAAAAAGCTCACTTCCTCATAAAGGTTTATGAACTAAAAAAAGCAATCAATCTTCATAAAAATTTGATGATCAGAACAAAAAGTGCTGAATTATCTTCCAACATGAATGAAGTACTAGAAGCATGAAAATAAAATCAAAAGGTTCATTCATGCATCAAAAGTTAAAAGTTGATCATCGGAAGCACATCAGAAACTTCAGTCGGATCAGAACAGACAAGTTGCTGAGCATCATACAACGAGAAAAAAATTCAATATTAGTTATAACACAGCTCTATACAAAACACTCACATCCTAAGAAGATGTTACATAATCATAAAGCGACTCTCTAACCATGAAAAAGAATCACCAGAAGCTTCATAAAAAAGGACCATCAGAAGTTTCATCAGAAAGGTCAGAAAGTCAAATTTGCTGCAAAAAGGAAAAAAAAGTACAACAAACTTGTCAGAACTACAAAAGCATTTCAAATTCACTCCTGACGCTCAAAAACAGCTAGGTTGGGTCTGGACTCCTATAAATACAAGTTGCTGGTGAAGATTTAGGCACCAACACAGAAGGAAAAATCTGCAGGTGCCAAGAGAGGCAAAAGCAGTCGTGTCCAATCTTCTGAACATGATCATCTCCTTCTTACCACTCCAGAAACAGTGGGCCATTGTTAGTATTAGGAGTGTGTTTACAGCTTGATTCAAAAAGGTCATCACTCACTTAGTGTTGAAAAGCTGTTAGAGAATTTTACCTCATCCATTTTAGTGTAAACTTTGTTTTCTCTCAAGTTTGATAGTGAAAACTAGTGTTTGTTTGAGAGTATTGGTAAGTCTGCAAAGTCTTGGTGTAAATAATACGGATGTTGAGTCTGAAGAGACTAGGTGCAATAGAATACTTGTGTAAGAAGCCTAAAGAGGTTGTGGGAAACAAAGAATACATGTAATTTCTTGATTGAATAACGGAAAATCCAACAGAGTTTTGGGACTGGACGTAGCTCACAGGTTGTTTGGGTGAACCAAGATAAAATCATCTATGTGGTATCTCAATGCTTTAATATCTTTATATTTTCCACTTTCACTTTTCTGCTAGTAATAACACATTTATGGATTCAAGCTTCTGAACATCTTTTGAGGTGAAGAAATAAACTTGTGAGCCCTTTTCAAATAATTATATTGTTTTATCAAACATCCAGAACAAACTATTTTAGTATTTATCTTAGTTTTGTTAAAATATTTTGAACTTAGAAGATTGACTAAAAGCCATTTTCTCATCAGAAGCTTCTGAACATTGTCTTACACTATGAAGCTTCAGATCAACCTTTTGAGTGATAAATACTATCACTTGAGCTTATATTTTCTATTAAAACTCATAAATTTTTTCATTAATCCTTAAAAATATTCATAAGCTAAGTTAGCATTCAGTTCATTTGTTTATACCCTCAAACATTCCACCTTTTTCGAGTAAGCTGCTAATTAATAGTTCCTTCAAACCTTCTGAGTGCCAAGCATTAGTCTTGAGCAAATAATTAGAAGAATATTATATTTCCAGGTTAAAAGTTTTAAAATGTCAATATTCAATCCCCATTCCAGTGACAAACATTGGTCTTGGGCAAATAATCACAATTTTTTTTTCTTTTTTTTCTTTTGGTCGGTTGGTCCAACGTGTGAGCATGTATGGATAATGAGATATGTCTAATTATGAGATAAATTAGATGTCAATTGTATGGATAATGAGTATGCAAGTTATGATCAAGGATGTGTGGAATAAATAAATGATTGATATGGTTACAATATATATATATATATATATATATATATATTATGGAGATCATATTATTATACTAATGAAGTGTGCTATATATGATGTTTAAGGTTTTAAAGTTGGCAATTATGGTACGTTTGGGTATACAACTTACTTAAGCGCTTATGCAATAAGATCTTTTTTAAATAAGCTAAAAACAACTTATTTTCATAAGCTTCTCTGACAAGCTTATGGAAATAAGCTAAAAAGAGTTTATGAAAAGATCATAAACTATATTAATAAATTATTTGCTTAGATTTATTATCATAAGCTATTTTTATAAGTTCTCTATAAGCTCTTTCAAACACACCCTTATTGGTAGTTCTAATCTTAGTTTGATTTAAATGCTTGGAAATACATATTATAGGTGTTGTTAAGTGGTGAGTTGTGTAATGGGTTGGTTGTGTATATTATGGAGATTGATCATTGCTTGTATGTAGGTAACATGATTTAAGTGATGTTGTGGTGTTAAATGTTTGTTATAATTAAAATGTTAAATTGTATATTATGTTTAAGCATATGTATTGAATGATGATGTCACTATTTTGGTTGTGTGTTCTTAATGAGTTTCGTGTGTTATAATTAGTGGCGGACCTAGACTATAGTGAGGGTGTGCAAGTGCACCCCTCATTTTAAAAAAACTCACAAGTAAAATCTTTTTTTGATAGAAAATTACAAGTAAAATCTTATATACATTTTTATATTTTAATCCCTCTATTTAAAATATTCGCACCCAGTGACTTCAGTTTTTCTGGTTATAATATTGTGGTTTGTTACTATATATATATGCCTATTATGAAGTTTACATGTATTCTATTGTCGTGAGTTTTGGACTGATATATTGATGATGGTGTGAGTATTGGGTGACTATGGCCTTGTTTGGATAAACGGTTTATTTAAGCGATTATATTAGAAGGGCTTATATGAAAAACTTTTATGTATTAAGCTCCTTTTAAATTAAGTTATTTAGTGTTTGGATTAATACTCGAAGAAGTGCTTTTAAAATCTATAAACTTGAAAGAGAAAAATGAAATGATTGATTTTAATGTAATTTCAAATTGTTATGGGGAAATAATTGTCCTATAAAATATGAAAACAACTTCTCATATAAGCTTCCACACAAGGTTTTTTAATAAGCTAAAAAATTGGTTTCCCAAAATAAACTAAAAACAGCTTCTGGAGGTTAATAAGTTACTTATTTAAGTTTACCCAAACACTATTTTTTTTTTTTTACATAAAAGCACTTATATCAGCAGAGAAGCTCTAATAAGTTGTAAGTTGTGCTATTCAAACAAGGCCTATATGATTGTTGTATGGAATGGATTGCTATGATGTTGATTTATGAATCTTTGGGTATCTGACCGGAAGAGGTGGTATCTCCTGTATAAAAGCAAAAACTGTCGAGGTTGGGGATAATAGTGAGAAACCTCGGAATTGAGGGGGGATGTTGATGGCCGAAGGCGGCAATATCTCTGGGATATGAAATTAAAACTGTCGAGGCGAGAGACCTTAGTGAGCAACCCCAATCGGAACCTCAAAGACTAAATATGAGTGTATATGCGACATGTATCCCCTTAGGGGTGGGACACGAGCTATGAGAAAAGAGTTATGTGCAAGGCATTCCAGAAGTACCAGGTTTGAGGACACGAGATCCATTGTTGCTTATGTATAATTATGGATATATTATGTATTGTGATGGTATGATGCATTTGTATATGAATAAATGTATGTATGATTTTATTTCGCACTTGATTATGTATGACTGCATGTGTTTGGGGGAAACTCCCTCACTGAGTCAGTGGACTCACCACACATTTAACATTTCAGTTGCAGGTATCTACAAAGCCGCCTAAGCCATGGATGCCATGTGGATAGCTTCGATGGGTTGTACCCATAGTTTAAGTTGTTTTAGTTTAAGCAAGATTTTGTAATTTATGTGTTGTTGTTACTCTGATGTATTATGTTCATTATGTTGTTGTCAGTAATGAATGTAATCGTTTACTTTGAATGAGACGAATTTGTGTATGCTTGTGCATGGACGCGAAATTTGGATCATGACAAAGTTGATATAAGAGCTTAGGTTACAAAGTTCCGAAAGATAATGAGACATTGATAATATTTGTAGGTGGATCTCGAACTCGTGTGAGGTCTAAGATAAAGGTTATTACGGCTTCCGGTTTTCGGTTTTCTTAGAAAGTTCTAAGTGTTGAATCCACATGACAACAAGGTGGCGGAACGAGATGACATAGTTATAGATATAGAAGCTTTGGTATCTTAAAGTTTCATTGATTTCTCTCTTTATCATTTGTTTGTGAAAATTTTGTAACAAAGTATAGTTAATTACGGTTATGGGAAGTGTCTTTCCAATTCGAGGATGAATTCCTTTTAAGAGGGATAGAATGTAATACCCAGAAACTTTAGTAATTTAATTAAAAGCTTTAAATGACATTATGTCAGTAGCTCAAAATTTCTATTTGAATGAAGGTTCTACATGGTAAACATTTTTTTTTAATGTAAGTTATAAGTATGTTCATGATTAATAAATTACGCTATAACTTGAACATGCTTTTGGGCAATTTTCAGTAATGAATTGATGATAATATGACATCAATAGGGTAGTGTATAACTTGGCACACCCTTAGCAAGTTAATCATATTTAACTAGCGAGTTAATAATTTTGAGGTTGTCTATAATGCCCTTAGGAAGAGGGACATTATTGGCCAATCATTAGAGGACTTGTTTTAAAAGAGGGAAACCTTTCCCCACCCCTCATTCTCCTCTTCATTTTTCTTCATAAATTAGAAAAGGAGAAGAGAGAGCTTAGGGTTTGAGATATGGGAGCTTGGGAGAGAAGACGAGACAAGCGGAGGAACATCCTATGGTGTTCTGTCCAAATACCCGAAATCGAGGTATTCAGTCAAAAGTTGTTCTGAATGTTTCCTTCTCCACTCATTCTCCTCACGAACTAGGCGTCTTCTTTTACTCCAGTCAACCTCCAAGGACATGTGGGGGTGGGTACCTGTGTTGGGACTCCGACACTCAAGTCACTAAGTGATCAATGAAAGTTAAGTGTAAAGCATAAGATAATCAACATGTAAAGTAATCTCTCTCTATTTATAATTTAAAGCGTGTATGCATTATTTACAAAAAAAAAAAAAAAAAAAAAAGCCTATAAATTAAAGTTAAATATAATTATAAATATAAATAAATGTATATACCAAGTATATGCAATAACAAGTATGAATTATTCTTAATTTCATTTCTGTCTATAACAAGTATAGCATTGCAATAAAAATAATGCCTCGACTAGTTAGTATATGCATACATTGTGGAGGCTCTTGTCCTGTCCATTGTGGCTATAAATATCATGTGTGTTTATAGCTAAAATATTAGCAACATAAATTCAATTGTGTCTTTCTTCAAAGACAAATAATTGCAAAAATATTACACCAAACATTTAAAACTATAATGAAACAAAACTAACATGAAATCTTATCGTAACGTGAAACAAAACTGGCATGAAATCTGGGGTTGTAGGGTCATGAGTGCAGAAGAGGAAATAATAGGGAAAATGATTTTTTAAGTTATAAAGGTTAAAATTGTAAACGATTACCTAAAAATAAAGAGGGAATTGTCCAATCCCAAACACCTAGAAAAATTTGAATGTTTGAGTAGTATGGAGTGATTTGGATTCTCATCCTTAATCATTTCATTCCGTTACTTTAAAAATTCTCAAACAATGAGTTAAGGTAATTTTAACACTTTATTCCACTACTAACCGCTTCACTTCGTTCATCACTCCAAGCTTAGCCTAAAATTGTCTGCAACATTTCCTAAACTTTCTACATAGTTTACAATGAATCACATCTACCAAAGACTATTAGTTACCGTTTTAAAGCTTAAATTGTTTTCGGGCCGTAAACAATGTACAGTGCTTATTCATGGGACCATCGGCTCACATTTCCTTCTTATCTCAAACGAAAAATGTTATAACTACATCAAATAATTTATTTTTATTTGTTATATATCAAGGTAATTGCCTCATTGCTAATATCGGACTTACATCTTATCTGTTTAGCAAATAAGATAAAGATAATATGTGTAATAATAAGCGTTTATTTTATTACCTAAAAAAGAAATAATATAAAGAAAATTATGTTCAAATATCATTATTGATCTTCGATGCATTAGATCCATTTATAACGTGTTTGGAAACATATTACCATCAAGTGGACGTCCGTTTGAAGCAGAGAAGCTACATTTTGTTGCTTCTCAAATATCACCTCCAGGACGTGATTTTGATTCATCTATCGCCGTTTCAAACATAGACTTACTTTCGAAACAGAGGCAAACTCCCTTCACAACTTACCTGCCGTTAATTTGGTCAGTTTCTCAATTTGATTGTTTGTGTTTTTTTGTCTTGAGTCAATTTCTCAGCTGGCCTGCTTTGGTTAATGCCATTTATTTGATGAAACCAAATTAGACAATCAACTGCACAGCCTTGATCCAACTTCGCAAATACATGGCCCATAATATATGCTCAACCCACTATTGGAGATTTATAAATTCATCTTCATTCTCAACTGTTTAACCCGAAAAAGAAAATGGAATGAGACCTGTTTTGTTCAACATTATGAGTCTCTTTGCTTTGGTTTGAGTTTTCTATTTTCATTTCATGTTTTCATTCAAAATTGTAAAAATATCATCTTATTTCTATTTTATTTCCTTTTTTCAAAGATTGGTATAGGAAACATTTTCATGTTTTTATTAAAAATTGCAAAAATGTCATTTTTTTTTTCATTTTGTTTCATTTTTTTTTATAGATTTGTACAGAAAATATGAAAACAACAAAACAGGAAAGTTTGTATGCTGTTTTCATTGTTTTCTGTACAAATCTCTGAAAATATAAAATAAAATGAAAATAAGGCGACATTTTTACAATTATTAAATGAAAACAAAAAATAAAAACAAAAAACTAGAAACAAAGCAAACGACCCCTACATTACTTAGATTCACCCTAGTTAACTCGAATAAGTTTAATTTGCCTTTGACAAACATAGCCCAAATAATAAACAATCCATATTCTTGGTACAACTTATTTCTAGTGTTAACACTTGCTTTTTTACTTTAAAAACTCAAATAAGTCTAAAAAAAACAGGTTAAAAAAATTTAGAAAAAAAAAAAGGAATCTCTTCTTCTCTCGGTTAAAACAAAGAAAGGATTTCTCTCTTCTAAAGTGAGTCCTTACACTTTAAAGGGTAAAGTAATCACATCCTTACCATTAAATATCTTAATGGCTAGGATTATTCCACATAATTATATTTTTAAATTAAAAACTTAAAAACAAAATTAAAATCACCCTTGTATGAATACAAAACAACCCACTTGTAATTCAAAATACACTGTCACAACACTTCTAGTACGCAACAAAAAGCACTTTACCTCTGCAACTTCTGATTGTTGGACAAAAGAAGCATTTTGTGCTACCCAAGACAAAAAGGCTACTCTGCTACTACTTTGAACTTGTTGCTGCTCTGATAAAGTCATATGTTTCTCAGTAAGAGTACTATCAACGTTCCTCACCATTTAATGCGCCATTAGAATGACTCTTTGCATTAATGGAGTTTCAGAATGTTTGAACTAAAGCAACCATCTGAGAAAGAATGTCTCATAACAAATTGTTGTGAGGTCTATATAAAGAAGACTTTGAAGAATTACTTCAAAAACTAACAATTACTCCGAGCTCATAAGTTCTTCATTCTTTCAATTTTAACGTCTCAGACTGCTTTCTGGATTGATGATTATTCCCACAAACCAACACGAGTCTCTGCAACGTGTTTTGTCTTCACTCACACGCTTCATATGAAAACTTCACAGGAGGTCACCCATTCTAGAATTGCTCCAAGTCAAGCACGCTTAACTTTGAAGTTCTTAAATGATAGGTGAAATAGACGGGTACAAACACTAGAAGGGGGTTGAATGGTGTTTATTAAATTTCAGCGGAATTATAAACTTTTTCGCAAGTACAGACGAGTAAACTTAGATAGGTCAATCAGACTAATAACTCGTCTGAAGGTTTTCACAGAAACACACAATCATGCAAGATGAAAATAGGTTTGATAAACACAATTAAAAACCCCTTTAGTTAGATGATAGTTAAGATAAATAATCAAACTAAAGAGTTAAGGGAAAGAGAGAGATCACTCAGCATGCTTTATCCTGGTTCACCCCTTAACAATGAGGTTACGTGTAGTCCTTGGCAGCACCAAGTTTTCTCACTATAACTGAATCAAGTTACAGAACAGATAAGTATTATTTTCACACCTAGCCTCTTCAGGCTCCAGACGAGTATTGTTTGCACACCTAGCCTCTTCAGGCTCAGACGGGTTTGTTTGAGAGAAGTTGTAAAATAAATTACAATTTGCAAGTCTTTCACAAGCACTCAGACGAGTGTATTAAATGTGAATCTCTAAAAGACTGCGTAATAACTTCAAATGATTGAAGAATAAATAATGAAAGAATGAAGATATAAATGCGCAGAGTAATTGCTCTTTGAATGCTTTGTTCGTTCGCTTCTCTGCTTGAATCTTCAAAGTCTTCTTCATTAAATAGGCCCAAGATTTTAAAGCCATTAGACACAAAGTTTGAAGGCTTGGCTTCTTGCAGATCTTCAATAAATGCGAAGAGTCGTTCTGATCAGCAATTAAGGCCTTGAGAACTTCGCTTGTTCTCTCTCATCAGAAGGATGAAAACTTCTGATACACCTTTGGTCTTAGCAAGTCTTTATACTTGCTTTTTGCCATCAGAGGGAAGACTTTCCCTTTTGGTGTAAGATGCAGCTGTGTTCAGGTAAAGCTCTTTGTTGAAGTTCCTTTTCAGAGACGAGACAGCTTTCATCCAATATATTCTTCAATGTTAGTCACCAGACGGGTGAGTAACTTCTTTAGATGGGTTGGCTCCTAATAAAAAGAATGACGTCAGTTGTGTAGTCTTTCAGACAGGTGAGTCTTCCTATGATCAGATGGTTGATTTCTTCATTAGACGGGTTGAAGGGATTTCTTCAACGCTGGTCAACAGACTGGTGAAGACTTCATTAGACGGGTGAACTTTTAATAGTTCAGACGGGTGAACTTCTCCAAGTTCAGACGAGTGAACTTTCCATTGTTCAGACGAATGAACTTTCCATTGTTCAGACGAGTGAACTTTTGCCTTAGGTCCAGACGGGTGATAACACGCTAGAACTCAATTCATATAAACACTTAATATTTTAATCTGCACACTAAGTATACGAGTTAAACACCACAGACGGGTTCAATTAAATCATTGAATAACTGTTTTAATCTCATCAAAACCATGGTAAATGCATATCAAACATTTTGGAGACTCAACAATAGGCTACCGAAAAGAATATGCATCTTGTTAGTATAGGCAGTACCAATCAATTCCTTTAAGCCTTCCTCAACTATGCAGTCTCATACCTGCACAGTCTCAAGATCCCTCTCGTTCCGATGTGAAATCGATTTGTTCATGTGTCTCTCCGCCTAGAAGCCTGCCAAAAGCCGCTCTTTGTCCGTGCTTCATCTTTTGCACCGACGATCACTCCCCGCCCTCGTCAGCCCCGGATGTCACATCAATACTTCTCAATCATTTGTATTTATTAAGAGAAGTTATTATGCACTCATACTATTTTTCAAATTTATTCACTCTTTGAGTGTTTATCCGGTTGACTTAGCAAAGTGTAAAAACAAACTTTCCATACACTACTCTTTCTGAGTGTTTAGAGCTGAAGAGGCTATGTGAGAAAAGAATACTTGCTGAGCCTGAAGAGGACAGGTGTGCAAATAATACTAGTTAGTCAGTGTTGAGCCTGTAGAGGCTAGGTGTGCAAATAATATTTGTGTGTGTAACCTGATCAGTTATAGTGAAAACTTGGTGCTGCTAAGGACTGGGCGTAGTCCAACGTTAAGGGTGATTGAAAATAAACCTTTGTATGATCCTCTGTTAACTCTTTATCTTTTAAGCATTGATTATTTGTTAGTAAATGTTAATCCAACATAAGGTTAAATCTGCATTGCCTAAATCTATCTTCTGTTTGCTAAAAGACCTCTTTCTAAGTTGCATTTTAGCATACTTGTCTAAGACAAGTTGTGAAAACCTCATATACATTCAAGCGCCTGTGAGCCTTTTTTAAGCGTCTGTGCCTCTTTGTTTTTGAACAAACTTCTATTTTTTGAAAAGACTTAGGTAAACACAATTTAACCTCACTTCTCGTGTTTATTCTTATCTATTTCAGGAGCTAGATACAAGAGAATGGGTCTGTGGAAGGTAATGAAGGTTTAAGAAAGTGGACGGTTCTAATTTTGATTTCTAATATTTTTAATTAAAAAATTATAATTATGTGAAATAATCTCAACCATTAAAATATTTAATGATAAGATCAGCTCACTTTACCCTCTAAAGTGAGAGTGCTCACTTTACCCTCTAAAGTGAGAGTGCTTACTTTAGAGGAGTAACTCCAAATTGTTAAAGGTAATAGAAGAAATAGAGGATAATGTTACTGACACTTCAAATGTTTATGTACACTCTATATTTTTTTGTCTTTGAGAGGATATCTCCACAGGCATAGTCGAGTTCATACCTTCGGGTCGGGGTGGTGGTTAAGTACCGAAAGTGGTGACACTAGGATTCGAACCTCTGACATGCTGTAAGGTTAACCTAGAGTTGTAGTCCACTTCCACTGTGATCAACCACCTTATGGTATACACTCTAGATTAAACGATCATTGTTTTAAACTTGTATTTTACAATTTTAAACTCACATTATTCAAATGTAGTGCATTCACGTACTACAAAAAATTAAGTGCATTGAAGACAATATCAATTGTGATAAATTTTTTATTTTATTCACAATAAATTTAAAATTTAGTTGACTTCTTAAAGTAAAGCCGGGTTGCATATCTGGTTTATAACTTTGCTCCAAATAGAGCAATGTTATGAAAATCAAACTGGAGCGATCGGTTCAATCGGTTGAACCGGGAACCAGCTGTCTCTACGATTCAATTCAATTAGAAAAACTTGTAGTCTTAAAGAATTGCGAAAAAAGCGTTTGAACCGGGCGAAAACTGGATATACCGTGTGAACCATTCAACTAGACTCAATTATGAAAAATCAATCAGTTCAACGCTTATGTCTTCTTCTTTTTTCAAGTCTCAAATTCTCAACCTTGAAAATGCAGCAACACTCTCCTTCCAACTAGGGCAGAAAACCAACAACACTCTCCCTCCCACAAAGAAGCACTCTCCTCCATCATGACTCTATGCGTTTGTCTTGCTTTTGTGCTGCTATCGTGTTGCCCAGTCGCGCGAGACTCACCGCCGTCTCCCTATCTTATGTTGTCATGTGGTGGGCGGTTTTTTTTATAAAACCAATACAAGTAAACAACGACTTCGCATCTCAAACTTAATTGTGAAAATGGGAAATGGATGGATCTAATCACCAGCAGCATCCATTAATTTTGGACCAGGTGATGGTGAATGACATAGTGACGCAGTTGGCGTTGCTAGCAGATGGGAGGCTGTGGTGGTCAAAAGGAGGGCAACCGTGTTTGGCAGTGGAAAAGGAGGTTCTAGGGTTCGTGACGGATGGACCTTACATAAAGATCAAAGCCCTTTGGAAAGACGAGATGGGTGTCGTGGTACAGGAAAACTCGTGAGAAACGACGTCGTGTTTCAACCTTCCTCCAAGGAATCACATGGCTTCTGGTGCCATAATTAAGCTTAGTGAATTCATTGATTCTCTCGGTGAATTCTATGACCTATTAATTACGTGTTTTTTTAATTAATCTTTTTGAAGTTATATGATTCTTTTATAATTATTTTATATATACATATATATAATTGTATAATTTATTTATTTATTTATTAGTCATTATGTTCAACTGTCATGACCCGAAGGTCTCGCCGATTTGGTTCTTAAAATATTGAAGTAGGATTGTTAAAACAGGTCAATTCACCTCATTCAGATTGGCCTATCACGGGTTGCTACGAGTGGTGAGCTGAAATTTGCTCAATCAAGCTCAACGCACCCATGTTGGTGGGTTCAACAAATTGACCAAAAAAGAAAAGAATAAATGAGTCCCACTCTTTCTTTGTCCTCTCATAAAGTTCGTACTCCCATCAATGTATCTTAAGTGTCAAAAAATCTCAAATCGGTTGAGTATATATGCAAATAACTATTTATAATAACTTCGGCATGCTTCCCTCTTTGAGTTAATCAATGCGTACCATGATATTAGGCAACCCGAAAATGCTTAATCCTGCAAACTTCACATTGAGCTAATATCTCCAGTATTGAGGGTGTGATATCACTACGCCACATTAGGGAATAATTGACGCTACTTTCACCAGCATTTCCCCGTGAAACGCTAGAAAAAATGAGACGGAAGAGTATTCCCAGCGCTTTCTTAAGGAAGCGCTAGCAAATTGCGAGACTTTACCAGCGTTTTCTTAAGAAAACGCTGGGAATACTCTTATTATAGGAATTGTCAGCGCTTTCTAAAGAGAGCGCTGACAAAGGTGTAGAACCTTTACCAGCGCTTTCTTTTAGAAAGCGCTGGCAATGTTCCTTTTCTAATATTTCAATTTCCCACCTACAGGTTACTTTTCAATTTCAATCTAGTCTCGCGCGCCTAGAGCTCCGTATTCCTTCTCGCGACCCTCACCGCCCCACCGTCGTTCTGCTCGTGCACCACCGCGACCTTAAGCCCCTCACCGCCCCACCATCGTCTTGCTCGCTGCACCAAAAGGACCACCGCGACCCTCAAACCTTCCCTAATTTCCTGTCATTCTTCCTTCGCGCAACCTCCTGCTCGCTGCTCTCTCTGCTCGCTGCCATTGTTGCTTCCATTACGAGGGTTCACTCCTCTCTGCTTGGGTTCTCAACTCCTGTCATTTGTTCTTTTGAGTTTCTCTTTGTGAGTTTCTCCCTTTTTTAATTTTGAGTTTTGAGTTTATCAACTACTGCCATTGTTCTTTTGATTTTGATTATTAGAAATCCCTTTTTTGTTCTTTTTTATGCTTGAAATTTTGGTTGTTTCTCTACTACCACCCAATGCTTTTGATTCAGATTATTAGCAAATTAGAGTTTCTCAACTACTGCCATAGTTTTCTCACCTATTATACATTCATTATGCTTGTGTCAATTTATTTCACCTGTTTGATTTTAAATCATCTGTATCTTAATTGTTTATTTTGCTTGTGTTGATTTTGCAAATTGTTTTGGTTTGTAGGGGAAATAGATAAAACAAATGTAAATATATAAAAAAAAAAAATAAGGGAATTGCCAGCGCTTCCTTGGAAAAGCGCTGGCAAAGGTTCACAATTGCCAGCGTTTTTTCAAGGAAGCGCTGGCAATTGTGCACCTTTGCCAGCGCTTTTTCAAGGAAGCGCTGACAATTTTGCACCTTTACCAGCGCTTTTTCAAGCGCTAGCGAACTTTTTCCCTTTTTGCTAGCGGATAGATAGCTAGCGCCCGAAAGCGCTAGCGAAGGCCTAAAAAAAACGCTGGTAAAGCCCTTTTCTATTGTAGTGTATGTGTCAAAAAGTCTCATATCTGTTGAGTGTGCGGCAAATTGCTACAACCCATGGTAGCTAGAGCCTCGCAATGGTAGTGTCTGGCTGGATTTTGACGTGTTGGCGATGGTGGTGGCTGTGTGATGATTGTGCTCGTCACATTTATGGCTTCAAGCTTTCAACCTTTGAGTTCGACAATTAGCACAGGCTTCAAGCAGTGGTTGGCAGAGATTGGTCGGTGGAAGGAAGAGGGAGGTGATAAATGAGACAAGGAGATGTAATGACACCACACATTTTTAACTTATAAAAACTTTTTTTTAATGTTTGTCAACTCTGAGCTAACCCAGCTTAAACTTGGTTAATCCGCAAGTTAAGTGAGCCAGATTACACTTAACCCCAATTTTCGTGAGTTATAAAAAATATCAACACAACCTAACTTAAACCGTGATAAGCCAAATTTACTGACGAATTCTGATTCACGTTAATAGCTCTAGTTACAAATGATATGTATCCAATAGCATAGACTAATAAATATGACTGCTTATTATATCCGAGGTGGTTTATCTACCATGCACATATGTAAGGGAGAGAGAGATTTTTAATATAAATTATACCATGCTTGAGTCAGCTCATATGGAGTGATTTTGAACTGTTCTCTTGAGTCAATTGATAGCTGTGGAATATGATATGTGGGGGTTCATACCTCATAATATATTTCGTCTCTTTTTCATTTCCTACTTCCTTCTTTTCCTTTTCTTATAAGGTCCGGTATGAGCATTTTCTTAGACAAAAAAAAAATTACCATATTTTTTTCGTTCTTCATTTACCACCTTATAATGCGATAATTAACTATGCCTTAGCCTGCGGCCCACTGCATGTGATCGCCATTTGGAATTTACATATACATGACAAGTGCAAGGATGGGTTTCTTCTTGGAACTCTCTACCCAGTGTCTCCCAGCTGATGTGTCCACATCCAGTTTCCTGTAACACCGCCTTCGTCACACTCATTATTCCAACCTCAATGAATGGTTCTTGTCCTAAGAAAAAATGGTTTCAGTCATTGGCGTTGGACTAATGTGGTATGTCTCACAAAACGTTATTTAAAACCAATTATCGGTCAGGCCCACTACTCTTATATTGAATTGAAGGTAGATTGAGATTTTTATATGCTTTATGTGTTTATATGTGTTTATATCAAAATGTTTGATAAACGTGATATTGAATGAAATTGATTTTATAAAATTAATTTAGTTATAATTGAATTCGAATTAAAACGATTTATGTTTGAATGTTTTTATTTTAAAAACAAGTTTGATATAGGACTTAGTGTAAATTTTTCAACTCAATGCAAAAGTTATTATCTGTAGATTCTTTATAATTACATTTGAAGGCAAAATTAGTTTTGTCTGACGGTAACCAAACATCTCATTAAATTAAGGGTAAATATACTTGCAGCAAGTGAAAAGCAAATTCACTTAAAGAAAGTTTGATAAATATACACTATATGCTTAGCAACAAAATTAGTAGTTGATGATTTTATAGTTTTAGTTTCAACTTTAGTTGTCATGTATTTAATATATTTAATGCATGTGTGCCCACAATTAACCTTACCAAGTGCTTGAGTCAAGAGGCATGACTGGTCAAAATCTAACATTGCTTCTTTCTAAGTGCAACGAATCTGATCAGATTTGAAGTACACTGAGAGTGAGACATCAACCTAACGTAAAAGTAGAAACAGGAAGAATACATAAGCCAAAGCATGTTCAGTTTTCCATTTTCATAGCATGATTGCTGCTTCTTCAAGTGCTTGGCAACAAGAGAGAAGGAACTCCCTAACTCACTGAGAGTCATGAAGAAGAGCTCTTCATTCTCCCAGAACATTGGTTCTTTCCCAAGTCCAGGAGCACCAAACTATAGAGACAAAAGCTTTGGGAACCAAAAGGGGTGGTGCTCAGAGCGTGTATCAAAGCCTACAAGCAGCAGCATAAGAAGGCACACTATGGCTGGCTTGACAGTACCGTTGAGTAGTGGAAGAACAATGCCCTCAAAATGGGATGAAGCTGAGAGGTGGATTTGTAGTCCAGTTTCAGTTTCAGCCTATTCTGATAGCAGAAGTTCACATGCACAATTTCAGCGCAGACCCAAATCAATAAGTGGCCCAATTGTGCCTCCTGGTGTAGCTTACTACTCAAATTATTCACCTACTACTGTTCCACTGCACCAAGGTTTGGTTGTGAGAAACTTAATGGTGGGTTCACCTTTTTCAACAGGAGTGTTGGCACCTGTTGCTGTGTCTGTTCACCATTATGAGTCACATGATGCTGTTTTTGGTTATGACATTGACAATGGAGTACAATTTTCTTCTAGTCCTGTGCTCAACCAGAATGGTGTAGGTGTAGCGCACTCATCAATATCCACTGCACACACGTGTTCAGAACTGCAATGTGACCCATCATCTTCTAACACTCAAGGTAATATAATATCAAAAATGTGTGATTTGAACAATTTATTCGGATAACTTCTTACTTTGTGCATAAAATTACCAGGTGTCACAAGAAGTTATCCGAATCATTTATTCAAGTTATTCAAATAATACTACCCCGAATAATATAGTCCTCTCACTCCTCTAGTTTGTTGGCCTGCTCACTAAAATTACATAGCATATTAAATGTATAAGATGCTGTATATGTAATCAATTGATTAGCATAAGCGGAAACTGTATATGTAATCAATTGATGCTGTGTATAATATGGTGCTCTGGTTTATTGGGTGTAGAATTAACATTTTGTAAGCGGAAACTGGTTTTGACACATGATATCCAGTGTGTGTGTGACTAATTAATGCTCCGTGTTATATTCAGATCAACATTGACCAACAAGAGAAATTGATTCATAGAATGAAAGAATTTTGCTTAGTGTACAAAAATGTGATTCGAACAACTCGTTCGGATAACTTATCGCGATATGTGATAGTTTTATGCACGGATTTAGCTTCTCTAAAGTGAACTTGAGTGTAAAGTGAGCAAGTAAGGATGTATTCATCCTTGATTAGTTGATTAATTAAAGTGTTTTAAGATCTCAACTAACTTTAGCTAATCAAGGATAGGTACACTCTTACTTTCTTACTTTATACTAACAGTAGTGGAACTTTATCCTATAGACAAATAAAAAGATATTTCAATCAGTTCTTCAAATAATATTGCTCCTCATTAAATAAATTTAATCATTCCTTAGTTCAATTCAATTTGGCAGTATAACTTTGGTCTTGGATTATCTAGGAAACTGTGGATGAAGTTTCCTGTTTTTCTTCTCTTTTTTTCCTTTTATAATCACTAGGATGAGGTCACTACAGCTTCTACCATAATCTTGATAGTACACTTTTATATGTTGACATCAGAGGATTTACATGTTTAAAACGATTTTGTTATTATAATTTATAGATGAGAAACATGATGGAATGAAGAATGAGGATAGCATGATATCTCTTTTTTCAAGATGTGATAAAGGTACCCAAATGAGCTCTTCAGATACTGGGAATGATGCACATTCATCTCCAAAATCTTCTGCCACTTCGGTCATGGATCAACAAGATTGCCATTCTCCTAAATTAGAGGTCAGAGATGTGCAGGTTGACAGTCAAGCTAGTGTTATGAAATGGTCCAAGAGGCATTCAACCAAATTGAACAAAAAAGACTCCCTGCATAGCAAAGACTTAAGAGAGGAAAGTATAGAAGCCAAAGCTTCAAGTTGGGATGTTGTAGAGTCAACCTTAGACACTTCCAAGTATGTTGAGTAAATACCATTTTTATCCAACTATGTTACTGTCCTTTTGGTTGCAGCAAAATAATTTCCTTATATAGAATGAGTTTGGAGGCTACAACTTGAATCCCAAAATCTACTCCCCTGCCTTTCAGCTCCATAGGTCATTGTTGATATTTGAATCTCTCCAATATTCACTCAGAGAAAAAGACATAATACCATTATTTTATTCATGCATTTATCCGTCAACTTCTGTTGTTTTGGCGCAGGTTACAGAGAGAGGAAGCCAAAATCGTTGCGTGGGAGAATTTGCAGAAAGCAAAGGCTGAAGCTGCAATACGGAAACTTGAGGTTTTTTTATTCATCACAATTTGTATATTGTACCTTCTCATATTATGGATGCGTTTGGATAAACAACTTAATTAAGCGGTTATTCAATGAACTTTTTTTTTCAAATAAGCTAAAAACAACTTATTTTCATAAGTTTCTCCGACAAACTTATGAAAATAAGCTAAAAAGAGCTTATAAGAAGATCATAAACTATTTATATAAGTTTAGTTCCATAAGTTATTCTGTTAAGCTCAAATAAGCTCTGTGTAATCTCTAATACAAATTCATATTCATATTTTCATGATAAAAAGCAAGATATTAAATTCATTAAAGAAGGTTCTCACACCAATTTTTTAGTAAAGTTGCTACCCTGCAATATAAGAAAGCTAGGAAAATATATGCAGAAAGTGTATACAACCAAAGCAGGGTAATTTTATCTCTGTGATGATGATAATGTTTGACACAGATGAAATTGGAAAAGAAGAAATCGTCGTCAATGGATAAGATTCTAAACAAGCTGAGAAGGGCACAGATGAAAGCTGAAAATATGAGAAGCTCAATACCTGCACATCAAGGCAATCAGGTTTCCAAGACTTGCAAAGTATTTTCATTCCCCAAATATGCCCAGATATGGTCTCCAATCAGCTGCTTTGGCAGCCATCGTCAGTGATCGATCGCATGTGGCCGCCCTGAAATCATTATGGTTTTGGTCAGGATCTATAAGAAATTAAGAATATACTGTATTGACTTGATGCCGTTTGATGTATTTGTCATGTGTCAAGCCTTACCCCATTATTCGTCCCAAACATATGTTACTTGTATATAAAGCACTGGTTTACAGGGACAAACTTTGTTTTTATTTTTTCTTCTCTCAATGTTATTATATTTCTCGTTTTCTTTATGGATAAGAATAAGTTGGAGACGCACAAGTAATCACAGCTGGTGATTGAAACACACTACACAGGTCCAACATCAGGTTTTTTTGACAATGTGCTCCTTCCATGGACAGACTCGTACATTGTAGCCACCGCCGGTATTATTATTATTATTATTTTTTAAAAATATTTCCTGACCTTCATAGTATGGGGAAAATAAAACACACTTGTCTGCGATTTTCAATTCTGCGTTACACTTGTTGATTCGTCTAGGATCTTCCACCTAAGGAAGGTAATATCAATCAAAATTTGTGAATACATCATTAGTCTTATAAGTTTTCAAGGTGTAATCACTAACGGGAGAACAGAACTTCCACGACAGCTGAAAGGCTAAACCAGTTTGTTTACAAGTATAAGATGTTGGAGCAAAAGAGTGCTTATTTCTTCCGCATCATTCATAGAACGACGAATTGTCATTGCGGTACTAGGATAAATCACAAAACCAATAAATGTCTTTAAAGTGTCATAACATACGTCAATCGCACTACAACTAGATATAAGATCAGACGTTCAAGTATTTATCAGGCTTACAATAAGATTAATTAAAATCCAATCCATAGTACCGATAATAACTTAAAACATTCTTAATAGAAGACCTGCCCAATAGTTGAAGGCAATGCTGCCAATAAAACCATGCTCTCCTAGTATGGTCGATACCTCCAATCTGCTCTTGATGGTCTCGCACTGGTAATTCCATAACCCCACTGCAAAAGGAAATAATGTGTAATCAAGAGCTAAAAGCATGCAGCTAGATTCAATACTCCAATATTTTAGTGGCCATACTTTTACATGCGGGGAACATTTGCACAATCACAGATTATCCAATTTTTTTACACAATGATACAAACTTAAGCAATCCATACGGCAGATACTGCACTTGCACTATAAGCCGACAGGAACCAACACTTACTAAGGGCCTAAATTCCAAAATATATCGAAATGGGCAAATTCTTGACATTTTATAATGTCATTTTCACATGTTTTAGTTTTAAGATCATTAATTTGTCTATATACTCACATCATCAAAGTCTAGGCTACCGTACATCCTCCCATAAGTTCGCATAGGACCACCATATCCCCCAAAGGAGCTATTCAACATAACATCCCCACTGGTGGGCCTCGGCCTGGGCCCAGCCCCAGGCCCCGCATCATCAAGAGGTGTGGCTGAATCAATCGCCACCTGCATGTGCAAGTTACTAAGAAATTAAATGATAAATCCAATATATATATTTGAAGCATATATTCATATAATACAGGGTATACATGGTAACTCATGCTTCAGAAAGATAAATCTATGCAGCCTTTTTTTTTTATAGGCAAATCTATGCAACCTTATACACACATGATAAATCACTATCGGAGTTTATTTTGACACTCACAACATGATGTCATGTCACAAGGAATCGGCACTTTCATGAATCATATAGGTCTACTGTACAGGTCTGTTATGATGAAGTGTAATTACTATATCCTGTGATGCAATGTCACAGAGATCTCCACTGGTAGTAACAGAACCTCAAATCCACACTTAAATTACTCATACCCTTCTAATTAATTGAAGATTCCAACTAGTTGAGCTGCTAGTATCTTGGTGTTATTCCAATAATATCATGCTTACACCAGGAAAGGGCACTTCAAAGAAGAGGGAAGATAGGGGGAGTTTCCCTCCTAAATACTTCCACCACCACCACCACCACCACCATCACAACATCTAATGTTGAAATCTCAACATTATTTCCAAACAAAATTAAAATAGATGCATCTGGGGTGGTAATGCATGATAGCAGCAAATCCAAATTGAATTACCTGATGTCCACAGATCTCATGAGACCTTCGAGAGACACGATCTGCCACACCATCTTCAGCAAAAGTAACAAAACCAAAACCTCTATGACCTGATCTTTTAGGATCCTAAATCAAAACAGACAGGCAAGTTAGTCAGCTTTCAACCCTCACATTCATTTTATTTCATCTCTTACCCTGGGAATATACACATCTAATATATGGCCAAATCTTCCAAAATACTGACGGAGATCATCAGTAGTTGCCTCTTGGGGAAGACGGCCAACAAAAATCTTTTTGCCCATTCCACGAACAGGTTCTCCCCCTAATTTACAGAATAAAGTAGTCAGTATGCAGCAGCATTAATCATTTCAATAAAATATTGGTGCTTTCATGCTTACTTCCATAAATTGGGCCAGGATGGTCATACAAAGTAGGAGCACCAAGTGCCGCATATCTAGTTGTCGCAGAAATATATGCATTGTATGCACCATATCCTCCCTGTGACTGTGAGTGTGACATTCTGCCAATTGGCTTGAAGTCATCTTCTTCCTGCCAAAATGGCAAATCTTATTAACGAAACTCATGAAAAAGTACATTCATCAAATATCTTTCCATCATCAATGATCAAACTAATACTTATGTATGAAACTGAAAACTGACAGTGCAAAACTAGCAGTATGATTTACATAAGAAAGATTCTTATTTACACATGGTGCACATTTCTAGCAGTGAAAACTGACAGTTGCTTTGACATTTTCAGAGTTATACCACTATGCAGTACCTATCATACTAATACTAATGCTATTGGCCTGGGGCAAACCTAGTATGCATAATGTGGATTCAAGAATCTCTCCTGACTAATAAACCCACATCCATGATTGCTGCAACCATCATGGAGGGGCACCGCAAAAGCAAGGGATTTTAATTCAAAAACAAACTTAGAACAGTCAATATTATTTGATCTGGGAAAAATAGTATAATCCTATAACCATTTAATTGAAAAAATTGCTCGAGAGCTTGTGTTGGAAATAGAATATAATTAATGTTCCACTCATTAGAATTCATTGTACTGTAGAGTTCATTGTATTCTTAGAATCATTATATCTTAGGAGTTATTGCTAGCTTTCATTCTTAATCTGGTCTGTTCTGTTCTTTCCTCGGAGGTTTTCTGCCATCTGGTCCAGCAAAATCCTCCGAAACCCTAGCCAGATGAAAGTGTTACGGTGGATGAGTGGATGCATGGACATAAAAGAAAAGATTAGATCCATAATGAATGTGTTAATATGTAAAATGTAGTAGAATAGTTTACTTTACTCTATTCTAGTCAAACCCGATAGACCTTAGGCCCATGACTACATGTATATATCGTCTTGTACTCTTTTTCATATATGAATAATATAGAAATAGTTTCCTCAACATGGTATCAGAGCGTTTGTATTCATTTGTTGATAAGTTGATTAATCTTCGTCAGCCAGGTATGACAATTTCTGATTTTGTTGGTCAGATGTCCTCCATTAAGGCTGAGTTTAATGCTCTTTTACCTGCCGGTAAAACTGTTGCTGAGGATCTGGCACAACGTGATAAATTCTTTATGGTATGTACTTTGGCTGCTATGAGTCCCGATCTTGCTTCTGTTCATGACCAAATCCTTGTTAGCTCGACAATGTCCATCTTACATGAGGTCTTTTCCCGCCTTCTTCATGTGACATCTAGACCTCCATTACGGCCCTTTACCGAGGATAGTTCTGCATTAGTTTCTTCCGAAGTTCAGCGGGGTCCTCAGGAGGAACAGGGTGATGACCATGGAGGCAACCGAGGACCTTGCCCTAAGTGTGATTATTGCCATAGATGAGGACATACTAAAGATTAAGTGTTATAAGTTCCTCCTCGTGTCAACCTTGTTAACGCTGATGAGACTCGGCCTGAGCAATCTAGTGGCCTTCCATAGCAGTACTCTAGCTCTCCGCATCAACATTTTGTCACCCTTACTAGCGCTGATTATGATGAACATCCGAGTATCGTGCATCACAACAGTCATCCTCATCAGTTGTCTTGGTTGCTCATTTTGGTAATGCTATGGCTTGTTTTACCAAGCCATCACCTCTTGGCCCTTGGGTTCTTGAGTTTGGTGCCTCTAGCCATATTTCCAGTAATTCTCTTTCACTCTCTGCCTTTACTCACTCCAACTCCTCACCGCCTATCACTTTGGCTAATGACACTAAACAAGTTGCTACAACTATCAGTAGGGCAAAAGCTTTAACTTCTATTCCTTTAGATTCTATTTTTGTATATTCTTAACTGCTCATTTAATCTTGTTTTTGTAGGTCGTCCTACTCATGCCCTAAATTGTTCCATAACTTCCACTTAATTCTTTTGTTATCTAGGATCGTAGTACAGGACAGATGATTGTCGCAAGACATGAGTCATAGGGCCTTTATCATCTTTCACCACCGTCTGTTGTTTGCACCAATGCCCCATCTCCAGATCTTCTTCACAACCATTTAGGCCATCCAAGTTTATCCAGGCTTTAGAAGATGATTCCTACCTTTCTTCATTATCAAATTTTAATTAAGTCATGTCAACTAAGTAAACAGTCTAGAACTTCATTTCCTAAGCATGTCAATTATCGAGCTGCATTCTCGTTTGCTTTACTTCATTTTGATATTTGGGATCCTAGTCGTATTGTGTGTTTGGTTTTCAATACTCGGTAACTTTTATTGATGACTATTCTCATTGCATTGGTTGTATTTAATTAAACATCGATCGGAAGTGTTATCCATGTTTGAGATTTTTTGTTCTAAAGTTAGAAATTAATTTAAAACAAATGGTCAATTTTTACAAAGTGACATTGCCCCTAAGTACTTTTCTATAACTTTCACTCAATTTATGTCTACTCAGGTAATTGTTCATCAATCTTCATGTACCTCAACAAAAAGTTGTTGAACGCAAGAATAGACATTTAATTGAAACAACTCACACCCTTTTGCTTCATAATAATGTTCCTCTTCGTTTTTGGGATGATATAGTTATTACTGCTTGCTATCTTATTAACCACCCTCTTCTATTCTCCAGCAACAAGTTCATCATTCCATATTACTTCTTGACCAGCCATTGTATGTTCTTACCCCTCGTGTCTGTAGGTGTGTTTGCTTTGTTTATAACATGGCTCGTGGACAGGATAATTTGTCAGCAAAATCCATCTAGTGCATCTTTCTTAGTTATTCTCACGTTCAAAAAGGTTACAAGTGTTACTCTCCAAATACTCATCGGTATTATCTCTTTGCCCTTTGTTGATGTCACCTTTTTTAGTCATCTTTCTATTTTTCATCTTCTTCCTCCCCCTCCATGTAAGTCCCTGATAGAAGTTTTACCTCTTCCTTGTCTTCCTCCTCTTTTTCCTACTAACCATAATGTACCCATCTCTTCTTCCTCATTTGTGCCATTGCAAGTTTATCATCATTGATCTCATCATACTGTCAAGGTCTCTCTAGCAGCCCCTACCTACTCACCTCCTACTCCAACATCACCTGTTGCAAACCAATCTCCTAGTGATCAACTTCCCATTGCCATTCGAAAAGATACGCGTTCTACTCTTAACCCTCATCTTATCTATAACTTTCTTAGGAATCATCAATTGTCTTCACCCTGTTGTGCCTTTATCTCCTCTCTACCAGTTATTTCGGTGCCTAAGTCGCCTAGAGAGGCTCTTTCACATCCAGGTGGCGATAGGCAATGTTGGATGAGATGTGTGCCCTTCATGCTAATGATACTTGGGAGCTGGTTCCTCTCCCTCCAGGTAAATCTCCATTTGATTGTCGCTGGATTTACACTGCGAAAGTTGGTCCTAATGGTCTGGTTGATTGTCTCGAGACTTTATCTGGTTGCTAAAGAGTACGCTCAAGTTTATGGTCAAGACTATATTGATACATTTTCACCTGTTGCCAAGATGTCCTCTTTTTGTCTATTTCTTTCCATGGCTGCCATGCATTCCTAGACTTTGTACCAACTAGACAATAAAAATGCATTTCTTCATGGCGAACTTCAGGAGGAAATCTAAATGGAACAACCTCAAGGTTAGTTGCTCATGGGGAGTCTAATCTGGTTTGCAAACTCCATTGCTTCTCGTTATGGCTTATAGCAGTCTCTTGTGCTTTTAGTTTGTAAGATTTAGTATCGTCATTCAAGGATTTGGCATGATTCGTTGTGCATTTGATCATACTGTTTTCTACAGGCATACTTCTCAAGGAAAATGCATATATCTGATTGTTTATGTTGATGACATTGTTATAAATGGAAACGATCAGGATGACATCAATCCACTGAAATAACACATATTTCATCACTTCCAAACCAAAGACTTGGACTTGCTCAAATACTTTATGGGCATAGAAGTTGCTCCATCTAATGGTGGCATTGTTGTTTCTCAACGAAAGTATGCATTGAACATTCTTGAAGGGGATAACATGTTAGACTACAGACCAATAGACACTTCTATGGATCCTACTATCAAACCCCTTCCAAGACAGATCGAAATGATCAAGATGACATTAATCCACTGAAATAACACCTATGTAGTTAATAGCGCGCTATAGTAACACTATAGTAGCATAGCGGAACGGAGCAGCCCTTTGCCGCTACGGTGCTCGAATAGCGTAGCGCTTTCTAATAGCGGCCAGAAGAGCGGGAAATAGCAGCAATAGCGACCGCGCCAACAAAGTGTGTTAAGAACCCATTTTTACCCCTCCTCAAATTGGCATCTAACGACCATATTTGGGGGTATTGTCGGTTTTCCGGACCTAGGTTAAATAATTTTCACCTCTACCTCCTTCATATTTGATAGTTTTTTTTTACTTTTGTTGTTTTGACATGAAGATTATAACTTATGATTATTAATCATGAGCTTGTGTTTGCAATTTTGGGTAATCTACTATCTTTTAGCATTTACATATGTATATTTAATTGTTTAGCTTGTGTGTATATACGTTGCAATAGCAGCCATCCCGCTCCCGCTATCTTGCTATAGCGGATTCGAGGGTCGGCAGCTATGCACCGCTATCCGGGATTGATAACTACGTTCCCAAAACCAAATACTTGGGCTTGCTCAAATACTTTATGGGCGTAGAAGATGCTCCATCTAACAGTGGTATTGTTTCTTAACGAAAGTTTGTATTGAACATTCTTGAAGGGGATAACATGTTAGACAACAAACCAATAGACACTTCTATGGATCCTACTATCAAACTCCTTCCAAGACGGGGAGCCTCTTGATGATCCTAGAAGGTATAGGAGACTAGTTGGTAAGTTGAAAAATCTTACCATCACCTGGCCAAACATTTCATTTGATGTTTTTGTGGTGAGCTAATTTCTCTGATCTCCTTGTGATAGTCATTGGGAATAGGATGCAACTATTTGAATTGTGAGGTATGTCTAGGGATCTCCATCTCCTGGTCAAGGTTTATCATGTGAGAATAAAGGTCACACTCCAGTGATTGGTCATTTAGATGTTGATTGGGTTGGGTCCCCTTTTGATAGACATTCTACCACGAGATATTGTGCCCTTGTTGGAGGTAATCTTGTCTCTTGGAAAATTAAGAAGCAAAAGGTTGTGCTAGATTTAGTTTTGCAGCAGAATATCCAGTTATGGCCTTAACTACATGTGAACTCGTATGGATTAGGCAACTAATTCAAGAACTAAAATTTGTAGAGATCTCACAAATGAAATTGTTATGCGATAATCAAGTTGCTCTCCATATTGCCTCTAATCTGGTTTTTCATGATAGGGCCACACACATCGAAGACTTCATTTTATTAGAGAAAGATGTTCTCATCCACCAAAAAAAAGAGGAAAGGTGTTTTCTGGTTGTATTGTCAAGGCCTACATGACTACATCAACACCAATGACCAGCTAGCAAAAATTCTCTTTAAGCCCCTTAGAGTAGTCCTTGTATTGGGTTCATTTGTAACAAGTTGGGTGCATATAATCTGCATGCTCCAGCTTGAGGGAGAGTGTTAATGTGTAAAATGTAGTAGAACAGTTTACTTTATTCTTTATTCTATTCTAGCGAAGCACAATAGGTCCTAGGCCCATGATTACATGTATATATAGTCTTGTACTGTTTGTATAGATGAATAAAACAGAAACATTTTCCTCAACAGAATAATTTGTTGTTGTTAATGAAATGGTGACTTATATGCATAAAGCACTGTTTTATGAGTAATGCATTCCTGCTGCAATAGATAATCACTTCAATAGAAAGTGAAATGAAAAATGGCCATGAGAACACCTTTACTAGGAATTTTCACAAAAGAATTCTTCTGTAAAAGAACAAGTTCCAAATAATCTTGCCTTAGGTGTTGCTCGATCAACCACCACAGTAGAACCGCCTAGTTCATGGGTTTCTGTCATCAAATTCTCTACAGAATCTGCAACACAGAATATCTTCCTTACAGCAATTGATACATCAAACATCCTTTCCACTTCATTTTAAAAGATTGAACATCGCTTAGATTAGCTGAGAAAGCCCCCCCCCCCCACACAAAATATATCATAATTCATCAAATTAAAAGACAAACCTATAGCTAGAAACGTGGACAGAAGAGGAAGTTACATGTGAAATATGCCAAATGGAGAAAGAAATAACCAATTCTTACCACAAAAGAAAAAGAACAACTTAAATCAGAATCTTATACTTACAATTCTCTAAAGGAAGGTACAGGTGCCTTGTGTGTGTGGAAATCAATTAAATAGTAAAGTGGGATTTAAAGCCCCATGAAAACACTTGCTGGAGCATTATGATGCCTAGAACCAACCATTCATACGTTAAGATCAACTGACATGATTTAAGTCAAGCACCAATTGTCTACTTCGTTTTTTAAATTTATTTATAGAAAAAAGGGCATAACATCCCTGTTCCAGCAAGTTCTCTCAAAATACCTACTTTGCTAGTGTTAGTCAAGATCCAAGTTAACTATCCTTAAAAAAAATTAAATTCAAGGATAATTTAGATATGATACATCCATACACTTAATATATGCAGACAATTCTAGCATACAGGCGAATATAGATGATCCAACCTGCACTTGCAAAAGTGATAAAACCAATTCCACGATGCATTTTTGATCCTTGATCCTGTTTGAAACAAATGACAATATAAAATAAAGAAAATGTCGAATAAATAAACATGAATATGGCATGCATAAGTCTTCTGCCTGCACAGCAAGTGTATAACTTCAAACTGCAATAATTAGTATTAGTATGAGTGTGTGTGTTATGTGTATATGTACACAGTACACAAAAATGCACACCAACTGCATTTTAATTTTATGTGTATGACAATCAAAGGGACAGTACCTTTGGCATGTATAAATCTGTTATCTCACCATATGTCTCAAAATGACTGTGAGGAGGAAAATAGAAATAAAACAAAATAGTGTCAGACTAATGGATCCATTTCCTAAGCATCAATTACGGATTCATTATAAGAATACACTACCAATGAAGAAAAGACTCCTGATTATTTAAATGAAGATACCACAGTCATATACCTTCTAAAAGTTGCTTCTGTTACTGATGGTGGAATTCTGGCAACAAAGATTCTAGTAACTTTTTTGACTGGTGCTCTCATCTCCTCCTTTAAAATGATAGCATTGCAAGAATCAGTAGTATAATCAGACAACACCGTTATTATATCACGTATGAGTAAACCAGCCATGAACCAGACTAGAAGAAAATACACAAGATTTTAAATTTTAAGGATCACGTTGATTCAATTAAAACCTTTGGTGTGGCCACTTTGACTTCCAGTGTCCGGTTACCAAGAATGTGTTCACTTGATAATACATTCTGCAACCAGAAAGTCATGCAACTTGAGATATAGTATGTACAAGTTATCAGCTATACATATCTACACACACATAGAGGTGAAAAGCAATTACCTTAGCATCATCCAATGATGTAAATGTAACATATCCAAAACCACGAGACCGGCCAGTTGACCGTTCCTAAAATACAGATGTAAATAGATTAAAATATGCCTCCAGAAAGCTTAATAGTATAGGGGCAATCTAAAATGATCGAATAATCACTAATCAACATTGTATAAGGAAGTTATATTTCAGGTTCCACTGGAAAATTCATAAAGCATATGACCAACTTAATCTTTTCTTTCTTCCTTTCATTTTGTCTTTGTGTGTGTCCCACCAAGGTTAAGCATGCTACTCTTTCTCTCCAAATTTTGTGTGAATATGCTTGAATGATGAACCATGAACATCAAGGTTTTCACAGGGTATTTCCTTGACACTAAAGCAAATAGGATTTAAAGGCTTCCTTTATTTATAAATCATAAATCATATACATAAATTACATCATAGTAAATGGATTAGTGTGTATGCATGCTTCATGTGGAACTTATTTACATTGCAGTTGGACGAATAGCAGAATAGAATCCATCTTCAAGAGCATAGAGTACCCAATAATTCAACACTTCACATAAAAGAAATGCCAACTTGTCTATCAGATAGCTTATGCTCTCAATCTAAACTGAGACAAAAATGAACTCCATTAGTTGTGGAGGCACAGGGGAGATGACCTCCTCAGTCACTCATTACTGTACCCCTTGGAATTTCTAATCTATATTACAATAATTTATTGGTCAATTCAATATAATTCTACAAGAAAAGACACAGATACCACCAAGCAAGTCAATCTAAAGAATTCTATAAAAAAAAAAAACAGTAATTCAGGAAAGAATCTTCGGTACAAGAAATGACCCCCTACCCACTAGCTCCCTTCTTAATTTCTCCCCTACAGCATTTACAAATTACAATTTAGTCAATGCAAAGAGGAGTAGACTCAGTAGAGTAAGGTAATTGTCAACCACCATGACAATATAACCAGGTAATACAGAAAGTAAAATTACAAATATTCGACAAAATTTAGTCAATATAATCAGGTAACCGAAAAATGTATATATATATATATATATATATATATATATATATATATATAAAATGATAACATTTACTCACTCAGTATTACCACAAATAATAATGAATTAAACATGTAATAGCAATACTTGGCAGAAAAATGTAAAGCAGGGACTAACCCTCATAACAATACAATCTTCCAGATCTCCAAATTTGCTCATATATTCTTTCAAGCCCTCAGTATCAACGTCCCATGGGATACCCAAAACCTAATATGCAATTTTATGAGCACAATAAGTTGAAATATAAAAAAGAAAACAAGATTAACTTAATAACCAAAAAAGAAGAAACATGGAAGAAAAAAGGTAAACAGAATTGAATGTGCATAACTAACCACAAGCTTTCGCTGCTCCATGGGAAGCTTCAATAAAGCTGAATGAAAGGGAATCAAAAGCTGCAGAGCCTGAAATCTCTAACACTTGAAACCCAAAAACCAAAAAAAGAAAAATCTCTCGACCTCCTCTTTGGGTATCTCTCAGGTCTCAGCACAGCACTCAGCGTTCTCACCCCTCTCTCTCTTAATCTCTCACACTCGCTCCCTGCACATAACAAAAACACTTCTTTCTCACACACAATTTTCGCTTTCATCATCATCATCATCATTTACCAGATGAAATTTTAGCTTTTGGTGCTTCAACTTCAACTGCGATTCAATAACAGCTCAAAGAAGAAAATTGGTAAAACACAAATACAAATAAAATCATCGAATTACGGCGCTCACTGACCTTGGGAGATTGGGGGATATCGAAACCCTAAAAATTGCAGATCGCACTCTCTCTCCTCTCTCTCGCTCGCTCCGCACCTTCTCGTGACTCTCAGCGTCGGAATCGTAACAACACACTTTGCAATGAACCGGGTATTTAATTGAACCGTTCGTCAACCAACATATAAAGCCCGGCTGAAATTTTTTTATGCTACAATGAGGGCCAGAGGCCCAAAACACGAGAACAACGATTTGCAATATCTCAGTCTGAGTATCTTCGGGCCACACTATTCAAACTTCAGCATTCTGATACCATTGAAGCTTTATAAAAGTGGGTTTGATGTACATTGAAGTAGAATAGTATACCACAAAGTGTTTAATTGTTATCTATTATAAGTGTAAAGTCTTTCATATTATCAATCAATCAGAAATCATGATAGGAATGACTTTTAAGGTAGTTAGAATTAGGATCAATCTTTTTTTATTAATGCGGTAATTTGTGATTGGTTGACAAATTTTACACTGTCAGTGCATACTAATTAAATTCTAACATAAATAGATGAGTGATAATATAACTTTTTGTTTTATGTGAAATATACCTCCTGCAACCATACTAATAATGATCAAGTTATTTCCAAAATGATGCAATGATGGTAATGGTGTTGGTGATGGTAGCGGTGGCGGCGGCAACGATGGGGAGATGGTGGTGGTGACGATACTCGGTCTCACAACCGTTTTATTACTTGCAATGATCCAGTATACTTGAAGAAGACGAGGTGACTATGTGATAGAGATTGTATCGCAACTAGTATGACGAAGAATACGAGGTGACTATACGATGGAGACTGCATCGCGACCACTGGCTTTCTCATCTATTTCTCTCAACTTGTGCCGCCAAGCACGCGCGGTGGCAAAGTGAGGCTGGAGCAAGGCGTGGCGATAGCGAGTGGCAATGCGGATCTGGTCACGCAATGGTGCGCCGATCAGGGCAGTTTTGGCCACACGAAAAGGTGGCACATGCGGCCACAAACAGGTAACGTTCACTACAAGAAAACACGATATTACGTTGGTGAAGGCTGCAACCTGGTATGTTTGGTGGTTGTTGAGTGACATGTGTAGGTGTTTGTTTGAGTATTTGGAGCTATTGTGGTACAGGTTTTTGGTTTTTCTGGTGTTTTTGGTTGATTTCCCAAAAAAATCCTTCACCCGGCAGCGATGATGGAGGGCTCGGCCTGGCGGAGGATGTCAGCGGAGTGCATAGAGATGGGTTTTGAAGGGTATACGGAGCGCATAGATCTCGGCTTGGTGTTGTTGAACCTCTCTGTTATTGTTATTTTGAAATTGCGGAATGGTGAACGCGAGTTGTGCGACGTTGGTTTCATGGAGGAGTTGGTGGTGACAATCGTTGGAGAAGGGTTGGCAATTGTGTTGGGATTTACTGGGAGAAGGAAAAGATAATGGGTTGAGGTTTTTGTTAAAGAGTCCTTTCAACTAATTTGCAAATATTAATATTTGAGCGTCTGTTTTGCAAAAAGAAAGAAAACTTGTTATTTCCGATCAAAAGGTAGGGTGTTTTTTTATGCATCTCACTCAAGTTTGATGTAGTACAGAAGTCACCTGACTAAGAAATACTAAGATAATTATTAGAAAACTAAAAATAAAAGATAGTTATGAGAAATGAAAATGAAAAAAAAAATAGCTAAAAGTTTGAATGATTATCCACTCGGCTAAAAGTTTGAATGATTACCAACTCACCACTCTTAATCTCTTACAAAAGAAACCATACATATGCTCAACAAGTTCAATGGCATCATCATGAGAAGTCGGTCGATGCCCCAAACCTGCTTTGATCATATTATAGCATCCAGATCACACATACAAACATGTCACTCTAATTTGAAGTGTTTTTCAATCGATCCCAAAAGAGTGGAATTAACATAATCTTGGGGACCATGTGCAGGTAACCCAGGAATTATTATACCAATAGTCCTAAAAGCGAAGAGAAGCCATCCTTCTTTGTAGTGAGGTCCATTTTGGTACGCAATAGTGAAGCTCCTTAGTAGTTCCAAAATTGCATTAAAGGTCATGGGTATCACACACCAAGGCGAGAAGTAGTTCTTATTCGGTTGCTCTTCAAAAACCTGCGCATTAAAATAAAAAAATAAATAACCCATATAGGGTTGGCTACTTGTTCTTAGGAAAACAACATTTATATATTAATTCAGTGTTATAAGAATGATTTAATAATTGTTTGAGAAAAAATGAGTAACTAAGTAGGACCCTGTTTTCACTTACTGGGAGATGTGGAAGCTCTAAAAGGGACAAATCTATGTTACTATGAAACGGGATCGGAGGACAGTGTAATAGACATATGGATGTATAGAGGCTTTAGTATCCGTACGTTAGTTACATAGGTCTTTTCTTTTATTTTATTTCTGTGTATATAGGTTAGAGTATCCTTATACTTTTATTTATATATTATTTGGATTGGATTATAAAAAAAAGTAAAACATACAAAACGAAACAAACCCAGTCATATAATTATTGTTCACTTGCACACATTTTTTGTATGCACCTGCCCACAACTTTATTTATTCACACTCCCTTTTAATTAGTTCAAATTTTATTACCTAAAATGTTATTTATTAACTTATATTTCTAGCAAGTAAAATTCCTTTTTATTATTATTTATATTTAACTATTTACTAACTTGTTTTTTTTTAATATTGAACTATTTTTGTAAATAAATATTTTAATAAAAATAATTTTTTTAATCATATAATCATTATGTGAACCAAAAATCTAAAGGAAACAATATTCTCCTGTTTTTCTTGTTATTTCTAATTCTAATTTATTTAAGTGAAAAATGTTTTTCTTAAAAACAATTCCAAGATTATAGTGAAATTCATTTCATGAAATTATATTTAACCAAAAAACCTCCTTTAAATATGTTTATGTTTTTTTTTATGATTTATTGCCAAAGTTAAATTCAATGCTTATATATAATATAATAATATGAAAAATGTTTACTCCATGTTTATGTATGTTAATTCTTTATAACGTATAATGATTTAGAGTGTATGCTTAATTAAGATTGTACTTTAAAAATAAAAATTCAAGTTTAATTTTTTATAATATATTATGAATCAAGATTTCAAATAATACTTTAAAAAGTTATTAATATAACTTAAAATCATAAAATATTTGGTTGTTTTTAATTATTATATTAATTGAGAGTTTACTATATATCAAAATTCTCAAGTATATATATACATTCAAGAAGTTTTTTATGTCCCAAATGTATTATTTCACATGCTTGATAATTTTTTTTATATTTATATTTCATATTTATTTTAAAAATTTCTTTCAAAACTGGTTTTTATCTTTTATATACATGGAAGATCTACATTTTTCTTATTAAGGTTGTATAACTACATTCAAAGTTATAATTAATTATAACACAAAAAATTAAAATAATCAAATAAGTGTATATTAAAATTTATAAAATATATATAGTAAGCAGATTGAATTAAAATATTTTGAATGATAAAATTGTAATGAATAAATTAAATTAATACTTTTAATTTAATTGTATAAATAGTTAAGAATAATTAGTAGAAAGTTTTAATTATTGTAAATATAAAAGTAGTGAAGGTCATTTTAGATAATCATTGTTTGAAGCCATTAAAAAGAAGTGTGAATAGGCAAAATTGAGTGTCATACTAACTTTATATTGTTAAATTAAAAGGAAAACTTTTTGGAATTATTTATAATTATGACTATAGTTTATGTAAGTAGTTTTATTCAAGTAAAAGACAAGTTTGATGCACGTTAGTTTATAGTTTTTACACTATCAATTAATCTCATATTATATGGGTAACATAGGTAGTTATTATAAAAGTCAAATATGTCTAATGATTTGATAATTCATGATTGATTGATAGTGTAAAAAAAATTTACATTGACAATGCATCATGATTAAATGGGAAAATTACATAGACCTCATCTGAGTTTTAGTTTAATTGCATCCAACACCCCATTTGTTTTCAAAGTTACATCATCCCTCAAGAAAAGGCTAGTGTAATCTCTTCACGATGATTGGTGTAATTTTCAAAATAAGAGAGGTGCTTAAACTAAATTTTAGACGAGGTCAACATAATTCTCTTAATTAATATCCTTATATTTTTATATTTCTTATTATTATTATTATTGTTATTATCATCATCATATGTCGACTTACCGTGAGTTCGTAGCGCCTATTAAAGAAAAGACATATCCCAAAGTGCTTGAACATCATTTCCTTGTCATCGTAGGGCAACCTTGGAACTATGTCGTTGCAGTAAACAAACCTGCAATACCTAATAGAATGCTCCTTCAATTTTTGTTTCATGTACTTTGCATATGCTTCATCTCCAACTCTTGGTTGCCCAAATGTGTAGATCCCTTCCAACCTCTCCAATAACAATGTCTCATCATGCAAACACAAGATCGTCCCAAAGAGTATGCTGAGTGCTCCACCCAAACTATGGCCTGTCACTATATATTTTGCTTTACCATTTTCAGTTAAACCTTTTCTTAGAATGTCCCTAATAACATAGTAGGCTAAGGGGGGACGACTCTCATCACGTTCAATTTCCTTAGGCCATCCCAGATTCTTCTGTAGTCCTAAGGCTTTCATAAAGCCACCATGCATTCTCCCAACGCCAGGAATCTCATACCACGAGATGTCAATATCAGTGCACCAATCATCAGCATCAAAAGGTTCCGTTCCTCTGAAAGCCACAACATAAGTATCACGGTCCTCATATTTATCCAAAAATATCAACACTTGTGTTTCAGCCTTTCCTTGATATTCTGCCAAGAGTATGTCAAACATTAAAAGAAAATAAAATATCAACCAAGGTTCACTTTGTTATATATACAATTTTGCATAGAAGTAGAAGCTAATTTGCTATAGCCAAGATTTTAAATTGCGATCGTGGTTGTAGTTCCGATCGTGTTGCGTTTTTCGTTATTGTGAAAAATTGCGGAAAATTATGGTCTATGCAAACGCAATTGTGGTCGCGATACGATTTTATAGAGTACAAAAACCAAAATATCGTGGTCACAATTGCGATTTTGGATCTTATTTTAAAACCCTAGTTATAATTAAATGCATTGGCTTGAAAGGGGTACCAAAATTATAGTGATCTATGAGGAAATCTTTATATATAAAAGTAAGGTAGTTTAGAGTTAACGAGAAGTAATTTTGTAGATTGTCTTATGGACAATTTGATAAATTAAATAATAATTATTATTAAGGGGCAATTTGATATATATATAAAAGTAATTAGTAGTCTACGGTTTGTAGATTGTCTTAGGGTCGACTTGATAAATTCAATAAAAATTGTTACTAATGGACAATTTGGTAAATTCAATAATAATTATTATTAATTTTTTTAAATATTAAAATAAGTAAATAAAAGAAATATAAAAGCAAGTATATTTATATATAAAAGTAACACAATCTAGGATGAACTAGGGACAATTATTAATCTTTTTGGGAAAAGTGCATACACCCCCTAAACTTTATCCAATTTGCAAATAAGCACCTTCAACTATTTTTAAACTTTTACTATTAGTGAAATTGACCCTTCAACTAAATTTCCATCCCAATTAGTCTCTGAACTTTTACTATTAGTAAAACCAATCTTTTTGTTAACTTCTAGTATAGATAAAAAAAAATTAATAATTTTATTCCACTTTATATATTTGAAATTTATGTGGGTTTAGTATTTTCATAAAACAATTTAGCTAGTTGAGGCAATAAAATGTTTGGTAAACCAATAAATTCATGTTAATATATTTAATTAATTACGAGTTTAAGGACTAATTGGGACAAAAAGAATAGTTGAAGTATCAATTTCATTAATAGTGGAAGTTTAAGGACTAATTGAAAAGAAAAAAAATTGAAAGTGCCTATATATTTGCAAATGGGTTGAAGTTTAGTAGGGTATATGCACTATCTTTTTTAACTTTAAATCTTAAAATAGGCAAATATATATATAATCAATATAAAAGTAAAGTATCTTTTTGTAGGAATTCATGCAGGTTTTTTCAAATTAAATTTATTGGTTTTGTAAGTTAAATTTTGAAAATGTTTCTTTACGTTACCTGAATGATTAATTTTTTTAATAATTTTTATTATAACAAAATATTAAACTATCTAAGCATAAAAAAATAAAAATATTAAACTGTCGGTATTTTTTATTTTGTTATTATTTTAAATTTATAAAAAAAATTGGTAAACAAATAATATAAAATTATATTCTTCAAACATTATTTATCCGTACATCGCACGAGTCCATAATCTAATAATTAATAAATGACATGTATTATACCTTGATGAGAGATCAAGGTTTTGAAAAAAGATCTTCGACCAATTGGGGTCACAACATTTAGGTTTTGATAGTATTCGAAACCGCATCGTGATCGCAATTGCGATCACATTTTCTTGCAATTATTGTTTGCAATAGCGGTAACCGCGATCGCAGTTTAAAACCTTCAGAGATATTAATCAATTACCAGTGTTAACAATCAATTAATGTCTTCAATCACTATATAATATAAGTTGTTCACTAATTAATTATTTACACGCTAATAATGTTAAAATTGCTAGGGGGGAATGAGATATATGTTATTTAGTGCTTACCATTCCTGCAGTTATAAAACCCCACAAATTCCATCTATACGAGAACACAAATCACAAAACCCGATCAGTCAGCTAGGAATTACTAATAAACAAAAATTAAGAATCGATTAAGCTGATGAGAAGATTAAAAGGGTCAAAACAAAAGAATTGAACTTTAATACCTTCCACTGTTCTTCGACAGTAGTTTTAAGGAAAGCTTCATTCTCATAGGATGCTTTTGAAGCCATCATAGACAGTGCAACATAGTACCTGATATCTTCACGTTTGATGGCATCCAGGTTTACTCGCGCATCCAAATGCCCAATACAAGAAACGTATTTTGTTGATTTACGATCGGGAAGGACCAGCAGACCTGTAAGGATGAGCAATACAACGCGTGTTTTATCTCTAATTTTTAAAAAATGTTGTCATAATATTATGTGTTCTAAAAATGACGTGGATGCAAAAAAATATGAAATCTATTTTTTGTTAGAGTAAAAGGAATATGAACTAGATAGTGTAAAACTTTTTTATATAATCGTCCCATCAGATTTTATCATATAGATGTTTGTTGAGATATTTTAGGAAGTAATTTAACAAATTCACAACTAGAAATTCATGAATTACTTGCGGATTTTTCTGCCAATTTTTCTACAATTTTTTTAAATAAAATATTTTTTCTCATAGATTCAAATTTATAGGAAAATTTGTAGGAAATTTTAACATTTCCTTCGAATTTAAATTTTTCTCAAAAAAATTTGCAGGAAATTTCCGACGGATTTTAAAATTGGTAGGAAAAAATTACCCATAAAAATATTATCCATGGACAAAAATTCATAGAAAAAGTTGGAGGAAACCTGTTTTCTGCGAATTTTTATGTAAAATCCACAGGAAAACCTGCAGATAATCAAAAAATTTCTCGTAGTGAAAGTGGCATAAAAAAGTTTTACACTGTGAGTGCATATTCCTTTTAACTCTTTTTGTTTAATCTCCATGAAATTTGAAATTTTTTTTATATGAAAATAATGCTTAAGCTTATGTGGTCCTTGTTTTCATTTTTCACTTTCCATACATATATTCTTATTAGAATGCTTCTAAATAGAAGTTCATATCCTCTCGGGATACTAAAAGTTTTTAGTAGGAGAGACATAATATTATTTTAATGGATAAGTCTATGTCTTTTCCTATTGAAAACTTTTAATAATCGGAGAGGATCCCCATCATCTAAGTGTATGTTTGATTTTTTCAAACGTATGTTTATCCCACGGGAACTTTATAAATACTATACCCCAAACGTATGTTTAAAAATTTCAGACGGTAAATCAAACATAGATTAAATAGCTAGACAAGAATAGCACGAATTTAGACAACAGTAAATGAAGATAGTAAAAGGGAAATTAGAAGAGAGAGAAAATGTGAAAAAAGAAAGAAGTTTCCAATTTAATAAGGATGAGCTTGGAAGAGCTTATGGAGAGTTTATAAAAATAGCTTATGGAATCAAACTTATAAGAATAGCTTATAAAAATAGTTTATGATCTTTTTCATAAGCTGTTTTTAGCTTATTTCCATAAGCTTATCAGAGAAGCTTATAAAAATAAACTGTTTTTAACTTATTTAAAAAAGTTTATTGCATAAGCACTTAAATAAAATATATATCCAAACGCATCCAATATCGTATCAGTACCTCTTATATCTATTTAATAATATTATTATTTTGCTTATAAAAAAAATATCCCACCAAATTAACGAATTGATAACGATACTTGTACTATTGTAAGATACAAATATCGATTGGTTGATTAGGTACCAAACTTGTTGGAGTAAATACTCACGTTGGATCCTGAAATTATAAGGTCATATCAATTTAGTTCTTCATATTATCAATATTTCAATATGATCCCTGAAATTGCAGAAAGTTAATCAAATTCGTCCCTTCGTTGGTATTTGCATGGACTATAATGACATTAAGTTGGTAATGTCAGAAATACATTTAAAACTAAGTGAATAATATCAGGGATGCATTTGCTACATTTTGCGATTTCAAGGATCATTTTGGAATATTGATAATGTTGAAGACTAAGTTGATATGACCCTATAATTTCATGGAGCAAATTAAGTATTTACTCAAACTTGTTGAGTCGGAAACATCATTTTCTTTTGGTGAATTCTTCAGAATTTTAAAGATAACTTTATCTTGCCTAGATAGTTCAATTAGAGATAAAAATCATTTGATTTGATTTATTAATATGATTCATTTAATTAAGGTGTTATGTTTTTGATTAGACAGGATAACTTTTACCCTAATATGAAGACGACACATTCTCTCTCTCTCCTGATTTCCGTTTAATCATCTTCTTTTACTGTTGTAAGATAAATTCGTACTATCCTTGCCCTACTATTTAATTAGTAGCATGCACTCATTCTTCTTATTTTCAAGCAACATATAACATGCTAATCAACTTCAATTCCTTTATTCGTTAATATTTTGTTCTTAAATTTATAATATTAATATTTTGTCCCCCCCCCCATTCTTTTAATGTAAAAAAATCATTACAATTTTTTTCTATGGAAAAAAATTTGAAAGTTATATTGTAAGCGAAAGATTACTTCAACTCTCATTTCTTCCTTCATTATATAATTTGTTTTTGTAAGTTAAATACATTTTAAAAAATCATCAGAAATACTAAATATTAATCAAATACATTTTTGATTTTATCTAAAAGTAAAATTCTTAGTTATGATACTTTTAAAAATTTCATTGTTAAAAATAGATTTAATTATTCCACATGTCACCGAATTATTTGAGAATTTTTAAATAGATCTCTGAACTAAAAAAATTATAATTAGATTCCCGAACTTTAAAATACTTTATAATTAAATTTCTGTATTTTAAACGTTTATAATTAGGTTCCTGAATTTATTAATAATTTATAATTAAGGATCCCGTTACAAATTTTTTTATTTGACAAACCTAATTACAAATATAATTGTTTTTATTATATATCTTGAAACAAATACCACCAAAGTAGCGGCGGGAAAGATACCTTGAATTGAAAGCTAGCCTTGGTGGGCCCAAACTTTAGTCAACTAGCTAGCGATTATCCACTACGAATATCGGATTATGATAATGATAATCATTAGTGTCCTATGGGTATCTGGTCGTTAGGGGGCCTTTAATTAACAAACGCATGCCTTGGATTGCAATTTGTGTTTTTTATAAGCAACAAATATTATTAAAAAGATAAAGGGGTATCCAAACCCATAAATATTATAATCATAAGACCAAGACCAAATACCAAAGTGCAAGACCTTATCTATCAAAAAAACGGCTTTTTGATGAAAGTAGTGTAATTTGATTGAAAAAGTAAGATAGTGTAAATTTTATAAAAATATCGTGATTATAGTAAGTTGTAATGGAGAAATACGATTTTCATATCAAAATCGTATATCTAACACACGACTTTGTTTTATATTATTTAAATTAAAAAAAAAATCTTAATTGTACTGAAGTCGTAAAGATAGAATGTGATTGTTTTTCCAATTTTTTTTTAAGTAAAAAGCAAAGTCATGGATATAACCCACGACTAACTCACTTTTTTTTTTTTTTTTTAAAAGTTGCACAAGTCGTAGGCCACAACTGCGACTCCAACATTTTTAATTTTTTAAAAATTTGAAAAAACAAAAGTCGTATTCTACCTTTGTTACTTCAATGTAATTAGGATTTTTTTTTTAATTTAAACAATATAAAGCAAAGTCGTGTGTTAGATAAATGACTTTGATGTGTAAGTGGTGCATCTCCATCACGACTTACCCCAATCACATTATTTTTATAAAATTTACACTACTTCTATATTTCTCCAACCAAATTACACTACTTTCGTAAAAAAACCCAAAAAAACAAGTGCAGGACCTTAACCCATAAAACTAACAATAACCAGAGGAAACAGCCAGCACCAATACACTAAACCTCCAACACCTAAAACAAAAGTTTCTAAGGTAAAAACCCACACAAAAACAGCATACCACCAAACAACATAGAGAACAAATCGTTGATAAAAAAAAACATAGAGCACAAAACATTCGTAAAAATTGAACCATCAACAACAAAGTAAGACTGCAAGATTAAAGCCAAAAACAAAGGCAAAAATGAGGACATCTTGACCAGTACAGCAGCCAACAAAAACAAGACCAGACTCTGATATTGTTTGGTGCAATCTGTTTTCATTAGATACTTTTCTGTAAACTTCAACTCCATCCTCAATTTATCACAAACCTTTTTAATCTAATTCAAAGACAAACTTTTAATTTATTTGATGTCAAAAAATTTGGAACACACTTGATGAGTTGATGTCAATTTTACTTACACTCAAACTGTAATTCGAGCTTCAAATTATCACAAATCTTTTTTTATCTAATTCAAAGACAAACTTTTAATTGATGAAGTCTGGCTAGAAGAAGAAGTAGATTAAACTTCAATTTTATTTGTTTCTATATATGGAGCAAACTGGTTAGGGTGAAGCTATATTTGACACTCTTAATTATCTATCTATTTTTATTTTTATTTGTTACATTAAAGTTTATGAGTAAATTCTCAACTTGTGGTCTTTGAAACTGTAAGGTCGTATGAACTTGGTCTCTAACATTTTTGAAATTCCAAAAACACCTCTAAAGTTGTCAAACGTTAATCAATTTAGTCCCTCTGTCAGGGACCAAGTTGATACAACTTTAGAATTTCAGGAACCAAATTAACACATAGACCTAACAATTTCGGGGACCAAATTAAGGATTTACTCTTGAGATTAGGGGAACACATGTCCCTTTGTAAGGTTAGGAAAGACCACCGACTTCAACGAGTATTTATAGTGGAATTTACATATTGCCTACTAGTAGAGGAAATCTGATAATCGAACGTCCCAAGTCACAGCGAGTGTGAATGGAAGACTTGACTAGATGTGTCAACCCCTATTGATCTTAATGATCTATCTATGCTCATAATTAATCAAACACAAGTTTATAAAATTAAAAATCAAAATCTTGATCGATAGAATAGAATTAAAACTTGTAACTGAGATATTGATGCAAAAGTTACCTGTGAGTGTGTTAAAAATGAGCATGACTATACCACCGTTGAGGGCAACAAGGTTGATTAACAGCTCAACGCAAGTCCCAAATAATGCTAGTGGCTTGGCCACAAGCTGCAAAAGCTTCTGGCCCAAGATAGAGATAAATATAAGCCATCTATGGCCGAAGCTTTCTTCCCAAGCACCCTCTGCATGGCTCTCCACAGATTCTCTTTTAGCTAAGTTTCTGGAAAATAAGATATGAAAGAGATCAAAGAAACTTGCATCCTCGGGTTTCAACAACATGTAACTGTTGGCAAAGCCCTTGCTGCAATCAGATGCCATGACTAACAAAGTGACAAGGAGCAATGCAAACTGATTAAGGAATAGTGTGCTTTTGGGAGATGTGTTTGTTCTTGTCACAAACCTTCCTCAAATCTTTTTATAGAGCTATGACAGCAAATGGTAAAAATGAATAACACGTGAATAATTAACAAAGAAGATAGAAACTACCCGAGACGACACGCAACACTAATTTTTCAATAATATATTTATATATTTATTAATTAATTTGCTAGTGGTGCAAAAGAAAGGATTAAACTAACAATCCCTATCACGTGCGCAATCATCCACAATAATTTTGTTAAATACAAATTTAGAGTCAATGATAAGTATCCATCTTGGAGTTAAGGCAACTCTTCAAGCACAGCAAACACATATAAACGTGCTTGTGGATAATTTATTAACAATGAATCTTGACATGGGGTGGAAATATGTCCGAACAAGCCAGATTTTAATTAGTTAAGTAGGCCTATTCTAAATCAAAAGGAAAAAGGAAAAGGAGATGAAAGAAGGGAGAAATTATAATTCTAAACCAAAACAACCAAAGGCAATGTGAAAGATCCTCAATTTCGAGCCTAAAGGTGCTATTTATAGTTTAGGTCAAAAAGGGATCAAAGCCCATTACAGTTTGAATTAGAAAAAAGAAATAAAAATCTAAAAGTTGCGCTTCACAGCCGTGAGTACTCGTGATCACCTCTAGTCTTTATTATTCTGTTGAAATATTCCAGGTCACGGCGGCCATGAAATCCATCACGGCTAGGTCGTGACCGTCTCTGACTTTCTAACTTTAAGTTCTTCGTATCCTGATCATTGCTGCGATGGGTGTCACGCCCAGATCATAATGGACTCTGTGATTTAGGGCTGCTTTTTCTTCAATTCTTGCACGTCACAATCATGATGGATTTCACCTCTAGGTCGTGATGGACTCTGTTTTGCTCTTTTTCTCTGCTTTCAAATTCCAATCTTCATGCAAACTCCAATAAGGTTGATCCAAGCTCTTTTATCATAAATCCTGCACAAAAACACCAACAACCCCGCAATAAGCCATTCCAAAAGAAAAATCAACAAAATACTAAACAAAAATGCCTAAACTAACATGAAAATGCGTGTAAAATGATAATAAAATATGATGTGGAATCACACTCATCAGTATAAGAAGTACGTTTATGAAATTTGTTGGCTCTGATTGCAAAAAATGTTTGACTCTGATACGCGTAAGCGTTAGCTTCAAAACTCTTTATTTGTTTTACACTCTTATATGTCTAAATATAATTAAATAATGTTTTGCTCTAATCTTATCAAAATTCATTAAATCATGTCAATGTTTGTTATCATAAAAAAGTGGGACATTGTTGAGTCTCCAAGCGTCTGATTCGTTTTTCTTATCCTAAGTTTTGATGAACTCAAACATTTGTATAATGATTTAAATGAACCTTATGAAGTCTTCTAACAAGTGTATTTAGTATGCAGTTATATATCTTGTTAAATAAGACTAAATCTCTCTAAAGAAAAACATTTTTATAAGGCATGTTTGATCAAGTCTCAAGCTGTTTCACGCGTAAACAATGCAACTCTTATCAAGCGTCTAATGAAGCCTACAGAGTCTGAAAGCTGGACAACTGTCAAGTTTAAAAAAAAGTCAAAAGCACTAACATGTGACTTCAAAGTTCAAACGAAGAAACTTTATGTCACCTTTTTGGATGCAACACAAAAGTTCTCTATTCTTGTCCAATCTGGAAGTTGCACAAAAAGAGTAATCATGCTTCTACAGGTACAAAAGCTTCTCTGCCACATCTTTGAACCTGTTGCTACTTTGATAAAGCACAAATCTTCTCTATCAAAGTAAAACCAACGTTCTTCACCATTAAATGCATTCTTAGAAAGACTATAATGCATTGGGGTTTCAGAGTGCTTGAACAAAAGCAACCATCCAAGGAAGAATTGTTTCACAATAGATTTATTACTCTGAAACCTATATAAAGAAGACTTTGAATAATTGCTCAACAACTAACCAACTGAACGTATTCAAAGCTTGACCCATTACTCTTAGCATTTAGTTCTCCATTCTTTCGTTCTTCTCTCAATCATTTATATTTATTAGAGCAGTTATTACACAATCATACTATCCTTCATATTTATTCACTCTTTGAGTGTTTTTCTGGTTGACTTACAAAGTATAAATCAAACTCTCTTATTCACTACTCTTTCTGAGTGCCTTTTAGGCGTCTGTATCTCTTTGTTTTTTAAAGAACTTCTATTTTTCGAAAAGATTTAGGTAAAAACAATTCAACCTCCTTCTCGTTTTAACATCTGTCTATTTCATAAGGTGTTTTTCTTCATTATATGGCACTCCTTTTACTTTATTTTCTAGTTAATAAATATCTTTGTAAGTCATGTCATATCTTTTTATCCTAACACTTTTAAACTTTAATAACTTCTAAGAGTAAATAGATAATATAATAAAATAAGAATTTATTTAATAAGTTCCTTTAACAGTACATACTTGTTAAGAAAATAAAAAATAATAAGTATTAGGCTTAATAGCATTTTTAGTCATCCTACTATTGGTCATGTGCGATTTTGGTCCTTAAAGTTTTTTTTTGTGTACATTTAATCCCTATATTTTTTCAATGTTGCAAATTCAGTCATTCCATCCAATATCCATCAATTTTTCAATGATTAATAGAGAGGAACAACTGCTCTAAGCATATAGAACCTCTGGTTGAGCTTCTGTGGTAAAAGATCTGTGGTGGAACTAAAACAAGGTCCCAAAAAGGAGGGACAAAACCAATAAATAGCATAGATGAATCATTGAATTGGAGAGCCAGATGAGGGAGAATTTCAACCAGAGATTATGTACGTTTAGAGGAGTGGTTCCTCTATGTTGATTATTGAAAAAATTGACAAAAATTGGACAGAAGGACCAAATTTGCAACATTTAAAAAATAGGGAGACCAAATGTGCACCAAAAAAATATAGGGACCAAAAAGAGCACATGGTCAAGAATAAGGAAACCAAAACTGCAATTAAGCCTAAATATTAAATAAAAGATAAGCATTCGATACATGAGAACTTAAAATTTTACCTTTTATTTTTTATTATTTAAAAAGTGCTCTTAAGATATTGATTAGTAAAAAATACTTGACAATAATATAAAATAAAAAAATTGGCTTAATTGCACTTTTGGTCCCTCAAGTATTACGATTGTGTAATTTTGATCTCTCGAATTCCAATTGCGCCAATTGAGTCCGTCAATTTTGGTCCCTGAGGTTCTAATTACGTCAATTTGGTCCCTAAAGTATCCCTTCTATTACAATCAGACCCTTTGTTACCGCGTCGTCCAATTTTTACGTCAATAGCTTACGTGAGACTAACTTAACATTTTGTGAAGTCAGCTTGACAGCTTATGTAACATTCCTATATGACATCATTGACACCTCACACTTTAATGATCAAGTGTATATCACTTGAGTATAGGGGTCCAATGTTTCTCTGTAAAAGACATTGCTGCATCCTCAGAAACTAGGGCTTCTACTTGCATATAGAGCCGGATTGGACGTCACAAATATCCTCTACAAAGAAACATCATGTGACACCCTCAAACCCAGTGCCACGGTCGTAACTCAAAACCCTTATTAAAACGATAAATAACATTTTGCTGGTTTTACTTTCGGAAAATACATCTTTTGTATAAGCAGATTCTGGAAATCGTGACAAAAATTTTTTTCTCATTAATCATACGTATGAACACCACTCCAGTTAACACAGAACTACTCATATACAGTAATTAGAACAAGGTATATACATACATATATATATGATGGACGACAAGTCCCTTTACAAAAGAACGAATGATTACTAAACTTCTAAAAAGCTATAAAACTAGGCAGCGACAGTCTGGAACCATATCTCTAAAACCTATGGCCATCAGTAGCCGTTAACAGACTACCCAAAAACCACTGCCTCAAAAAAAAGGGTCTACACCCTAAGCTGGTCCGACTAATGGAAACCATTGGACAATCCCCCGGAGGGAAGTCCAATGCTGGAACCAGAGGAAGAACTCTGGGAACCTACATTCCCGTTCCCCTGTGGATGGGGATCGGAAGCATCCGAAAGATGATCCTCCGGGTCCTCCTGAGGATCCTCCTCAGGGTCTTCCTCCTCCTCCTCCTCTTCCCCCACATCCTCCACGACATGCTCGCCCGCTACCAAGACAAAAGGCGGGGGAGGTGTCTGGGGTAGCTGTTGCTGCGGGGACTGTGCAGCGGGGGCGACCGACTCGATCACACCCTGTTCCATAAGGGCCTGCAGCATCAGCCCGATGGGAGGGAGAGGCACCTGGATGGTCTCCACTGTCCGAGTACTCTTCCGCGGTCCCGTCTCAGTCGTTCCGCTTACAGTGCAAACTGGTCCCGTGTACGCCGCACTCTCCACCCCTGGGTGGATAACCCATGCGGCGGGGTCTGTCCTCCGATCAAACGCTAGGACGCGCACCCCCGAGTGCGCTAGGTGATCCGGCTCTGGCTCCATCTGTAAACACGATACAATATATATCCAAGGACAACCCGTCCAAAAACATGCAAGGGTGAGAAACCAATATATGAATCCATAAACAACAACTATATGCCCAATCCACACAACAGACTCATATACTGTAACTCACTCAAATCATCATATAGCATGGCATATATCATTAGATACAAATAACGGTAAATGCACAAGGGCTTCGTACCCCACAATCCACGTTATCTCCTAAACGTATGCATGGCACTTCCATATATCTCAACTAATATCCACACTAGATTACTAGATTTCCGGAAATCCCAACACCATAAATACGAGTTGATCAGACTCAACGTTATTGCCCCGCAGGATACAATAACAAACGCCAGAATCAACATTCGGCCAAACGTGAGCACGTAACCTTCCAGGAAATAATACATGGATGCGCATGTCAGTGGTACTCACGATGTATAAGTCATACTATATTGTCCTCTTCACTGGGCACAATACGAACACACAGCACGTATGACATCATTGTCCATCAAGGCACAATGTTACATAATGACATTAAGTCATCTCAGGTTCTCCTTGCCTATCAAGGTCCCCCATTTCACGGCACGTCTGCCCAACACACAAATATGCATGAGAAGACTATCTAGTTTTCGATAATTGATCTTTGTCGCATCAATGTTTCCTCGTTGTAGCATCAATGCTAACAACCACCATAATGTCTTAGACTCTTTAAGCCTCAAAACACATTTTCTCAAAAGAGGACACTTAGTCCAAAACAACTCAAATCCCAACATCCCTAACCGATGCACCAGTCAAAGACGCCGGATTCAAGATTATAAAACATCCTCAAGCTTACAGGACCACAAAGATTGTCCTTAAGCCAACAGGACCACAACTAACACGGATCCTTGATCCACGTGTTCTGTAGAACCCTAGAACCCCGACGTCTCGGTTTCTAGTTTCTAAGCTTTAAGCTTTAAAACCACTTTCCTTGAAAACTCGAAAACCAAAAACCCAAAATCTCCGATACTTACACAAAGTCATCGGGATCGGTTTTCCATAAAACAAAACTTGGTCCAGAGACCATTTCTTTTTCTTTCGTTGTTTTTCGGTACAATACGAACTTAAAACAAAGCTTGAAAAACTCATTTTTCTTGAATAAACTCAGTATGACTTTGAAAACCACATTTCTCAAAAGGGTTAACTTATCAAATTAAAACACATTGAAGGTTTCTAATGCCCTATTTGCTTTTAAACTTCACTTTTTCTTATCAAAACACATTTCAGACTTTTAAAGCTTTTAAGTTACACGATGTCGGATCCTAATCAAAATTAGGTCCTCTAATGCCTAAATCCCACAGCAGGGCACACATTACATCCATATAACCATTAAGCAAGTATAACATGCATTCAACTATATCAGCAGTTACATCAATGCATGTTCCAATCAACAGCAGTCAATCAAGAAATCAACTAACATCAGATATAAACTATTTAAATACAACACAAACACCGATGCAGCATACAGCTGTCGGAAATGGAATTCCTCAGGTTTATCCCCTTACCTCTTGTAGCTCCCAGTTCAATTCAGAACACCCGATCAACTTGTTTCTCGTCCCAACACGCTGCCGATCACTACATACACGTAAAACATATCGGCATTAACTTACAAAACGAAGATTTCTCCTAATGCACCACCCCTAGGGTTCGGCCCTATTACACTAAAAATAGCTAGGGAGCTCCAAAATTTCTCATTTTCCGGATAACACCCTAACTAAGTGTGACAGCCCTAGATATCAGATCAGATCATCAAAAACCAACCAAAACCCCACCCTACACACATAGGGGGTTTCGGCCCCTACCTAGAAAACATAGCTAGAGGGATTTCTTGGCTCTAAGCTCTTGGATCATACAAGTATGTCATGAACCTAGGCCATAGAAACTGGTTTGGTACAGATACGATTTTCCTACAATTTTTTCATGGATTTTCAAAGATTTTAGGGACAAAACCCTAACATCCTTGATCATGGAAAATATGAGGAGAGAAAGGAGAGATTGAGAGAGATAGAGTTGAACTACTACCTCTTATGATGATTCACTCCAAGTTTGGTGAAGATTGCTCCACAAAAACTCAAGCTTTTGGCCTTTAACAATGGAGATTTTGGAGGAGAAAAGAGAAAGAAGAGAAAGGAAGAAGATGGAGTGTTGGAGGGAGAGGGGGCTGCCGAAAATGAGGGAAAGAAAATGAGAGGATGAGGGTAAAAGTTGTTAGATATTTAAGTTTATTAGTTTAATAATAGGAAAGGTAAATGGGTAATAAAATTAACCAAGGGCAATTTGGTCAATTCACATCCCGATATTTGGAATCATCCCGACACTGATATGACTTCCTCAAATAACTTGATACAATTTTGGTATGAAAAACATCTGATCGTGGGTCTCGAAAAACCCTAAGACAGCTCGAATCGTCTCCTCGATCGATTATCGGCCCGAATATAAAATATTATTTATATTTTGGACGTCAGGACACATTTTAGGAAAAAGGTAGAGGAATATATTCTAAGACTAATGGTTTCGTTCGTTAGTCCAGATTAGGTCGTGATAGTAGAAAACACTATCATCTGAAAAACGTAGATCGGTTTTTGTTTGAGTTTTCGGCCCAAAACTTAACCGAAAGATCTGACGATTTTATAAAACAAGACTATGATCTTAGTTTTCCCAAAATCATTTTCTCAAACACAGATAAAAATATAAACTCATTAATTGAGTTTATCATCCTTAGAAAGCACGAAAAATCGGGGTGTTACATTACTATCCCCCTTAAAATAATTTCGTCCTCGAAATTACATACCTGTGAACAGATAAGGATATTGCTCTCTGATGTTGTCCTCAGTTTCCCAAGTTGCTTCTCCAGTTGTATCATCCTAAATAACCTTGACTAAAGAGATTTGTTTTCCCCTCAGTTGTCTGACTCTCCTGTCCTCAATCCTTACAGGTGCGGTCTCATAAGACAGATTCTCTTTCAAGGGTACTTGATCAGGTTCAATTACATGAGATGGATCAGGAATATACTTCCTCAATTGGGAAACATGAAAGACATTATGCAAATTTGAAAGAAAAGGAGGTAAAGCAATTTGACACGCTACTGGACCAATACGCCGAAGAATTTAGTATGGTCCAATGAATTTAGGAGTAAGTTTTCTGGATTTCATTACCCGACCTACCCCAGTCGTTGGATTGACTCTCAGAAACACATGATCGCCTTCTTGAAATTCGAGAGGTCGTCTTCGCTTATCCGAATAACTCTTCTGTCTGCTCTGAGATGTCTTCATTCTTTCCCGAATCTGTTTGACTTTATCAGTCGTCTCTTGCACAACCTCGGGTCCTAGAATTGTACTCTCTCCATCATGATACCAACAAAGAGGAGTTTGACACTTCCTCCCATATAGAGCCTCGTAGGGTGCCATCCCTATGCTTGAGTGATAACTGTTATTATACGTGAATTCAATCAGAGGTAACAGTTCATCCCAACTTCCTCGATTATCCAACACACAAGCTCTTAGTAAATCTTCTAACGATTGAATCGTTCGTTCTGTTTGTCCATCCGTCTGAGGATGGTATGCTGAACTTAGGCGTAACTTGGTTCCCAAAGCTTGGTGTAAGCTTTCCCAAAAACGCGATGTAAACTTCGGATCTCGGTCCGAAACAATACTCGAGGGTATCCCATGTAATCTAATTACTTCTCTTATGTACACCTCAGTCAACTTTGCTACTGTGTAGTTTGTCTTAACAGGTAAGAAATGTGCCGATTTCGTCAACCTATCCATGATTACCCAAATCGAATCAAAGTTTCTTGGTGTTCGGGGTAAACTCACTACGAAATCCATAGAGATACTCTCCCATTTCCATTCCGGTACATCTAGGGATTGCAGCATCCCTCCAGGTCTCTGATGTTCTACTTTTGCTTTCTGACAAGTTAGACACGATGCAACGTATTCTGCAACTTGTTTCTTCATACCTGGCCACCAAAATCTTTGTTTCATGTCCTGATACATCTTGGTTGCACCAGGATGAATACTCAATCCACTTTTGTGGGATTCTTCAAGAATCATCTTTCTCATCTTCGGGTTGTTGGGTATACAAACTCGTCCATTACACCTTAAGATTCCACCTGCTCCCAAAATAAACTCACTAGCTCTCCCTTGTTCCATCAACACCCTTTTCTCTTGAAGAGATTCATCAGTAGCTTGTTGCTCACGTATCTCTTCCATCAAACCATTAGAGATCTTAAGCATTCCAAAGCTTAATTTCTTAGGACTTATTTCTAATCCCAAGTTCAGATCACGAAACTCTTCAATCAGTTTCAATTCTCTCACCATCATAGTTGAAATATGAACGGCTTTCCGGCTCAAAGCATCTGCCACGACGTTCGCCTTCCCTGGATGGTATTGCAACGTGAAGTCGTAATCTTTTAAAAACTCCATCCATCGTCTTTGCCTCATATTGAGCTCCTTCTGGTCGAACAGATATTTCAAACTCTTGTGATCACTGAAGACATCGAACTTTGCACCATACAGATGGTGTCTCCATATCTTTAGTGCGAAAACCACTGCAGCTAACTCTAGGTCATGAGTGGGATAATTCTTTTCATGAATCTTTAACTGCCGTGATGCATAAGCCACCATTTTGCGGTGTTGCATCAGCACACAACCTAGACCTTGATGTGAAGCATCACAATATACTTCATAAGGTTCACTCGGTTCTGGAAGTATCAACACTGGTGAAGTAGTCAGAAGTTCCTTAATCTTTTGGAAACTTTCTCCACACTGATCAGTCCAAACAAAAGGTTGATCTTTCCTCGTCAATTGAGTCAATGGTGACACAATCTTAGAAAATCCTTCAATAAACCTTCGGTAGTAACCGGCTAATCCAACAAAACTTCTTATCTCGGTTACAGTCTTTGGTCTTTCCCAAGAAAGTACGGCTTCTACTTTAGCAGGGTCCACAGAAATTCCTTGTTTTGTGATCACATGACCCAAAAATCCGACTTCTTCAAGCCAAAACTCACACTTAGAGAGTTTCGCATACAACATCTTTTCCCGCAAAACATGAAGAACTTGCCGTAAATGCTCCTCGTGTTCTTCACGATTCTTAGAATAAACTAGAATATCGTCTATGAATACTACAACAAACTTATCAAGAAACGGACGAAAAATCCGATTCATGTAGTCCATGAAAACAGCAGGTGCGTTTGTCACTCCAAAAGGCATCACGAGATACTCGTAATGTCCGTAACGAGTTCTAAAAGCGGTCTTTGGTATATCCTCCGTTTTCACTCGAATCTGGTGGTATCCTGACCTTAAGTCAATCTTCGAGAAAACAGCAGCTCCTCGCAGTTGATCCATCAAATCATCAATCCTAGGCAACGGATACTTGTTCTTGATCGTTACCTTGTTCAGCTGACGATAGTCCACACAAAGTCTCGAACCTCCGTCCTTCTTTCTCACTAAGAGAACCGGCGCTCCCCATGGCGAAACACTTGGTCTGATGAACTGCTTTGATAACAAGTCCTCGACTTGTGTCTTTAACTCAACAAGCTCAGTAGGCGACATTCGATATGCAGCTATCGATATCGGTCCGGTTCCTGGGATCAGATCGATGGAGAATTCTATGTCCCTCACAGGTGGCAAACCTGGAACATCCTCTGGAAACACCTCGGGAAAATCTCTCACAACAGGCATCTGACTCAGCTCGGTCTTCCCCTCGACTTCTAAGTTGGTTAAAAGCACGTATTTCGGATCTCCTTCTTTCGAAGAAGTTCTAACATGGTTGGCGGTTAAAAATCCAGAAATCTCAGTACTAGGAAAAACTAGGGTTTTATGTGCACAATCTAAAAGGATCTGGTTGGACGATAACCAATCCATGCCCAAAATTACATCTAATTGTATTAAAGGCAAGCATATTAAGTCAACAAGAAAATGTCTATCCTGGATAACAATAGGACAGTTTAGACATATAGAATTCACAACAACAGGTTCAGCAGTTGGTGTGGAAACAATTAAATCAAATGACAAGGAAGAAACAAATAACTCTAAACGTTTCACACAATCCATAGAAATGAATGAATGGGTTGCACCTGAATCAAAGAGCACTAATAAGAGATTACCGTCTATGTCACCCACACCCTGTATCAGATCTTCGGAGTTCGAAGCCTCAGCACCACTTAGGGTATAAACTCTTCCCCTAGCCGTCGGTCGTTTAGCTCCACCACTCCTGTCCGCAGTTTGGACTGGATTCTGTGCTCTACAATCCTTGGCAAAGTGACCTGGTTGTCCACAACGATAGCAATGGTCATTCCTCACAGTACAGTTGTTTGCCAAATGCGATGAATCCCCGCATTTGAAACACTTCCTCCCTTGGTTTTGCCCTCCTTGACCTCCACTGCCCAATGCACGAGCAACGGGTCGATAAGGTTGTTTCTGGAAGTTCCCAGGTGGTCGAGAATATGGTTTCTTTTGAATCTGTTTCCCTCTCTGGTCCTGAGATTGACCGTTGAATCGGAAAGGTCCTCCGACGTTTCCTCTATTGTCTCTCCCACGCTTCATCAGTTCTATCTGTCTGCTTTTCTCAACGAGTGCTTGAAAATTTCTGATTCCTTGTGGTAGGATTGACTCTTTTATCTCATACCGCAGTCCTCTCTCAAAAGCTTCGCATTTCCATTCTTCCTCAGGGTTATTCTGAAAGAAACGGAAATACTTGGCCAACGATTCGAACTTAGCTGCATATTCTCCGACTGACATATCTCTCTGTTGTAGTCGCAAGAATTCCTGCTCCTTCTCTGCTCTTGCACTCTGAGGGAAATACTTTCCCAAAAAGCGATCCTTAAACAGCGTCCACGAAATCACGTCGTGATTTGCCTCCAGTAGTTGTTTCGTTCCCTTCCACCAATATTCCGCATCTCCTATCAGTAGGAATGTGGCATATGGCACCTTCACTTCTTCGGGACTACGTATCAACTCAAAGATTTTCTCAACTTCATGAATCCAAAGATTAGCTTTCTCAGGATCCACGTCACCAGAAAATTGTGGCGGATTCTGACGCCTGAAAGTAGTCAAGCTTCGACCCTCAGCGGCCTGGTCAGCACGGAGTTGTTCCTGAGCATTGTGGGCGTTCATGGTTGCAGTTTGGACAGCAATAGCCGCAGCCATGTTAGCCATTGCCTGAGCAGCAAAATCCATTCCAGTTGCTCCAGTAACATCTTCAGCTTGGACACCAGCTCCCCGACCGCGACCACGTCCACGGCCACGTCCACGTCCACGTCCTGCTTCTGCTCCAATTTCTAGTTCCATATCTGACCTACAAGGCCCAAATTCAGTCAAATGGCAACCAGAAAAGAAAGCAAATAAGCAGTTATAGACATACAACATTTCAAGAGTAGTAACATCTCACCCCTTGGTTTCGCCACGCGAGATGCATCTCGCGACGCGAACCAGAGAGTCTGCTCGAGAGCCAAAGAACAGCTCCTCGGACTCGCGACGCGAACGCTCCTTCGCCTCGCGATCCAGGAAGCCCACATAACTCTCGGCCTCGCGACGCGAAAGTTCATTCGCCCCTCGATGAGAAAACATGCCCTCTGCTTCGCGACGCGAACTCCAGTTCGCTACGCGGTACAGGGGTCCTGTCCAAGACACGACTCCTCTGCCTCGCGTCGCGAATCCCGCTCGCCACGCGATGCAGAGAACACATCTAGAAAGCTTCTCTGCCTCGCGACGCGAAATACACTTCGCCTCGCGAATCAGAGACCATGCAATTCCACTCCTCTGTCTCGCGACGCGGACTCAATTCGCCACGCGATGCAGAGGACATACCTGAGAAACAGAGCACCATTTCTCTGGCTCGCGACGCGAATTTCGTTTCGCCACGCGATCCAGAGAACATGCAACTCCCCTCCTCTGCCTCGCGACGCGAAATCCGTTTCGCCACGCGATGCAGAGAACATACCCGAGAAACAGAGCATCCTTTTCCCTGCCTCCCGACGCGACTTCCGATTCGCCACGCGAGACAGAGAACATGTCCTTAGAAACTTCTCGGGCTCGCGACGCGAATCACTCTCGCCTCGCGAATACAGAGATCACACAACAGCAAACACAACAGACCTATTCCCCAAGGATTCCCGAAAGACTCGACCAGCTCTGATACCACTAATGTGACACCCTCAAACCCAGTGCCACGGTCGTAACTCAAAACCCTTATTGAAACGATAAATAACATTTTGCTGGTTTTACTTTCGGAAAATACATCTTTTGTATAAGCAGATTCTGGAAATCGTGACAAAAATTTTTTTCTCATTAATCATACGTATGAACACCACTCCAGTTAACACAGAACTACTCATATACAGTAATTAGAACAAGGTATATACATACATATATATATGATGGACGACAAGTCCCTTTACAAAAGAACGAATGATTACTAAACTTCTAAAAAGCTATAAAACTAGGCAGCGACAGTCTGGAACCATATCTCTAAAACCTATGGCCATCAGTAGCCGTTAACAGACTACCCAAAAACCACTGCCTCAAAAAAAAGGGTCTACACCCTAAGCTGGTCCGACTAATGGAAACCATTGGACAATCCCCCGGAGGGAAGTCCAATGCTGGAACCAGAGGAAGAACTCTGGGAACCTACATTCCCGTTCCCCTGTGGATGGGGATCGGAAGCATCCGAAAGATGATCCTCCGGGTCCTCCTGAGGATCCTCCTCAGGGTCTTCCTCCTCCTCCTCCTCTTCCCCCACATCCTCCACGACATGCTCGCCCGCTACCAAGACAAAAGGCGGGGGAGGTGTCTGGGGTAGCTGTTGCTGCGGGGACTGTGCAGCGGGGGCGACCGACTCGATCACACCCTGCTCCATAAGGGCCTGCAGCATCAGCCCGATGGGAGGGAGAGGCACCTGGATGGTCTCCACTGTCCGAGTACTCTTCCGCGGTCCCGTCTCAGTCGTTCCGCTTACAGTGCAAACTGGTCCCGTGTACGCCGCACTCTCCACCCCTGGGTGGATAACCCATGCGGCGGGGTCTGTCCTCCGATCAAACGCTAGGACGCGCACCCCCGAATGCGCTAGGTGATCCGGCTCTGGCTCCATCTGTAAACACGATACAATATATATCCAAGGACAACCCGTCCAAAAACATGCAAGGGTGAGAAACCAATATATGAATCCATAAACAACAACTATATGCCCAATCCACACAACAGACTCATATACTGTAACTCACTCAAATCATCATATAGCATGGCATATATCATTAGATACAAATAACGGTAAATGCACAAGGGCTTCGTACCCCACAATCCACGTTATCTCCTAAACGTATGCATGGCACTTCCATATATCTCAACTAATATCCACACTAGATTACTAGATTTCCGGAAATCCCAACACCATAAATACGAGTTGATCAGACTCAACGTTATTGCCCCGCAGGATACAATAACAAACTCCAGAATCAACATTCGGCCAAACGTGAGCACGTAACCTTCCAGGAAATAATACATGGACGCGCATGTCAGTGGTACTCACGATGTATAAGTCATACTATATTGTCCTCTTCACTGGGCACAATACGAACACACAGCACGTATGACATCATTGTCCATCAAGGCACAATGTTACATAATGACATTAAGTCATCTCAGGTTCTCCTTGCCTATCAAGGTCCCCCATTTCACGGCACGTCTGCCCAACACACAAATATGCATGAGAAGACTATCTAGTTTTCGATAATTGATCTTTGTCGCATCAATGTTTCCTCGTTGTAGCATCAATGCTAACAACCACCATAATGTCTTAGACTCTTTAAGCCTCAAAACACATTTTCTCAAAAGAGGACACTTAGTCCAAAACAACTCAAATCCCAACATCCCTAACCGATGCACCAGTCAAAGACGCCGGATTCAAGATTATAAAACATCCTCAAGCTTACAGGACCACAAAGATTGTCCCTAAGCCAACAGGACCACAACTAACACGGATCCTTGATCCACGTGTTCTGTAGAACCCTAGAACCCCCGACGTCTCGGTTTCTAGTTTCTAAGCTTTAAGCTTTAAAACCACTTTCCTTGAAAACTCGAAAACCAAAAACCCAAAATCTCCGATACTTACACAAAGTCATCGGGATCGGTTTTCCATAAAACAAAACTTGGTCCAGAGACCATTTCTTTTTCTTTCGTTGTTTTTCGGTACAATACGAACTTAAAACAAAGCTTGAAAAACTCATTTTTCTTGAATAAACTCAGTATGACTTTGAAAACCACATTTCTCAAAAGGGTTAACTTATCAAATTAAAACACATTGAAGGTTTCTAATGCCCTATTTGCTTTTAAACTTCACTTTTTCTTATCAAAACACATTTCAGACTTTTAAAGCTTTTAAGTTACACGATGTCGGATCCTAATCAAAATTAGGTCCTCTAATGCCTAAATCCCACAGCAGGGCACACATTACATCCATATAACCATTAAGCAAGTATAACATGCATTCAACTATATCAGCAGTTACATCAATGCATGTTCCAATCAACAGCAGTCAATCAAGAAATCAACTAACATCAGATATAAACTATTTAAATACAACACAAACACCGATGCAGCATACAGCTGTCGGAAATGGAATTCCTCAGGTTTATCCCCTTACCTCTTGTAGCTCCCAGTTCAATTCAGAACACCCGATCAACTTGTTTCTCGTCCCAACACGCTGCCGATCATTACATACACGTAAAACATATCGGCATTAACTTACAAAACGAAGATTTCTCCTAATGCACCACCCCTAGGGTTCGGCCCTATTACACTAAAAATAGCTAGGGAGCTCCAAAATTTCTCATTTTCCGGATAACACCCTAACTAAGTGTGACAGCCCTAGATATCAGATCAGATCATCAAAAACCAACCAAAACCCCACCCTACACACATAGGGGGGTTTCGGCCCCTACCTAGAAAACATAGCTAGAGGGATTTCTTGGCTCTAAGCTCTTGGATCATACAAGTAGGTCATGAACCTAGGCCATAGAAACTGGTTTGGTACAGATACGATTTTCCTACAATTTTTTCATGGATTTTCAAAGATTTTAGGGACAAAACCCTAACATCCTTGATCATGGAAAATATGAGGAGAGAAAGGAGAGATTGAGAGAGATAGAGTTGAACTACTACCTCTTATGATGATTCACTCCAAGTTTGGTGAAGATTGCTCCACAAAAACTCAAGCTTTTGGCCTTTAACAATGGAGATTTTGGAGGAGAAAAGAGAAAGAAGAGAAAGGAAGAAGATGGAGTGTTGGAGGGAGAGGGGGCTGCCGAAAATGAGGGAAAGAAAATGAGAGGATGAGGGTAAAAGTTGTTAGATATTTAGGGTTTATTAGTTTAATAATAGGAAAGGTAAATGGGTAATAAAATTAACCAAGGGCAATTTGGTCAATTCACATCCCGATATTTGGAATCATCCCGACACTGATATGACTTCCTCAAATAACTTGATACAATTTTGGTATGAAAAACATCTGATCGTGGGTCTCGAAAAACCCTAAGACAGCTCGAATCGTCTCCTCGATCGATTATCGGCCCGAATATAAAATATTATTTATATTTTGGACGTCAGGACACATTTTAGGAAAAAGGTAGAGGAATATATTCTAAGACTAATGGTTTCGTTCGTTAGTCCAGATTAGGTCGTGATAGTAGAAAACACTGTCATCTGAAAAACGTAGATCGGTTTTTGTTTGAGTTTTCGGCCCAAAACTTAACCGAAAGATCTTACGATTTTATAAAACAAGACTATGATCTTAGTTTTCCCAAAATCATTTTCTCAAACACAGATAAAAATATAAACTCATTAATTGAGTTTATCATCCTTAGAAAGCACGAAAAATCGGGGTGTTACACATCAGACCCCTATACTCACATGATGTACACGTGACCATTAAAATATGTGAGTTACGTGTCAATAATCCCACATAGGAATGTTATGTAAGCTACCAAGCTGACCTCATTAAGTGCCAAATCAGTCTCACATATGCCACGTAGGCTATTGGTATTAAAAATTGCACAATCATGATATCTGGGAAACCAAATTTGCGCAATCATGATACCTAGGGATCCAACTGGCGCAATTGGAGCTAGGGGACCAAAAGTACACAATTGTGATACCTCGGGGACCAAAAGTGCAATTATATCTAGAAAAATTTAAATAAAAGAAGACATTCAATACATTTTTTAAGAGAGACATTTAATACATTAGAAACTGAAAAACAATTATTTTCATTTAAACTTCTCACTTTAAATCTCTTAAAGACACTTATTAACAAAATCCATTTAAAATATATTCAATAAAAATGAATGTAGAAACATTTGTGTTGAGATACTTGAATTTTTATAGAAAAAGTTTTAGGAACAATAATTTTGAGAGGAAAAAATCAATTTAGTAAAACTAGTCAATGACTTCCACAACCGTAGATCAATTTGGTCTCTATCATACGGGTACGTTTAGTTACACTTCACAGAGTGTCACACATAGCCTGTTAAATGTTGTAACACCCCGATTTTCTTAATCTTTTTAATTAATCAGTAATTAAGTAATTATATTTTATTGGAAGGTCTAGAAAATTAAATAAATTATTCCGATGCCATAATCACGCTCTACGCCATCGTAGGAGGCTATGGTAAGTTTTGGGCCGAAAACTCAAACGAAGCCCGATCTATATTTTTTCGGATGATAATATTTTTCTACTATCAAGACCTCATTTTGACTAACGGTCAGAACCATATTTGCTTCCGTTGTGGCACGTGGGGCCACTATGCCAACGAGTGTCCAAAGGAGGATGTTGGTAAGGGCCAAGTTCCATAGCAAGTCGGACAAGCTCAGAATACTGGAGCTGGACAACAAGTGGTGGGCCAGCAGAACAAGCCGCAGATGACGGGAAGAGTGTTCGCCGTGAGAGGGTCTAAAGCCTCTCAATGTCCCGATCTGATACAAGGTCAATGCCTAGTTGCGGGGGGACTCTTATCTGTTTTATTTGACTCGGGGGCTATACATTCCTTTATTTATTTGGCTTGTATGGATCATTTGAATGTACCTGTTTCAGCCTTACCATATGATGTGACTGCTTCTATACCTACGGGTGATTCCCTGACAACTCTATTTGTTTATTTAAAATGTCCGGTTATGTGAGAAAATCGAACTTTTCTTGTGGACCTAGTCTGTCTGCCTATGCAACAGATTGATATTATCTTAAGCATGGACTGGCTTTCGGCCAACCATGTAGTACTAGACTGTTCAAATAAAACCCTCTGCTTTTCCAAGCAATCTGGATCATTGCCTGCCAGTGATGGTGTATCGGGAGGTGTACAATCAGGAGAGTGTATGGTGCTGTTTTCTTTGGAAGCCGAGGAGACTCCAAGTCTTGATGCTTTGCCAGTGGTGCGTGAGTTTCCAGATATTCTCCCGGATGATGTGCCAGGATTGCCAACCAAGAGGGAGGTAAAGTTTGCAATCGATCTTACACCCAGAGCCGGACCGATTTCAATAGCACCCTATCGAATGTCCTTAACAGAGTTGGCAGAGGTGAAGAAGCAATTGGATGACATGCTGCAGAAGCAGTTTATCAGACTGAGTGTTTCACCATGGGGAGCACCTGTGTTGTTCGTCAAGAAGAAGGACGACAATTCGAGGTTATGTGTGGACTACCGACAGCTCAACAAGGTGACAATCAAGAATAAATACTCGTTGCCAAGGATTGACGATCTTATGGACCATTTGAGGGGAGCAATGGTGTAATACCCCCTCTGAAGGTACTACATCATTTCAAATACCTGTATATAGTAAATCCTTCTGCGTAAAATAATATAAGTTTCTAGAAAGTAATCCAGTGATTTCAAACCTGTTATATACATATCTAGAACATGTCTATGGGCTCTATTTATTTTATTTCCCTCTCTAAGTCCTTCAAAAATATATTTTTCCTAATTACTGTCGTAATTAACAAAAACGGGATGTTACAAACGGTATTCTCTAAGATTGATATGAGATCCGGTTAACATCAAATAAGAGTGAAAGAAGATGATATACCGAAGACGGCTTTCAGGAGTCGGTACGGACACTACGAGTATCTAGTTATGCCTTTTGGCATGATTAATGCTCCAGCAATGTTCATGGATTACATGAACAGGATTTTCCGACTGTACCTTGATAAGTTTGTCGTTGTTTTTATCGATGACATCCTTATCTACTCCCTAAACAAGGAAGAACATCAAGAACATTTGAGAGTTGTACTTCAAGCTCTTAAGGACAGACAATTTTATGCCAAGTTGTCGAAGTGCGAGTTTTGGCTGGAGGAGGTATAATTCCTTGGACACGTGATTGATAAGGATGGCATAGCGGTAGATCCTGCAAAGGTAGAAGCTGTGGTTGAATGGGAAAGCCCTAAGGCGGTAACCGAGATCAGAAGCTTTCTCGGACTAGCAGGATACTACAGGAGGTTCATCGAGGGGTTCTCAAAGATTGCGTTACCTCTGACGCAATTAACGAGGAAAGGGAAAGCATATGAATGGACAGAAGAGTGTGAGGCTAGTTTCCAAGAGCTGAAAAGGAGGCTAATTACTTCTCCGGTACTAGTCTTGCCAGATCCATCAACATCGTTCGATGTGTACCGTGACGCATCATATCAAGGTTTGGGTTGAGTGCTCATGCAAGAAAGGAAAGTGGTAGCCTATGCTTTCAGACAGCTAAAGGTGCACGAACGGAATTACCCAACCCATGACTTAGAGTTGGCTGCAATAGTGTTTTCATTGAAGATATGGAGACACTATCTCTATAGCGCTAAATTCAGTGTGTTTAGCGACCATAAAAGTTTAAAGTATTTGTTCGACCAAAAGGAGTTGAACATGCGGCAGAGGAAATGGATGGAATTCATAAAGGATTATGAATTTGATCTATAGTACCACCCAGGAAAGGCCAACGTGGTGGCAGATGCATTGAATCGGAAATCTCTGCATATGTCTGCTATGATGGTGAAAGAACTGGAACTGCTGGAACAGTTCATTAATCTGAACCTGGACGTGGAGTTATCCAGAGATAAGATAAGTTTGGGAATGGTCACTATCACTAGCGACTTTCTGAACTTGATCTGGAAAAAGCAAGGAGAAGATCAGTACAGGAAAAGAACCAGATGGTAGAAGAAGGAAAGACTTCAGAGTTCAAGAAAGGTACTGATGGAATCCTGAAGTTTGGAGACAGGATATGTGTGCCTAAGGATAGTGGAGTTAGGAACATGATCTTGGAGGAAGCACACAGGTGCAAGCTGGGTTTTCATCCCGGATCTAAAAAGATGTACCAGGACCTAAAGGGAATGTTTTGATGGCCTGGGATGAAAAAGGAAGTAGCAGAATATGTCCAATCCTATCTGCTGTGTCAAAAGGCAAAGATTGAACACCAGAAACCAGCAGGATTATTGCAATCACTGGACGTCCCAGAATGGAAATGGGATAGCATTGCCATGGATTTTGTTTCCGGACTACCAAGGACGCAAAAGAAGTGCGATGCAGTTTGGGTAATCGTTGACAGGCTTACGAAATGTGCTCATTTCTTGCCGATCAACCAAAGATATTCTTTGGAAAGATTAACTCAGATTTATATCAAAGAGGTGGTACATGGAGTACCTTAGAGTATAATTTCGGACAGGGATCCGAGATTTACTTCCAGGTTTTAGTAGAGTCTAAATGGTGCATTGGGAATTAAGCTCAGAATGAGTTCCGCTTATCATCCGCAGAAGGATGGTCAGTCTGAAAGGACGATTCAATCGTTGGAAGATCTTTTAAGAGTATGTGTTTTGGAAAACACAGGAAGTTGGGACGAATTCCTTCCATTGATTGAGTTCACATACAACAATAGTTTCCACTCGAGTATCGGCATGGCGCCATACGAGGCATTGTATGGACGAAAGTGCAGAACACCACTGTGTTGATATGAAACCAGGGAGAATCAGTTAATAGGCCCAAAGATGGTGCAACGAACGACGGAGCAATTTAAGAAAATTCGTGAAAAGATGAAAGTCTCGCGGGATCGACAAAAGAGCTAGAGTGACAAGAGGAACAGACCTTTGGAGTTCCAGGAAGGCGATCATGTCTTTACGAGAGTCACTCCAAGAACTGGAATCGCCAGGGCAATCAAATCCAGAAAGCTTACACCTAGATTCATTGGACCATTTCAAATTCTTCGTCAAATTGGTCCAGTTGCCTACTAAATTGCCTTACCTCCCAACCTATCCAAAATTCACAATGTATTCCATGTATCCCAACTCAGAAAATACCATCCTGATCCATCACACGTGATAGAGCCGGAATCAATCCAGGTAAGGGAGAATTTAGAATACGAAGCATTGCCTGTACGGATTGAAGACACGAGGGTGAAAGAACTCCGCGGAAAAAAGATTCCCTTATTCAAGGTCATATGGGATGCTACAACAGGAGATGCCACCTGGGAACGCGAAGAGGACATGCAACAACGATATGTAACATCCCGATTTTCTTAATCTTTTTAATTAAGGGGGTAGCAATGTAACATCTCGATTTTCTTAATCTTTTTAATTAATCAGTAATTAAGTAATTATATTTTATTGGAGGGTCTAGAAAATTAAATAAATTATTCCGAGGCCATAGTCACGCTCTACGCCATCGTAGGAGGCTATGGTTAAGTTTTGGGCCTAAAACTTAAACGTAGCCCGATCTATGTTTTTTCGGATGATAGTGTTTTTCTACTATCAAGACCTCATTTTGACTAACGGTCAGAACCATTGGTCTTAGAATTCAATCATCTACCTTTTTGCTAAAATGTGTCCTGATGTCCAAAAATATAAATAATATTTTATATTCGGACCGAAAATCGATCGGGTAAATGATTCGAGCTGTCTAAGGGTTTTTCGAGAACCTTGAGCCAATAATTTTCACACCAGGGCTATGTTAAATTATTTGGGGACTCCTATCAGTGTCGTGAGGATTTTTTAAAATGTCGGGAGGAGAATTGACCAAATTGCCCTTGGTTAGTTTTTACTATTTACCTTTTATTACTTTTACCTATTCTTAACTCTTAAGATTTCCTAATAAATTTCCATTATCTCACCCTCACTCTCTCATTTTTCTTCGGCCAGAACACAGCCCCCCTCCCACGCACTCTTCTTCTTCCTTTTCTCTTCTTTCTGTTTTCCTTCTCACCATTTCTCCATTTTTGGAGCTTGGTCTTTGAGATTTTGTGAAGCAACCTTCACTCATTTTTTAAGGAGATCATCCTAGGAGGTAGCTAGTTCTCTCAATCTCTCTTTATTCTCCTTTAATTTCTATGGTTAGAAATGTTAGGGTTTTTAACCCCAAACCTTCAAAATTCAATGAAAAATTGTAGAAAAATCATTTCAATACCAAACCAATTTCTATGGCCTACATTCATGATACACTTGCACGATCCAAGAGATTAGAGCCAAGAAATCTCTCTAGATATTTTTTTGAGAGAGAGGCCGAAACCCTTATTGTGTAGGGTAGAGTTTTTGGTTGGTTTTTGATGTTTTGAGTTGATATCTAGGGTTATCACACTTAGTTAGGGTGTTATCCAAGAAATGAGAATTTTTGGAGCTCCCTAGCTATTTTTCATTCAATAGGGCCGAACCCTAGGGATAGTGCAGTAGGAGAAATCTTTATTTTTTTTGAGCTAATGCCTTCATTGATTATGTTTAGGGATACCTAAGGATCATGAATCCAAGAGTTAGGAATTTTTAGACACCCCTAGCCTAATTAATTACATAGGGGTAGTAGCTAATCCTAAGGAATTATGGAATTTTTGATTTAACTTTATTAATTTCTGGTTGTGTTCTGTTGTATAGAATCGGACAGGACTTGAACATCCAACAACGCACCCGACTGACAGCTGCGAAGTCGTAGCCGGAGCTGCACGAGGAAATCACTAAGGTAGGGAGAAAGAACTGATATCGTCTGGAAGGTAAGCTTAGTATAGAATATATATATATATATATATATATATATATATGTGTGTGTGTGTGTGTGTAGGGGAATCCTTAAACCCTACAAGAGGTTGAGCCCCGGATAAAGTGCCTAGACCCTGGGTATAGGTACTTTTGGGCTATCACCACTAAGTTGATATCTTGGATGATAAAATTGATTGAAGTTGATGTGTTGATTTGCTTAATTGATTATCTGTTAACCTGTTGTGTTAAACTGTTGGAGTGATTTACTATTATCTGCCTTTATAATGATATCTGCAGTGGATGAATTAATGTTGTAATGTTACTGTGATTTGACTAGTGGTTGAGTGTTGATGAGAGTATGGTGAGTGATGATGTTATTTGGGTTGATATCGTTTTGGTCCCAACCGTGGAGCTGTGGCTCGTAGATCCAAGGCTTCGTGATGTTGATGCTGATGTGATGTTGTTGATGATGTGATGTTGATGTTGATGTGATGCGATGTGTCGTGGTCGTGGACGAGTGTTTAGGCGTGAGGTTCCGATATCAACCTGCGATGGATGTTTGTTGCATTTTCATATCATTTCATACCACAGCATTTGGTCCCAAAGGGGGATGTCCAATTGGGGATGTTACTTAAAATCCCGAGGCGGGATGTGATGTGATATGATGTAATCCTGACGGGGATGTCCAATTGAGGACGTGATGTATTGGCCGACATGCATATAGGGAAGTCAGAATATACATAGGACTAGTATCTCTCTTATAGGCTTGTTTGAGAGAATGATGTTTGAGATGATTGTGATGAGTGACTTAAGAGATGGATGAGGTTGTGTTATATATGTTATCTGTGTTGTGTGATGTATATATATATATATGTTGTACCGATGCCCCTCTCCCATATTTGGTGATATATGTTTCTTATCTCCCTTTATTTTCTATATGTGTTGCTTTATTTAATGGGAAGATCCCGAAAAGGAACCACCTGCTGAGGAACTGGACGGCATTCCGTACGAGCCTGACGTCGGAGGACGGGCCACAGACCCTAGCCTCGAGAGGTTGGGTAGTGATCGTGATTAGCCGGAGAGTTATCTCTTGGCCTATCTTTTATACTGTTATTTTGGTTTGTTATAATATACTCTATATGTACTACTTTAATACTGTAGTCATACTGATGGGGCAATGATGTATGTGATATATCTCTTTATATTTAGAGCTGTGTACTCTGAGGCGTAGCATACCGTAAATCGTTTTGCTTCCGCGCTAAATTTTCCGCTTCGCTTCGTATTAATAAGACGCGCTGACGTTTATTATGCGATTAAGATTAGTTAATATCTTAAGTTCTACTGATGGGACGGCGGGTTGTGTCAAATGTCAACTTGGCATTTGCAAGATAAACTATGCTTGAAACAACATTATTTCTAACATCAATTTAGTCCCTGAAATCGCCATAACCGATCATATTAGTCCCTTTATGAAAAAGAAAAATTAGTCCTTGACTTTAGTAACCATTCATCAATTTGCTCCCTGATATTAGTGCACATTAATTACACTTAAGAAAGTGTCTCACCCATGCAACACGGTGCTTGCATATCAAAGCAAGCTTGAAGTGACGTCATTTGTACTTTATTATTTAAAAAAGTAGGGCGTAAAATGACTCTGTTTAGCCTTCGTCCTCAAATTCCATAATGATTTATTGAAAAATGAACCTATACCTTTTTTGTCAAGGAAAATACTAGATATCATTGATTTTATTATCATAATAAGTTGATAAAATTATTGACTTTTAAGAATTTTTCGAATATAAACTGTGTAATTTTTGAAAGAAAAATAATTATTGTGACTTGTGAGTATTTGTTAAGCTAGTGAGTATAAATGGGTGTGAATCAATTGGTTATGTAGACCGAGCTTGTGGGAGCATCTCGATTCGAATCCCGTAAAAGCACATCCTTGGGGAAGGGGTAGAGAACCTTAATTGTGACTAAGCACCCGAGCGGAGATTAGTCCCATAACGGGACCAAAGGATCTAAGCTTGTGGGGATATTCTGTGAACCCGCCAGGGAGACAAAAGGTCCTAATTATGGTGAGTGCCAACAAAAAAACCTAGTGAGTATACCTTGCATTGCATGAGATTTGTTAAAATTTTTTGAAATTTAAAATAAATAGATGAGAAAAATATTTAATCATGAAATAGATAATGATAAATAATAAGGAATATACATTATTAGATTAAAATAAACTCTGAATTATTTTTAAAAAAATAGATATATATTATTTAAAATAAAATTTGAATTTCAAAATGACATATAATATTCTAAAAATAGTACAAAAAAAAAATCAAGACACTTTTGAATAGAAATAAATGTACCCAAATTTAATAGATAATGGTAGATTGTAATTTTTTTTTTTGTTCGTTACAAAATTATTGTAGGACTTTTTGTTATAAATATAAAATGTTAGAAGATAATATACACACATGACGACACACAAATATATATATATATATATATATATATATATATATATATATATATATATATTTATTTATTTGCTGCGGAAAGCAACTTTGGAAATTTTTTATTTTAGGAATTTGGAGAGGTTGAATTGGATATGAAGTTTGGTATATTGGTTCGTTGCTATTTAGGAATTGTTACTTAAGAATTAGTAGAAAACGAATTTCTTTTGCTCCAATGGCCATAAATCTTAAAGTAAGAGAGTGAGTTTTTGATAAAGAAGATTACAGGATCTCGTTTTATGTCTTATATTTTTTTTTTTAAAATAAAATACAAACAACATTGTTTCAATGTCCACGTAAGCGCTAAGTTGGCATGTCTAAAACACTATCTTAAATATGATTGACATGGACTAACATCAAAGAATAAATCAAACGATGTTTGAAAAGTTAGGGATTAATTTTCTTTTATGTAGAGTGGAAGACTAATATGATCGACCGTGATACTATCAGGAATGTCACAAATAATGTCATTTCAATTATGGTTTGCAATATGTATGTGATAAGTTGGCACTTAATGCGACATATAATATTTAGTATAACTAATGTGCACTAATATCAGAGAGAAAATTAATGGATAATTGTCAAAGTCAGAGTTCAATTTTTTTTTCTTCGTAAAATCATAAACTAATATAATCGAATGAGAGATAATTTAAGGAATTAAATTTATATTTTACTCATAATTTTGAATAATCGTGACGGTTGTGATAGGGACTTTAGTTTTTCATAAAGTATATTTGTTTTTTTTGTTTTTATTTTTTGAGTGAAGTATATTTGTTTTATCTATATTTTATGAGTTATTACAAATTATTTTATTTTATTTTTTGGTTACAAATTATTTAGTCAAAAAAAAAGTTATTACAAATTATTATTCAGTTGAGTTGTCCACATAACAATATCAGTATATAGGTTTTATTTTTTTAAAAAAAAAATTAAAGCTTTATTTAAAGACTTACGTAAGAAAGTTTTAACGGACGGTCGCTAAAATAAAAGTGACGGTAGCATGACCCCAAAATTGGTAATATATATTCTATATTATATATATAATAACAAATAAACCACGTGAAATGCTTGGCTGAAAGTTTCCTAATATATAATTAACAGCGTGAAACACACGTCGGGCGAAAGTCTCCTCAGTCAACCTTACATTAATGTGAAATTCTAAGTTTCTAAGCACCAGCTGGACTCCAATAATTCACTTTAGGCCGTAATTAATTAATAATATAAATGCTCGATGTGGCTATCTTATCCAGTATCAGCGATGGAATTAGAGTAGAAATTCTATCATGTTATGCTGCTGTTTGGTTTGGCGATGCCATGAAATCTCCCAAAAGCCGGTTTGCATTCAATCACCGGTTTCAACCTGATGCTAACATGTTTTATTTTACTCCCTTTTTCTCTTCAAATTATTAACACATGTTTGGCACCATTTATATATATATATATATATATATATATATATATATATATATATATATATATGTATATCATTCTGAATAACTCTAAATTTAATGACCTAATCCCATCTTGTCTCTACTGCACGGTTAGTCATTCTTTCAATCATTCTTAGTTTCTTGTCTTCGTGGATGAGTGAGAAATGGGAAGGCAGAAAGCACGAGCAACGAGCGAGATCTGAAAATAGAGAGAGAGATTATGGCGCCGCTGAGAGAGGGGGAGAGACGAGGGAGATCTGAGAGAGAGAGAGAGAGAGCAGGAGAGACGGTCGAGAGATAGAGGGAGATCTAACAATGGAGAGAGGGGGAGGATTACGTCGCCAGACCGCCATTGCGCTGGTGGTTGGAGACGTACAAGAAGCGAGTGTCATCGCTAAGGCTGAGTGAGACTGAGATCGAAAGTTTGCAGTCTCTGTTTGCTGTGATGATGTGAGCTGTGTCTATGACTGAGGGAGACTGAGATCAAATGTTTGTCGTTTAGAAGTTTGTAGTCTTCATGGATCACTACAACAGAAAACGCTTTTAGTAGCGTTTATTTTTTTACATTTAATAGCGCTTTTAAGCGCTATTAAATCATGCGTTATTAAAGGTCGAAGAAACAATAGCGCTTAAAAAACGCTATCTAAAGCAAGAATAGAAGGAAGAGCCATCTAAAGCTCGGGAATAGATAGCGCTTCCTTGAGAAAGCGCTATCTGTTCTTGGGTTTTAGATGGAAGCGCTATATATTCCTGCTTTAGATAGCGCTTCCACAGGGGAGGCGCTATCTATTCCCTGCATTATTTGTTTTAATTTTCTCCTACTCTTTTCCTACACTCAGCAAAATCCGGACATTATAAGCAATATTTGAGACAATAATTGGCACTGTATACATAAATTCATTTCATTCATTACAAATGTTACAACACATAACAATATTAATGTTATAATCAACACTATCCTAATCAAAAAACTATTCTAGTACATATATACAAATTCAAACAACTAGCTATAACCTATACCAAAAAGTCATGCACCCAAAACTTCAGCAAATCATCAACATGCAAATTGGGGAGAAATCAAAATATTAAATAAACTTGAAGTACGTAATTCAATCTACTCACAACTTAAATATAATACTAAAACGACAAACTTAAGTACCTTGAATTATTGATTCATAATAATATAGTTACATCACTCATCCAAAATTTCAAATCATGCAACAACATTCAAAGAAAGAAGTATTTGAGCAAATGATGTTTATGTATGCATTAGTTATTCATCTAGATCTAGAATAATTTGTTTTATGTTATTTAGACTTCTTCTTTGACCATGTAATCTGCATTGGTCTATATCAGTTTTAGAAACAAACTATATATACCACATTCATTAAACGTGTTGGTCTTAGAGTTTCGACTTTCATGTGGAATTCATGCATGAGTAATGGTTGCCAGCAATAGAGAGCTCATAAGCAATTGATGCCCCCCCCCCCCCACACATACACACAAGTTCATTGTTTCCATACGGCATTTATGAAATAATAATTCCCGCTAAGAACAATTTACTCCAATAATATGATTTTTCTTACTAATTGATGTTATTTAATAAAAAACCTTAAACATCACAATAAAGAAATAAGAAGTTGAGATTGAAAAGAGAAACATACTGAAATCAGTGAACCTTTTCCACGGGAGGTGAAGGAACTCAACATACTCTCTGCTTCCCCCATCAATTTTGTGAAGCTGCAACACAAGAGGTCGCCGAGTTACAATCCCTGCAACACTTTTTGCGTCATCAATACACTTACAAAGCAATCACAATCACAATCACTAATTTCAACTAAAATAAACTAACAAAAGAAAATAGTAGTGAGTAGTAACAATGACCTGATCCACGAGGTAAGAAATCTTTGCCGACAACGCTTTTCAACACTGAGGACTTACCAGAACTTTGAAAGAAGAACACAAGTAACATTTATGAAGTTAGAATGAGGTCAGATCAGATCAAAATAAAGAGAAGAGAATTGGGAAGAAAAGAAATCATTTAGTGATTTAGGAAATGCATTTGAAAGAACAAACAAAAAGTATCAAAAGAAACCCTAGAAATGGAAGAGAGAGAGAGAGAGATTACCTTGGTGATGGTGACGAGCAGGCATTGCAACTTGCGGTGTCTTCGCGTCACAGAGGGAAGGAAGGAGAAAAGTGAGCCATTCACGGTGGTAGCGAGATTGAGATGAGAGAGTGAGGGTTAACGGTCGCGGTGGTGCCATTCGCAATAAGGGTTTCTTCTTTTCGAGAGTGAAGGTTGGAGCGAAAGAAAGGAGGGAAGTGTTTAATGATTAGAAGGGGAATATATAACTGATACATTAAAATTAAAATTATATAAAAGGGGGAATAGATAGCGCTTCTTTGAGGAAGTGCTATCTAAAGTACACATATAATAGCGCTTTCTTGAAAAAGCTCTATTATAAGGTAGACTTTAGATAGCACTTTTTAATAGCGTTTCACTTAAAAACGCTACTAAAGGTGCGCCATTTAATCCCTTTTCTGGCTTAGTGGATTCTATCATTCAGTGTGAGTGTGAGATTGAGAGAGAGAGTTGAAACTATAGTCTTCGGGTTGGGTCGAGTTACTCGGGCTAGAAAATGTGCAACCCTTTGCGCAAACAGAAGTCCTCAAGTTCAATGTTTTGGAAAACCAACTTGACTAATCCACCCGAACCAACCTAGATTTTCTGGGTCGGGTCATATTGATCGAGTCATCGGATTGATCCGGATTCTTGCCCACCCCTAATTAATTTGTGATAAAATTGGTTTGAACTTTGACTTTAAGGTTGAACTGCAAAAAAATATATTTTGTTTTCGCTGTTAGAAAAAATCTGTTTGTATATGGATTGATTAAAATGTTCATATGATTACCAACAAGGTCCAACACAGTTGATAGATAATTGGTTCTTTAAGCATGTTATCAGGGTTTCGATTATTGTCCTGTGTATGGAAAAGACTTTGTGGGAGAGACAAAACTTACTTTGATGATCTCTACACTTCGAAAGGGATTAGTCTCCGACTATTGACCAGAGAATACCCTTGTGCACACAAAAAAATGTTCATATGACTGAATAGTATATCATTACTCTAACAATAATTTTGTAATTATAACTCAATAATTTTTAACAAATATTATAAATATAATTTAATGATGACATTTTTAAATACCTAAACAACAAATTCTTTGACCATCATTTTATTTACAGTTTAACGTCAATTTGTTTTCAATCTAACTCGAGATAAGCTCATACTCTTTTGAATAATTATACATTTAAATTCTTATTTTTTAACATTAAATATTTATTCTATCAAAATCAATTTTTAAATAAATATTTCTAAACATAAATTAAATAACTCAAACTCACTGCTAACCAAAATCAAATTTCTAAAATCAAATTTATTTACAACTATGTTTGTAGAATTTAATGCTGATACATCACTCTGAACCATTGTATGAAAAGCAGATCGGTGATCGGCTTGGTCAAGACACTGAGTTATGGGTACCAGTGGATCATTGGTTGAACCGGTTAACTCAGTATACATTAAAAAATTTCAAAAAATTTATTCATAGGCCAACATAATTCAACAAATCCAAACTTCAAATTCAAAATCAATACCATCACATAAGTACCTAATTAAACAAATAACATTCAAGGTTTTTTTTATAACTATGTTATAGGTATAGAGTATCCACCGCCGTTAGCAGTGACTAATTTTCATCGAGAAACTTGTTGGGCTCATAAGGTGGGTTCTCCCATCCCAATCAAGTTTTTCTCCATACACCAGGGTGAGATTTCAAACCTCTAACCACTTGCTTAAGGTGTCTGACTCCTTTAGCACTCTCGAACCAACCACATGTTGGTACAATGAAGGTTTTACTACAACATGAACTCACAAATAAATCCAAAATACAAATAAAAACATATCAGTTACAATCTAGTAATATAAAAACATAATACAACAAAAGGGGCACGAATATCAATAAATCAAAGCATATTAGTATCAATTGTAGTGATATAAAAGCATTATATCAATAGCATAATACAGCATATCAGAAGGGAACCAATTTCAGTATATCAGTATCAACAATATATCAGTAAAGGGAACCAATCTCAGAAGGGGAACCAACAAAACAACTTTAGAAGGGAACCAAACTCACTAATCACAAATGAAAATGAGAAGTGAGAACATCACCTACACAAAGGGGTTGCGTGCACGAAGGAGGAGTGAGAGGAGCTGGGCGCAGTGATCGGAGGAGCTAATGCAGTGACTAGAGGAGATGGGCGCGGCGTGGAAGCGGCATAGGGCGGGCGGAGGTGAGGCGCACTGTAGCGCTAAGAAGGGTTGAGACTAGGGCCGACAATGAACCGAACCAACTCAAACATAGTTCGAAACTCGACTTGATAAATAGCTCGTTGGACTTGGTTTATAAACCAAAATCAGCTGAACTTGAGCTGAAAATTGAGCTCGTTAAATAAATGAGCTGAACTTGAGCCAGATATAATTCAACTCGTTTGGTTCATGAACCAGCTCGATTATTATTTAAATACTGAATTTATTTAAATAATATATTTTGTATTAATTTTTTGGTTGGTGTAATTTGTTCAGCACACTGCTTGTTTCGTTATGAATTTCTTATATTATATTATTTGACTTATCTAAAAAATTTTTTCAAATCCATGAGATAGGTAAACAACAAATATGAATTTTTATTGTAAATGTAATTATATTTATATTTTCAATTAGGCAATTATTTTATCCAAAAATAACTGGTAAATTGCTAATTTAAAATGCCAAAGATCTAAATTGTTTTGGCTTTTTTCCCAAAAATATATTTTGACTTTTGATTGATACGAGTCGAGCTAACGAGCTGAATCGAGCTGCTCACGAGCTTGAGTCGAGTTCGAGCTGAAAAAAAGGTTCATGTCGAACTTGAGTCGAGCTACGAGCTAAACCTATTCTTATCGAGTCGAGTCGAGATGAACCAAGTTCTACTCATTTCCAGCCCTAGTTGAGACTATGAAATCCCTAATTTCTAAAACATGCATGAAGGAAAATGGAAGTGAACCAGGGGAACACGAATTCGAAGGAAACCAATTTCATCTTTTTTTAATTAATTTTTTTTTAAAAATAGTCTAAAATGACGTCGTTCAGCCTTTAAGAAAAGGACAAAAAGTGGAATTGACCCGTCCAGTTCACTATCACCCGACCTAGTCACTGAGTTACATAAAAGCCTACCGGATTAACCGGCTTTTTCCGGTTTGATGTCTTACCCGATTGGTTGGCCTAATCGGACCGACTAGGTGATTGGGTCCTAGGTCCTAGTCTAATCGTTCGGACCAACCGGTCCAAGTCGGGTTTTATAACACTCCTCGGAATGCCTCCTTTTCTACTCCCATTGGATTCGTACAATGTGGCCTATTTCACAATTACTGTTCATTCATTCTTTTCAAGTTGTGCTTTTTAATTAATTTTATTTTTGCTTTCCAAGTGAGAGGAGTGTGTTATTGTAAGAGACGAGAGGAGTAAATCTGGACCTTTGGATCACAGATGAATAATCAAGATTAGTACATAAAGTCATGTGACTTTTTTGAGTGATCACATGACCGCCTACTAACTTTTAATCCTGACCATCCATGTATGATTTAATTAATGGTCAAGATTTGTTCCTCTCACTCTTACAATAATACACATCGCTCATTTGAGTTGCTCTATATATATAAATGACAGTGAGAAAATGTTTGTCACTTGAAATGAAATGAGAGAATTTTAGAGTGCATTTGTTTAAGCTTTTTTTATGATAAAAATCATTTTTAAGTTAAAATCACTTTTAATGGTTTTCACTGTGTTTGTTTAAGCTTTTTTATAAAATAATTTTTTTTTAAAAAAAATCATTTTTATCATTAAAATGAGAAGTTAATCTGATTAGCTTCTGGAAAAAGAAGGATGCAATAGAGGAGAGAGAAAGAGCTAGTTTGTTACAAATTATGAAAAAATGATTTTCATATTAAATAATTTAGAGATTATATGAAAATCATTTTTTCATAATCTGTAACAAACATATCTTCTCTCTCTTCTATAGAATCAGATTTTAGTAATAAGGTAAATGGAATAGCTTCTCATTTTAGCCATAAAAATGATTTTTTTTTTAAAATGATTTCCTAAAAAATCTTAAACAAACGCAATTAAAACCACTAAAAATAATTTTTAACTTAAAAAATGATTTTTATCATCAAATAATCTTAAACAAACGCACTTAAAATGAGTGTAAAGGCGAAAATGATTAAAAAAATGATTTTTATGATTGAAAACAAACGACATGTTGGTTTCAAGTTTATTGTTAAAATCTCCTTTTCCATATGTAGTATACATTGTCCTTAAGGCATATAAAGGACTGGTTGATATTACAAGGATAAGCATTCTCATTCAGTACCTCAACCACCAAATCAGCTACATCCTTGCCCACTATGTCCTAAAATCTTTGGTAGAACTGAATGTACCACAGATAAATACTAAGAAGAGAGATTGAATTGTGTTTACTCAAACTATTTCGAAAAAGCAAGTTTTAAAGCCACGGCTTGTATAAGCAAACGCTTAACAGAGAGACTAAAGCAAAGTAAAGGCACATACGCTTTCACGTGTTTGGTTGTTCATTTGACTTTAGAAGTAGATCCTAGTATATTTCGAAGTCATAAGTATTGAATATGTCTCATTCATATTTAATAATCTTTCTAATAAGTTCTAATAAGAGATGAGTCAAGACAGATAGTAGACGCTTGGTAGATATGTCTTCTTTCAATACTTTTCATCAGACGTTTGGATGAGAAATTGCATACATGGCACAACCTATTGAACCGTATGAGCCCCTCAAGCCTGAAATTAGAAAAACAATCAAAATTTGTTTTAAAAAAAAAATTTAAATTAAAGGTTCTATGCTTTGCACTAAGCCCATATAACCCTTTATTCTAGGATTTTCATGTGATTTCTTACTCTTCGATTCCCTCTAGTGCTTGGTAGTGCACTCCTTATATAGGAGAAGAGAGGTTGAAAGGGGGTGGTTTGGCCAATGTGAGACTTCAATAATGAGGTAGAGAGATTTTCTCATATGTGTGATTTCTAAAGTATTCATCACAATTAAATAGCCAACTTCTAGGAAGTATATGACATCCAAATTGATATTATTTGATTTTAAGATATTTATAAGAATTATAGACATTGTTGCTAGCTTTTCAATGACATTATTTTATCCCAAAGGATATCTACAACTCAAGATATTGTTAACAGAAGTAGCACTCAAAATCATACGTGCAAAACCATATCTCAATCTTGTAGAGGATTTTTCACTGAGATAGAGGTTGATGTTGGCTTCGAGATAAGAAATAAGAGTTATAGATCTTTCTCTTAGATTTTAAACGACATAAAGAATACCTTATTTGGATTAGTATAGTTCATGATATCTATTTGTCTTTACATGCTTATTTAAGCTTATAAGAAATATAAAAAAATTATACTAGTACTTATTATACTTTTTTTCTCTTAAAAAACTCTCTCTTTTTCTCTCCCTTATTCTTATTAATGAGACAACATTTATTGTTTACATGGTGTTTTAAAATCTAATATTGGTATACTTAGTATGTGTGTAATTCCTACGTCAGAGACTCATTTAATTAGATGAGCGTAAACCTACAAAGATTTATAAAGTTTGCACTTAAAGCCTTGTAGTTTCAAAAAATTTGGTATAGCGTTAAAAATTTATAACAATAGGAACCTAGTTATAATATATATTTTTAAACTTCAAAGACCCACTTTTAAACTTCTAAAATATAAGGATACAATTGAAAACTCCCGAATAATATTGGGGCCTGAAGATTATTTCAACCAATAACAGTACAGATTTTTATTTTTTTTGCTTCAAAATAGACAAATTATCGTTTTATATCTTTTTATGAGTGCATACATGAATCTGCATATATATTATATTAATTAGTTGGCTGCGTTTTAACTTTTATGTCGATCGGTATACATTCCACAAAGAACAATATTGAAGCTTTTGATCCTATCTCAAGTAGGAAAGTTGAACAGTGGGTGGTTGGGGATAGATCCATGGAAGATAGCTAATATGAATTGGAATAGAATGATATGAAGCCAGAATTTGTCAGAGAAGGATACAATGCACCATTGAATGCGTAGAGATAATGCATGTAGATTGCCTCTTTGCTCTTTAGTCTTTATTCTCTACTGAATAAACAATTAAAAATCTCATCTCATTGGGTGTGTTGGGACCGTAGTGGAATATCTCACATGGGCCGAATTCGCTAGATGTGGCTTGTCCATATCTTACCTTTTATTTTATCTTTTTGTTAGATTTGATCACTGAGAGGATTAAAAAATTAAATTGGGTATTTCTGAGGCATGATCCTTCAGACACGAACACCTCAATTATTCGACCTTGCTTCAGGAGGCAACCTACCTCTACCCTCTTCGGCCCCTTCCCTTCTAAAAGACCAGCTAAAATAGTATGGGGGTGGCTGGTGCAACAACCGTGCAAGAGAAACAAGATATGAAAATATATAATAAAGGCCAATGTTTTTCATTAGCATCCATAATTTATGTCAAAACTAAACACTAATTGACTTTCCTGCTCCATAATTACATACAAGAATTTGGATTTAGTTTATAAGAAGCAAATCGAACTTAACATGTGGATTATAATTAATAAATTTATCTTTTTTATATCGGTACCACGGCCAAATATATATTTTGTAGAGATCGTAATAATATTTCTACATTATTAAAAGTGAGACAATTGTTTTTCCAACAAAAATGAGCGAGGAGAGCTTCTCCAGTTCTCCTAGTCATTTTAAAATTTAAAGTCAGGATAAACCACACTTTGGTAAGTATTTATAGTGAGATTACAGGAATATTTTTAAATTCAAACCCAAATTATGCGTCCATAAATGAAAGGTCAACCTATTGAATCAAAAATGGGAAATCAGAGTTCTGACCCTACTCACTTTATTACTCCTATTATGTACATGAATAATGCTAGGATCCAGATCCTCTGCATTTACGAAATTCATGCATGTATTCATTTTAATCTATGATCAAAATTTCATACACCCATTTTTATATTAATATATTTATGCTACACAAAATTAATCAATGGTCAAAATCTCCCGACAATCAAAAAGTGACGGCAGGGGATCCAATTTCATAATGCTGAATGTTACGAAACGAATTCGTATAGCCCATTTTGATTGGTTAATTTTTTTATAGTACCAATTTCTCTGCTACTTTTACGGGTGAAGTCAGTCATTGCTAATGACTATTGATGTCACCTGTTTTCGTAATAATTCGCATAATTCATTCTTCGTACTGAATAGCAGTACTGTATATACATATATACACGTACACACATATATCAAGAAAAAAATATAGTGAGAATAAGGTTTATCACGGGAGCTAAGAGAAGTAAATTTTGATGGGATCTTATAACAATAGTCAAGATTATAAGATAAATGTATGATGCTCTTTTAAGTAGTCATGTGAACTAAGTTATAATCTTGATATATTGGATCATCCATATACGGCTTAATAGTCAAGATATGTTCCTTTCACACTCTAACAATAAATACCCCTATGCTGGAGACCATATCATGTGAGAGCACCATGTATTGTGAAAATGTGATAGGAGTGAATCTGACCATTAAATCTTACATGGATAACTGAGATTACATTTTACTTAAACATTACATGCATTTATATTTTAATTATGACTATTCAAATAAGATGGTCAAGATTTACTTATCTCACCGCTAATAATAATCACTCCTCTCACTAGATATGCTCCTTTGTGTATGTGTATGAGAGATCGAGATCGAGATAGAGAGAGATCAAAGAGATCTTCAAACCAGATTTTTTTTGGGGGGGTGGGGTGAATGAGATATATTTGGTTATTTGGGATAAAGTGTCCATATAGTTGTAACCCGTGAGTCAAACCACCTCATCATAGGTTCGATTTGGGGTGGGTTAAGTTTTTTTTGGTTCTCAACAATTTGGGTTAGTTTTGACTCAGCACATTTAACCCGCGAGTTAAGCAGATTGGAGCCAAGTTGACTCATAGGTTGGGAATAAAAAGTTTTTTTTTTATTTATAAAAGTAAAACATCATATTTGGATTCACGTTTCACTCTCGCATTTTCAAAATCTTCCAACTCTCTTAAACCTTATATTCTTCTTCTCATCTTCACCCACACAACTGTCAAATGATGACCACCCCTTTAGCCTATCCCACATAGCGACTCATCGTCATCAACCATCAACCACCACCCACCAATTGCCATCCTTCCCTTCTACAGTTCTCCTTTGTTTCCTCCGCCTCAAAATGCTTTGGGTGAGCGGTGCTGATGAACACCTCTATCTTTGCGACTGCATGTGATGGAAAAATAGGTGGATATATAATAAGAGTTCTAGATATTTATTTAGGTAATCGGCAACAAAATAATAATAAGACAAATCATGGAGGATGCTATCAAAGCGATTTCAACCTGCTTCGGCTTACTACGCACCCGGACGTGCCTCCCATCTACTATGTGCTCCGCCCCATGTGCCATCATTTCAGTTGTGTGTGGTGATGCATCCGACCACAAGTCTTTGCCCCCTATTTGTTGCACAACACTTGTCGTCCCTTTTACTTAGATATGCCTTCACCTTGTCCAAACAACACCCTTTTCAAGCTGGCCCGTCTTTGCCACTACAACAACCATCTTTATCATGACCTGTCTACTATTTTTTTTCCACCTTCACTACGCTCAACCATCTCTTCGATATGCATATATGATCAGTACGACCATTTTGTTGTGTAGTCGCAAGTGCATGATTTTGGAAAATAATAAAATATCGTTCCACTAGGACTGTGTTGATGATTACCATTTACGTACAATTATGATTATCTAGACATAATCAATTTTTGTAAAATTGTGGTAACAAGAGAAAATAAATTTTGGAAAATAGTGAAGTTCATAAAAACAATTTTGCAATTGAATAAGGAAATCAATTTAAAAAGCTCTAGGATTCAAGTTCACCACGATAATGATAGACAAGTCTAGTATGATTTTCCTCTTAATGAACTAGATTACCTTTGAAGGTGAATCATCCTAGTTAATTATTGTTTCCTTTCATAACACAATAATGTGTTCATGCTAACTCAATTCCTATTTTCACAGTAATTGACTTAAAATGAACCATGTAAGAACACTGATAATTCAAGAAATACCTCAAGAGAATTAACCCAGTTTTGTGATTATCAACTCAAGTCCGGTTTTTAGAGTTCCAAAAATGAAGTTTACTTTTTAGTTCTTCCCCCAAAATCAATGATCATGCAAATATGTTGCCAAGCATTTTCACAAGCATTAGGCATGCTAAAAACTCAAGCAAATATAATCTAACATTAATAAGAAGAAAGGAAAATCAATACATTTATAAAACATTTATATATAATCGGGCTACTACATCATCCTTGTGAACCTTAAGATCATATAGATTATAGGTTTTAATGTTGACAAGTAGAGTAATGTAAGGTTTGATGTTGCAAAGAGTAATAAAGTATCTTTGAATGATAATTCTTACAAGTTACAAGTGCATAATAAATGAAATGACATGTGCATAATAAGTGAAATGACATGTGCATAATAAATGTAATGAGTAGTATCCTTGATATAAATAATTGTGGTATCTTTATATATAAAAGTAAGGTGGTGGTCGGGGTAAAATTGTAAAATCACTTTATAATGGTTGGGATATATTTGGTATTTTTTTTGCTTAATAGAGGGTATTTAAGTATATATGTTTATGTATTATATTTTTTTAATTCTCTTAAAAATGAGTCTCCTTAAGTCACTCTTAATGAATCTTTATTGTTGTGAGCACTCATTTTTGGGTCTTATTTATTTTTTAATATGTAATTTTAATTTAATTTTAAATTTATTTTTTAATTTTAAATTTAATTTATATTACAAATTTTCATTTCATTCTAATGTTCGTTTTTAAATTTATTTCCAATTTATATCATTTTCATAGTTTAAATTTAATTCCGTTTTTTAACCATAAATTTTACTTTTCATTTTTATATTTTATTTTATGTCATTTTAGTTTTATTTTAATTTCATTTTATTTATTCAAAAAATAAAAAAGGCTTGCATGCTTCATCTTCCATATTAATAATATTTTTTTAATTTTTTATTTGCTATTCCATGATGGGGTGGGTTAGTGGGTTGAGTTATTTCTCTTTGCATATTAACACTAATATATAGAGATATAAGAATATGTAAAAACAAAACGATTTAATAAATAGACATTATGAAATAGCCACTACTTGTGAGTAGTTTCACTTTGCAGTCTCTTCACTTACATGCCCTTTCCTTTTCTTGCACCAACATATGATTTGTTTGTTTCACTATTGCCACCTAGCTCTATATAAGGCCAACAAGCTTACCTCAAACTCATCACATAATCCCTACATCTCTATGTATGTTAATGACTATTATTGTTGTTGTGACCATCATTCTTCTTACTCTCATAATAACTTTTGCGCCCAAAGTGGTGAAAGTTTAATATCGCTAGCTGTAAAGCTGAAGAATATATTATTGTGATTCTTCGATGTGGGACTTATAAAGGAGTAAGCGAGGGAACATACGAGTACGGAGCACAGTTTGCCTCAAGAATGCATTACACCACGAGCTTAATATACTCACACTCAAGAAATATCATAAATTTTTTTGAACATATCACTGGTATCAAGTTCCAAATGTATGAAGACTGCTATTGGGGTTGGTCCCCATGAAATTTAGGGTGTTACAAGGACGGCCGCTGATTTTGCACCAATGGAGATGCAAGTATTTTAAAGGACTGTTCAAACTACGTCTTTTTGGAATATTCTTTGAAGTTTTGTACTTTTATTTGCATCGAATGGATAGTTCAATGATTATAAATAGGAAACTAAGGTTATATCTTATAATTTTTTTATGTTAATTTTTTTTGTATAAAGAAGCAAACATGTCAACAACGATAAAACAATCATTTAGCATTAGTGGGATAAACTTAACGAGCATCTAAGAGAATGACAATTTGCAAACCATAACGTCGTGTTAACAATTGTTTACAAAAGTACATATCCCCAACGATTTAACTTTAATGAGTCAAACATACAAACCCATCTCCCGAACCATTCAAATACAACACAAATATGTATTCGTTCATCTTGTAATCTGTTACTTCCTGCATTTAAAAAAAAAATCAAACAAAAAAATAGAAAAACATGGTACACCCGTGTATCGCACGGATACATGATCTAGTTCTTGATATATAAGTGTGCAAGTTAATATATATTATACCATGATCTTATTATACAAGCCTAGCCACATAAGAAATATTAAGTGTTGCATTATCTTATATCTTAATTAAGTTGAAATACTAAATATGCCTTGTATAATAATATTGGATATTATTGTTATTTTCTACACCTCGAACTAATATTTGCAAGTGAGATATTCGTAAAAAAGTTCAGGTTGAAACAAGTCCAGCTAATGCAAGAACATAGTTAAATCTTGAAGAATAAAGCTAATATATATAAGAACATATCTTGAACTTGAAGAGCAATGATAAAGAAGAACAAAAGCTCAAAAATAATAAGTAAAAAAACAAGGACAAGAAGCACATGTCAAGAACTTGAAGGGTAAATATCTCGAGGACAATTCTCGAAGACTCTAAGGAAGAACAAAAATTCAAGACCAAGATCAAGGAACTTCAAGAATAATCAAGAAAGGTCTTGGACATTTTTGTAAGGTATGATAAAGTTAATGATGGCCCATCTCTTAAAACAAAGGTTTTCAAATATAAAAAGTTGTTTATAAACTAAGCTTTTATATAAAAAATGATTTTAAGGAATATCTTTTATGTTTAAAAAAATTGTGTTTGAAAAATGTTATTTGGGCAAAATAATCGATCATTATTATCGATTATGACCAGTCTGTGTTTAACGTGAGAAAATGTTTTTGACTGACACAAGTTGAATAATGGATTATGTTTGTGAAATAATAGATTATGGCAAGTCTTTGAAATTGGGTTGTTTTGTAGAGAGAGGACAATCGATTATGTTAATCGATTATGTGTTTTTTCTACAAAATCCAGTTTTGGTAGAAAAGAGATAATTGATTATATGCTTAAAATAATCGATTATGCTGAGTGAAAAAGGAAATATCTTTACTTCTTTATCTGCTACATTTATGGCTCCGACGACTAGTTTTTAACTTGTTTCTCTGTTACCTTTGAGTCATTGTTAATTTTTCGAAAATCATAAATTTTTTATTGCATTGTTGCACGTTTAGATTGCACATTCATTGTGCTTCAATTTGTATATCCACATTATTGAGAGTACTTTGCCTCGATAAGAGTCGGGTGACTCAAACCATCTTTACTTCACCAAGTTTTGAAGAGAGGTGATATCTCTTGTGGTGGTTATTTGGATGTGATTTCCAATATGACAAGGAAGGTGATATTCCTTGATTTTTGCAAAAGAGGTGATACCTCTTGTGATTGTTTCTTCGATGTGATTTCCAAGTTCACGAGGAAGGTGATATTTCTTATGGTTAACAAGAGAGGTGATATCTCTTGGGTTTGTTTTTGACGCTCTTTCACTGTGGGAGGTGATATTCCGGTTTTGGAGAGTGCTCTGTTTATTGTTGCTTACAAGCACCTATTAAGCTTGGGTTTATAAAACGGTCACGATAACTAGTTAAACTTGTTTATTTTAGTGGAAGAAAATCTAACAAGTGGAGTGAGGACTGAACGTTGGTCACCAGTGGTTGGTGACTGAACCAGGATAAAATCCTAGTGTGATAGCTCCTCTTACCTTTCTCTCTTTATTGGTTGTGATATTGTTTTTCCGCTATCTTCAAGCCTTTTCTATATTGGTTTACAAAATAAGTTATCCGCTGCAAAACTCATTTTATCTAAATACCCAATTCACCCCCCTCTTGAGTTGATGGCTGCCATGGCCTACATCCTAAACAATCCATAAAAATGAAGAACATTCAGAAAAACCATAATAGAATACATAGAAAATAAGAAAATAAGAACTCTGTTGAAATTTCATCGTTCCTTTGCCTTCCCACTGTCAAATCCATCAATCCTTTGTATACCTTTGGGTTCTCCAATGTCCAGATGCCTAGTACAGAGCTCCTTCATGCCTTTTTATCAATTCAGTCTTTTGTAACAACCCATCCATCAGTAAAGGGGTGTTAAAGAAATAAAAGTGTGCCGACTGTCTATGATGGCCTGTTCCACAGGCTGGCCGTGGTACTTATCATTAGCCTTTTGCTTATCCATCAACTATCGGGAAGAGTCATTCCCTCTTTTATTTACATGCTAGTCCATCATTCTCTACTACTAATCCTTCACTAAAGACTTACTTCCATTATTACTTCTAAGCATTACTTTAGTGATCAAGTACTTACGTTAACTTCCATTATTATGTCAAACACTTGAACTAATTCTCATTCCGTTACTACATGTCTACATGTCTCAATCTCATCAACAAACTCTAATTCACTTTAAATCTCAATAAGTGCACTTAAGAATTCTAATGTCTAAGTGAAAATCCAAACTTAATATCAAACTTAGTCCAAGTTCTTGAAAATTGAAATTATCGAAACAAAGAGTCAACAATCTCTTCAGATAGTTGTCATTGCAAGCGAATCCAAACTTATCTGTCTTACTTACCTACACCGGTCACTGCCTTAAGTTCTCTTAACGAGACACTACTCCTATCTCTATAGGATCCATTGTGATTCTTTCCCCTATTGATACTAATACCAAGGACTCTCATGCTATAGCCAAAATTCATACTTCCATTCCTCTACTAGAATTCCATTCCAGTCTCTCAACTCTATTAGTGAACATGTCATTATCTTGCCATTTCTTTGGTCGCTTACTAGCTACCTATGCATCTACTTTACAAACTTTTGGTATTCTTCTACCTGCCTAAGGCACACTCGTTTCTTCGGCAAACTTTCCCAACAATTGAACTTCCTTCACATACCAGGGAGTCCTCACTTACTTGATAGCTAAGAGCCTAACATTCTTAACTCATTATTAGCTAGAACCGACTAAGGGGATGCCTCAAAGCTTACCTTAGACGTCACCTCTTAATAACTCAGATAACTCTTCTATAAGAGTCTCAATACATCTTAATCATCGGATCCAACCAATCCAATTGGTTGTATTCCATAAGGAACAAGTCATAACAGAGTGTTCTTACTCCTATTGACCTCTATCAAAACAAAACACAAAGTAAACACAGCAAAAACATCATGAATCCATAACCTAGAGTCCAAAAGATATCGACCAGCTCTGATACCACTATTGTAACACCCCCTCTTTGTGTCACATTCCGTATCCCAAATATTAATTTTTTTTCTTGTTAACTAAAAACTTTTTCGAAAATAACTCAATAGAGTAGTTGCAGAAATCTGATACCAAAAGAAAACTTTCACAACCAGATGAAAACAAATTGAGGCTCATCATCTATAAAAGTAATTCAACTTCGCCATAAGGCGCACATCTTTTCAATCTCTTAATATACAACATACGTAGTCACAGTCGAAAGACCTGACTTAAACATAAAAAATCCTAAGAGCTGGTCTGATAAAAAGAACTCTAAGGACAAAAGGGCATACAACCTAGCATACATCGTACCAATGAGACTGAGCCTCGTCGTCAAAAGTCCACACATCTTCGTCATCAACATCAACAAGCTCAAGCTCAAGCTACAGGGTCTCGAAGTGACCCGAGGACCGTTGAGAAGCATCTGTACACTTATCCAAAAACACAACAGGGTGTCCAACATGTATAGGCAAGGGTGAGTGACCAATATATGGATTTAAACACGATAACTACATGCACGATATACAAAGCAGCAGATTCATGTGTATATCAAATACAACTCATGAGCATCATAAGTATAAAACAAAATATTATAAAAATAAAGGCAAAGCAAGGGTCTCATGCCCAACAGTCATCATCATTTTTAAAATATATGCATGACACTTATATATATATATATATATATATATATATATATATATATGTCATCTAATATTCAATGCTTAATTTCCGGAAATCTCAACTTCTTTCAAAAGAGCTGATTAGGCTTAAAGTACATTGGCCACCAGGAAACAATGACCATTACCTACGTGCTTATTCAGAGGTACATGAACACCATGACATTACGCGATTACATGGAATTACATTCAGCAGTACTTGACAAATTGTAAATGGTCATACTATATTGTCCAACTCAAGGCACAATATGCTTCGTACGTATGGCACCATTGTCTATCAAGGTACAATGTTACACAATGACTTAACATCACAAGGTTCCTTGCCATCAAGGTCCCCCATCTGCTGGCACGTCTGCCAAAAAGAAATGCATGAGAAAACCTTTGTTTTCATAAGTTTTTCTGTTTCACATAATTATTTCCTTGTTGAAGCTCAAGTGTAACACCTCCTCTCGGTGTCACATTTCATATCCCAAATATTCTTTTCCGGTTAATTAAAAACTTTTTCGAAAATAACTCAATAGATTAGTTGCGGAAATCTGATACCAAAGTAAAACTTTAACAACCAGATGAAAACAAATTGAAACTCATCATCTATAATAGTAATTCAAATTCGCCATAAGGCGTACATCTTTTCAATCTCTTAATACACAACATAATCAGTCATAGTCGAAAGACCTGACTTAAACATAAAAACCCTAAGAGCTGGTTTGATAAAAAGAACTCTAAGTACAAGAGAGTATACTACCTAACATACATCGTACAAATGAGACTGTGCCTCGTCGTCAACAGTCCACACACTCTTCGTCGTCAACTTCAACAAAACTCAAGCTACAGGGTCCCGAAGTGACCCAGAGGATCGTTGGGAAGTATCTGTACACGTATCTAAAAACACAACAAGGTGTCCAACATATGCAGGCAAGGGTGAGATCCTCGTTCACAAGTTTATCTTAATAGCCACACAAGTAAAACAAGATATAATAATACATCGATGTACAACATAGTCATGGTATAGAATATCAACATTCAAAACATAATATCACAACAAGATAATCTCACTCGGTGGGATCACACCCATTTGTCAAGATAAGTTAAAAGAATGCATGAGACTTCAATCAACTTTCTAGTTCATGTTCTCTGGAGATTCCTAACTTCCCGTCATCGAGCGATAGGCCGTGAATACTCCCATAACACAATTGTTCTCATAAGTCGGCCTCTCAATTTTGGTAAGAACTCCAATTGTTCCAGGGTATCACGTCACAACCATGACATGAATAGTCCAGTCTCTGATCGAGTTCATCCGTGTTTGGCAGCCGATTACCACGACACGGGGTGGCGATGCCTCCGGCTTCTTGTGGAATCTCGAACACAGGATGCCCCTATAGACCTAGTGGTCTTAACTAGCTCATATTCTCAATCACTTGGATTGTAGCTCGTTTCCAATGGCACGTCAACCAACTCATGTATGTAATTCATGGTTTTTCTGTTTTCTTTTTTCGTTCATTCATTCTTGTCAAGGCACATAGCCTACAACTCTTTTTAAAGGACATTTAGCCTGTTCATTCAAAATTACAGGACACGTAGTCCAAGTTCTCAATCCACGAAGTACTACGCCGACGTCGCGGACACTGGACTCGCATATAGGACACCAAGTCCGTTCATTTCAAAACACAGGACACGAAGTCCGGGTGCTCAATCCACGAAGTACTAGGCCGACGTTGCGGACACTAGACTAGCATATAGGACACTAAGTCATTTCATTTCAAAACACAGGACACGTAGTCCGGGTGCTCAATTCATAGAATTCTAGCCCGACGTCTCGGTCACTAGGCTCACGTGCGTCACAGCATGAAGGGGTAATCACCAGTTTCATCAAAGTTTCGTTTTCGTTGATCAAAACTTGAAAACAAAAACTTAAGAATCTCTTTGGTATAAACCAAAAATCATTTTCGTTCTAAAACTTATTTCCATAAAATCTTTTCTTTGCAAAGCTATTTCTAAAAGCTTAAATCCTCAAAATTCATTTTCAAAAGAAACTTGACTTGAAAAGTCTTTTCTAAAGGTTCCATCATTTGAAACATTTTTCTAAAGATTTTCATTTGAGCAAATTTTTTTGAAAGAGACTTTTTCTTTTTGAAAGGTTAAATACTGTGACAAAACTAAAATAATTTTCAAGGCTTTCTTTTTGTAAGACATGTTTAGAAAATAATGATAAAGCAACATTTTACATTTTCCTCACCAACTCTCAACTTCCTAAGTCTAATTTGAAATTCCTTCTGAGTTTTTAACTTAGTAGTTTTTTAGTAAAATTGGTCATTATAACATTTAACTTAAAAGCTTTTCATCTTTAAACCAAAACATCTTTAAATCTTTGATTAAGACTTTTAAGCAGCTTAATCTTCATTATCAAGCTATAGCCGATGCTATGCTCTCAACCAATCCAGTCAAAAATCACAATTCAATATATACATATATATATTCATCAAATCTCAAAACCAACATCATATATATATCTCATCCAAGGCAATAACGCCACAATTCATGTTTCAATATCCAATTACATATTCACTGAATAAATCAAGCATATACATCACAAGAGAATCATCAGCATCACTCCAAATAACATACTGACGATCGTCCAACAAACAATCTTATGCGGCTATCAAACTCATTGGAGATATTCTCCCCTTACCTCTTGAAGACAAGTAAGGTTTGTGTCCTTCGATTTTTCAAGGCTTCCCTCTACTCCACAAATCATCGACTCCCGCAGTCCAAGCGAAACTACTAAGTGGTGTTCACAGTCTTTGGCCGGATTGATCCTCCGATTAATTGCCCGACCCAATCAACAACAACCACTTTCACATAAACAATCCAAAACTTTATCATTAACAAACTAAATTTCATTACCTCACATGGTCTAGGTTTCGGCCATGGTGACTTAAAAACGCTAGGGATGTCTAAAAATTTCTAACTCTTGGATGAACGATCCTAAGTATGATAGAGACATAATCCAAACTCCTTAATAAAAAATTTGAACCAAAACTCATTCAATCCACTAGGTTGAGGTTCGGCCATGCGTAAGAAAAATTAGCTAGGCATGTTATTTGATTACATGCTTTTGGATAATAGTAGAGAAAGTTAAAACTAGATCATAGAAATTGTTTTCACATTAAAAGGATTTTTCTACAATTTTCTAGAGATTTTTGATCTTAGAACTTTGAAATTTCAAACATGTTGATCATGACTTTAAAACAAGAAATGAATGAAGAATAGGAAGTTCACGGATCAAAGAGAGTAATTATCCAACATTTTCTTCACAATTTTTGGTCTAACTTTCACTTTGAGAAATGATGAAGTTAAGAGAAAAATTTAGGTTGTGAGAAAAATGGGTGGATGGCCTCATCCATGGTGGTTTTGGCGTGGAGAATGGGAGGGACAAGAGGGTCCAAAATTGTTTACTTAAGGGGCAAAAGAGTCATTTCACCTAGGGACAAAAATGGAATTAAAACTAAGGTCAAGGGCAATATAGTCATTTCATCTCCAATACCATAAATATCTAGATATTTTTCTGGAGGCAATGATGACGGGTGGTGAGTCACAGGGCCAAAGATTTAATTTCACAAATTCTCAGGGACAAAACGGTCTTTTCACCTAGGGACAACAATGTCATTTAGTGAAAAGTTAAGGGTATTTTGGTCTTTTCTCAGTGTGAACACGTTTCAGATATTTTCGTTGTCATCATGACTTGGGTGATTCACTAACACGCTTTCCTAGGTGAGTTGACCTGATGTGACTTCAAGTTTATCCGTTAGCGGGTCCCGATAAATCCGTATTTAACTCCGTTAATTACCTGATTTAAGATTTCGCCCGAATAATTTATATTATTTCACTTTTTAGTGACAAATTTCAAAATTACCAAAATTGTTGGGAATTCGATTTAAAACCTAACTATTTCGTTCACGAGTCAAAATTAGGTTTTCTGATCAGTAAAATCTTACTGTCAGTGAAAACGCAGACTGAGTTCCGTCTGAATTTCCAACCCAAAATTTTACCGTAGCTCTCTATGATACTATAGAGCATAAATATGACTTTGGTTTATCCAAAATCATTTTCTAGGTCTCGAATAAAATACAAAAGATATATATCTTTACCGTAAGTGATGAACAGTAAAAATCGGAGTGTTACATCATGCCTATCAAACACCACAACTTTTAGATACTTAGGTCTTTTCAACATTTAACCAAAAAGTACACACAGTCCAACAGCTAAATCACAAGACCATAGACCGATGCACCAGTCTCGGGTTTTGGATTCTAGATCATACAAATTGTCCACAAGTTTACATGACCACTTTACTAACACGGATCCATAATCCACGTGTTCTGCAGAACACTAGAACCCCGACGTCTCGGTTTCTAGGTCCACTTTCAAATTAACCAGTCTTTGTGGAATACAAAAACAAAACCCACATCTCCGAAGCTTACAAACAAGGTTATCGTGATTGGTTTTCCATAGAGTAGAACTCTTTAAATAAAAGGTCATTTGAGACTAAATCTCTGTTCAAATAAATACTGCTGTTTTCAAAAACACCTTCCATAAATATTTTCGGAATTACCCATTGTTTAGTATTTCAAAAACGTATTAAGTCGAAATTTGACTTTTTCTCTTGAAATAATTTTCTTAACATAATAATTAAATTGTTTTTGAAGATTAATTTTTTCTAATTACTTTTCATTTCTCACAAATCAAATATTTAAATAATATTATTTTCCAACATCTCTCATGAAGCATTTTAAGGCTTTGATCTCATTAATTAATTGAGCACGGACCGCTGTCAGGCTTCTCAGTCATCAATCAACATCAATAACATTGCCACATCAATGTTATAGCAGATAATATAGTTGATAACATGCATTTAGTACTATAACACCTAACTGCAGATAATCGACAACAGATAAAATAACAGCTTAAAATAACTTAAATAACCACAACGAAGTTCAAACCAAGCTATATAGACCATTCACAGATAACATATAGTTATCGGGAAATCCCTCAGGCAAACTCCCCTTACCTCTTGAAGACAAGTAAGGTTCTTTTCCTTTGATCTTTCAACACTTCCTTTACTCTGCAATCAAAACAATACAGGGCAACTTCAACTCACAACCTCTTGAAGATTTTCAAGCTTCGTCCTCAAAGGGCGTTCCGATCCAAATCTGGTTTCCTTCGCACAGCTTAGAATAACCAAACACATGTTGATCCTTCACAGCAAATCACAACCAGAAATTAATAAAATCCAACAAAACTCATCTAGTTCATGTGAACTGTGGTTCGGTCAAGAGAGCTTAGAGTGTCTAAAAATTTCCAACTCTTGAATGAACGATCCTCAAGCATACACAATCCTAGGTCAAGTTACATTATCCCAAAAATTTGAAGCAAAACCCTTAACTTCCAAAAGCTAGGGTTTCCGCCACTACTAAGAAAATTGACTAGGAACTTTTGTTGATGTTTTGCTCTTAGATTCAATGTCAAAAGATATCAAATAGGCTAGAACAAGTGCCATATAGCAAAAATTGAAGCAAAAGTTCATCCTTGCACTATCCTTAGGGTTCGGCCATGTCATGGAAAAAATAGCTAGGCACGTTATTTGATTGAATGCTTTTGGATAGTGATAGATGAAATTAAAACTAGATCATAGAAATTGGTTTTACATCAAAAGGATTTTTCTATGATTTTCTAGGGTTTTTCTAGTGAAAACTCTAATGTATGTGAAGCTAGGATTAGAGCTTAATTAAGAGGAAGAAGACAAAGAGGAAAGCTTAACTATAATTAAGAGAATAAGTATAAGGGAATTTACCTCTTGAAGCTTGAAGAAAAGTGAAGGAGAAAGCTTGCACTTCTAGACAACAATGGAGGTTTTCTTAGGCTTGAAGGAGACGATCAAGTTTTTGTGAAGAGAAAGTGAAGAAAAACAAAGGAGGGTGAGGGTATTTATAGGCTAAAATGGCCGGCCCCTCAGTGGTTTTTGGCCCCAAAAGGTCTTAATTTTCAACCCAAAATTTAACTGTAACTTTCTACGATAATGTAGAGTATAAATATGACTTTGGTTTATCCAAAATAATTTTCTAAATCCAGGATAAAATATAAAAGATATATATAAACTCATATATATTTACCGTAATTGATGAACAATAAAAATCGGGGTATTACAGCTAGCCTCTTCAGGCTTCACGGAGTAATGATAAAGGTTTGAAGCAACAGCTTCAGATTACAAGATGCAAGTCAACTAATCTACATTCAAAGAGTGAATATAATAAAGAGTAAGTATGACTGCTTGGACTATAAACTCCTCTAGAAGATATGCAAGAGAAGAGAAGAGAAGAGTATTTGCACGGAATGATTTTAGAGATTTCAGTATCAGTTTTCTTTTGTTCTGTATATTCCTTGGATGGTTCTCTATTGCGTTCTTTGTGTTATTCTCTTGTGTATGCAAATACTTTTAAAGTCTTCTTTTAATAGTCTTCAATGAGAATAGATCAGTTGAAGACATTTCTTGAACTTTGTCTTCTTTAGTTTCAGAGAGTTCTTCAGAAAAAGAGTCGTTCTGTTCATTAGAACGTTCATGTTATATGTTTGTCACTTTTTCTGCATAGAAGACTTTGTAGCAGGTGTAGGATACACTTTTTAACTTAGGTCCGGGCAAAACAATACTTTTGTACTTATGCTGACAAAAAACATTTCTTTTTGCTTTTATCTATCTCGATTGCTAAGTCCATGTAATGTGCTTCTTCTTTTCTTCAAATGATCCCACCTCTTGGATTAAAGATATTAAGTGAGATTCATTTCAACATGGTCTAGAAAGGATTTCCAGATAAGTTCTTCAGACGACTTATTTCCTTTAGAAATCTTTGTTTTGACAGACGCTTGATCTTTTTCAAGAACTTCTTCATAGATGGATGTTTGTTACATTTTTAGGTTGTTCTGGTTAATGACTTAGTAATGAACTTGAACATCTTGTCTTCAATACTAATTTTCATTTGTTGTCTTGTTGATTTAGACAAATCTTTTTCTGATATTTCTTCAAACATGTGACACTCATTATTCCGCATATGATAACACATGAAGAAAATCATACATGTCTTTTAAAAAAAAAATACCAAATTAAATAAAAGCTCATCATCAAAGGTAATGTGCATTACATTATTTGAAAACATAACTCATAAAGATCTGAAGATATCAAAATATTTTAAACATAACAATTGCGGAAAGAAATAAAATATAAACCCAAATCCCGATGTCACATATCAGAGCTGGTATAAAAATATACTGATAACACATCGGAATAAAAACTGGATAACTTAAAACTATAAATCCTAACTAATAAAGAGAGATATCCACGAGATCACTCCTCATCAGCAGGCTCACCCTCCTCTGCATATCCAAAAATACATGCACAAGAAACAACGAAAGAGAGGGGTAAAAAACGTAATTATGAATACATGTAAACAGTAAGGAATAGTAATTAAGATAACACACAACATACATCAATCAACAGATCACAAGTATATGTGGCCAGAACTCTAACTCTGGAAAGACGACCAGGAGTACATATCCGGTTATCAACATGGCTGACTCACCCTACCAGATGACATCCACTGAATACTCTCACCAATCACGTTAACGTACTATGGCTAGTCAGGGTACTCAGGCTTGGTTGAGTAGTCATCCAAGCCACGGATTGCAAGCTTGTGCCATAATGGAACTTCCACACCCGACTCTACCCTCAAGACCGGGATAACACCCATTGTGGTCTCCACCGTCGTGATTCATCGTTATGCTCACAAACATGCAAACACATGTCCAATCGTCCACCATCATAATCAATCACATTGATTATCAATTATGACCATTAACGATGACCATCAACAACAACTAAACGTTAACCATTGTTACCGACTTTATCAACATCGCTAAGAATGATCCATCATCACCATCAGTATTAACGTTTATTTTAAATCACTTACTTAGTTACATAATCTTCCATCATTCTACCTTTATCACGAATGGCTCCATTCGCCTCGCTGATCGTGGTTTGCTAGGCGAACCAGAGAGCTCTGTATCTGAGCATCTCATTTGCTAGGCAAATTATGGTTCGCGAGGCAAACCCGAGAGCTCACATCCTGCGATCAGTTTCGCCTTGCGAATCTTGGTTCGCTAAGCGAACCAGAAAGCACGCGAGACAGGCATTCGATTCACCTTGCGAAACACCGTTCATTGGGCGAATCAACCCAGTTCTTGAATCTCAAAGGATTCAAGGTAACTTCCTAATCCTAAGAATTCTATCACTCTGATCACAACTTTTGCATTCATAACTAAGCCAAGATTCATCAATCTCACCTCTCATATTAACTCGTTCATCATGGGGTACCAATTAATCTAAAAATATGTTCTTTAGTTAATCATTATACCATCATCATAACATATATCATCAGCAATTCAATCTCATCAATGCACATCATAATCATAACATTCAACAAATCATCATCAATTCAAATCACCAATGCAGATCATAATCACAACATTTACATATCAAATCCCACGTCATATCATCAAGACAATTATCACGAACAACACATAATGACATACTTGGTCATATACAACACATATAAGGCACTACAAGAAAACAGTTGATTACTGACGGCCAAAAATCGTCGGTAATCAACAAAAACCGTCGGTAATCAACAAAAACCGTCGGTAACTACACATTTCCGATGGATTTCTGACGGTCCATTATCCGTCGAAAATAGGCTTGTCGGTAATAGTTACCGACGAGTAACTCTTACCGACGGCTAGGCCCGTCGGTAATAGTTACCGATGGCCTAGTCCTTGAGTACTTTACCAACGGCCCAAGCCGTCGGTATATATAATTTTTTTAATTAGATTTTAATTGATTATTTAATTATTAATAAATTATATTTTATATTTATTAAATATTTTTATTTGTTATTAATTATTTATGAATATTAAATAAATAATGCAAAATAAAATTAAAAATAACATTAAAACATTTAAAATTATATCCAAATAATAAATAACATATGTTCTTACAATACATAAAAATATAAATAAAAAAACTAATAAGAAAATCTAATAATATCTATTATAATGATGAGGAGACGGGATAAGATCATCGAAAGAGTCTTCCTCCTCATCATCGGCACAGGTGCGACCGGCTGGCTGATCTGGATAGGGGGCTGCTGCTGAGGAGGTTGTTGGTGCATTTGTTGTATGCTCTGTAGCATCTGCTCCATCCGCTGCTCATGCTCCTCGGCAAGCCGCTCATGCTCTTGGGCACGCTGATCACGCTCCTCGGCACGTCGCTCAGACTCGGTCAGTCTCAGCCTCAGCTCAGCAATCTCCTGATCAGCGTGGTGACTGGCTCTGGTGGATGCTGTGGCTCTGATATCCAAGCTCGAAGATCCTTTCCGATAGTTGTCGGAAAGGTCTCCTGCACAGTAAAGACGACCTTTCTTCTTGTCGCCAACAACCTCAGCCCAAACACGCAGTGCAAGCCGCTGCTGCTCCTCGGGCTCAAGTGGGGTGGAGGAAGATGCCGTTGCCTGAGACATCCTCTCCTCGAACTCCTCCTGTTGTGCATAATCAAATAAATTAATGAAGACTATATATAATAAAATCATACATTTCAAAACTATTAATAAATGAGGTATTACCTGTGTGCGCCTAGAACGCTCATCTACATACTCACCAGTACCCTTCCTAGTATGGGTGTGGCAGTGGAGCTCGTTAATCGACACTGGTCCCTTTCTGTCCCTAGCCTGTACGTGCCCGCTCACATTGCTTGGGCTGATTTTTTCTGGAAATCAGCAGTAACCCAGTGGCGGCATAAGGCATCCCAGACTGCATCTCCCATCCATGAGGGTCGCTCGCCCCTCAAGCGAGCTGCCCTGAGCATATCGGATAGGCGATAGGAGGCCTTCATATGAAAGTTCCTCTCGACCAATGCTTCATGCTCGGCTCTCCAAGCAACTTTTGTCTGCATTAGAAATACATAAATAGTAATTTATTATATTAATAATTTATGTGAAATAATAAGCCAAAAATATTAAGTAAACTGAAAATTTCAACTTACTCTATAAGCGTTAAAGAAACTCAGCTTCTCATTGTCCTTGAGCTGTCCCCCGGGTGAACCAAGGATAATGGAACATCGACTCAATAACAGCAGTGATGTTCTTCGAAGCTACCTTCGAAAGAAGTAACCTTAACAATAAAAGCATGTGAATCAATATCAAGTAAAAACATATAATTAAAATTGAATAAATTTATTTTATTAATTCTTACCCTTTACCAGATGGCCTGATGATAGGTCGACCATCGGCCATGACCTCAACCTCCTCCTCCTCCTCCACATTCGCCTCTGAAGGTGAGGATGTGTACCGTGGACTATACTCCTGCTCCTGCTCTGTAGCCTGATGGCCAGGTGACGATGCACCCACACCAGCTGAACTAGAAGGGCCCCGATGTATGTGTGTCACAAACCCCCGGGGTGGGAATCATATCGATCCCAGATGCTGTGAATGGAGTAGGTAAAACCGATGGAGTAGGTGCAGCCGATGGACGCGGTTCTGCCCGCGGTGTATGTGGTCACTGTGTACGTGCAGGCGGGCGTGATGGGAGTGTAGACACAGCAGGGACAGATGTCGAAGGGATAGACACGAAACCGTCTGCAACGTCACGAGTAATAATGCGAGGTGCCCTGGTCCGACGACGAGTCAAACCAAAAGCAGTGTCGACACCCTTACCGTTACCACCTGTGGGTGGTATGGGTCCCGGTGGATCACGTCCTCCAGATGCCATGTGTCTATAAAGCAATTTAATGTAAAGATGAAATAATAAAATAATAACATAATAAAATAATTACGAATAATCATCTAAGATAGAACAATAATTATCTAAGTTCCATTCATAGTTTTGACAAGTTACATGATCTAATTATAAAGGTTACATGATTTTAAGTTTTATTCAGAATTTTTTCAAAAAGTATCCATCATCTTCAGATCTAATTTCAATATTTTCTTCTCCTGAATCAATGACTTTGTCTTCTTCATCCAAATGCTCCTGAACGGATGACAAGTTTTCAGTATCCACTTCTTCCCCAGTAGCTTCCAAGTATCGTAAACCAACAATACGCTCAACTTCAATGCCTTCATTTACACGAGACATTCCATCCACTTGATAAGGCACATCTTCCTGCTGATCATCAGCTTCAATGCGACCCCTTGGTTTCGTCTTGATGACGACACACCAACCTCGTTTGTCCTTTCGGGTTGCTAGGTATGGGACATAATACACTTGTCTCACATTCGGTGCTAGGATAAACGGATCGAAGTTCTGATATCTGCTACCCATGCGAATGTCCACCGTATTATATTTGGGATTTAGTTTTGTGCCTCTGATGGATGGATCAAACCAATTACAATAAAATAGAACTATTCTTTTAGTATAGTCTAAAGTAGTATACGCCAATTCATATATATGTTGGATTACTCCGTAGAAGTCATCGTCACCGAACCATCTGCAATTTCCCATGACTCCACCATCACCGTCCCGACATTTTTTTCATGTCCAGGTTTCTAACTTCAGCTAATTATTTTTATAATTTATTATTTAATTATAACTCTTATGACGTTTCACACAAATACAAGTGGTAAGAGATTTTGATATTCTATGCATTAGTATTTTATTTTACTACTTATGCATTAGTTTTATGTGGCTTAACACTTGTTATAAGTGTTAAGAACAATCAATTTATCTTAATTAATTTTATTTATATTATTGTATTATTTATTATATTTATTTATTTATTTGATTTTATTTGGCTAGGTCCTTGGGTCGATGTTTCTAACTTAAACTAAAAAAAAGTATTATATGGTGACATCTTTTATTTTTTAAATTTTATGTAATTAAATATGTAATTTATCCTAAAAAATTCACGAGTGAAATTAAGCCCTACACTATCACTACAAACATGCAAATTAAAACATCATGAATATAATTTAAAATAAAATTAGGGAATTAGAACAAATAAAAAAAAAACCTAAACCCCAATTCAACCTAAGTCCTACACAACAGAACATATAATTTTACCAGCAATCCATAGTTTGGCACTACAATTTCAACAGCATAATACATGTTCAACAACTACAATTTCAGCAACATAATACATGTTCAGCAACTACAATTTCAACAACATAATACATGTTCAACAACAATACAGTAATGCAAAGAAAAACAATACAATCCAATGGGAGATTTTGAAATGACTGACCAGACGTGGAGATAGCAAACAATGGCGAGGTGGTGCTGGCAAGGGGTGGTCCGGCGAGCTGGTGCTGGCGGGGTGGTACTGGCGGTTGGTGGTGGTGGCCCGCGGAATGGTGGTGCGGCGAGGTGGTGGTGCGACGAGTAGAGAAGATACAGAGGGGAGGAGAGGAGAGGAGATTGTGGCGGTGGCTGGTGGCTGTGACGGCGGAGGAGAGAACGCGAAATAGGAAGGGAGGGGGAGGGGAGGGGGAGAGAAATGAGAGGGAGAAGGCGCGAGCCTGGTGTAAGTGGACGTTTACCGACGGCTTAGGTCGCCGGTAAGGTGAAAATGCCCTTACCGACGGCCTCGGCGGTCAGTAAACTAACGGTCATTTAACGACGGATTAAACCGTCGATAATGTTACCGACGGTCTAGGCCGTCGGTAAGTTAAAAAAACCCTTACCGGTGGCCTAAGCCGTCGGTAAACTAACGATCACATTTCACTTTACCGACGGCCTAGGCCGTCCGTAAATGAGCGGGAATATTTGCGCCAAAAACTACTAATGGATTTACCGACAGCTTGGTCCTCGGTAAATTTACCGACGGCTAACAAATTTAACTTTTTCTGACGGCCTAAACTGTCTGAAATTCATGAATTACCGACGTCGTTATGGCCGTCGGTAACAAGTCGTCAGTATTACCGGGTTTTCTTGTAGTGATTATGGATCAACCGCTTCATTTTAATTTATCCCAAAACCCACATATTCACAACCAATTTCTTATCCCTTTAACTGGTATGATGATCACAACACAAGGAAAGAGGAAAAGGTTCACTTGGGTCTCATCTCACAAACGCTTGATTACTAATCAAGGAACAACAACACAAAATGTCTTGATTCAACACAAAATTCAAAACACGCGAGAGGAAAAACAAAAGGGAAAAGGCCACACGAAAATACATTGTGTTCAGCCCCAAAAATCAGAGATCAAGGGATGAAAATTGATTACGAAAAAAACGTGTGACAACAACGTTCTTCAAGAGAAAAGCGACGAAGAATGGCAAACAAGAGCAATCTCCTTCAAATATCCTAAGAAAAGTTAAATGAAAACCTTTTAGGGAAGAGAGGAGACAATTTTTTGAGTTTCTAATCATGTGAAAAGACCACACGAAAATACATTGTGTTCAGCCCCAAAAATCAGAGATCAAGGGATGAAAATTGATTACAAAAAAAAAAAAACGTGCAACAACAACGTTCTTCAAGAGAAAAGCGACGAAGAACGGCAAACAAGAGCAATCTCTTTCAAATATCCTAGGAAAAGATAAATGAAAACCTTTAGGGAAGAGAGGAGGCAGTTTTTTTAGTTTCTAATCATGTGAAATTAGGGTTTAGGTCATGGTTTAGGAGTTTAAAAAAGGATTAGGACGTAGTGAGCTGATAATAAGCCCAAAACATGTTTTTCGCTGACGTTGATTCGTTGGGCGAACCAGAGAGCTTCCATACTTTCAGGAAAATTTGTTGGGCGAGTCTGGACAGTCCTGATTTCACTATTTTGACCCTTTTCTAAGGCTAAACCACCTTTAACATGTACATAAACATTTCAAATACATTCAAAACATTAATCATCACGCAAAACACAAAATAATACACCAAAACACATATATCTAAAAATCGGGGTGTTATAATTCCATCCACTTATAAAAATTTTGTCCTCGAAATTTGTACTAACCTTGAGAAAACAAAAACGGGTAAGATTCCTTCATCTTGTCCTCCAACTCCCGAGTAGCACTTTTTTCTGTCGCTCCACTCCAAACAACCTTAACCAAGGAATTTTCTTCCCTCTCAGCTGCTTAACCCTTCGATCTTCAATCCGAAGTGGTAACACCTCAAAAGTGAAGTCATCCTTCAGTGGAATGATATCGGGCGCTATCACATAGCTTGAGTCATGAATATAATTCCGAAGTCAAGACATATGAAACACATTATAAAGGTTTGACAAGAACGGGGGTAAGGTATTTTGTAAGTGACTTCACCAACTCTTTTTAGAATTTGATAAGGACCAATGAATGTAAGCGTAAGTTCCCGAACCTTCATTATTGTACCGACCCCAATTGTACACATGATCCCCATCCTAGAATTCGAGAGCTTTTCTTCTTTTATCATGGTAACCTTTTTGCCTACTCTGCGCCACTCTCATCTTATCTTGAATCATTCTCACTTTTTTCGTAGACTCTTGCACTACCTCAAGTCCTAAGACAACATTCTCTCCAAGCTCAATATTCCAACACAAATGTGTCATACATCTCCTCCCATACAGAGCTTCGTAAGGTGTCATCCTAATACTGGATCGGAATGTAGACTGTTATTATAGGTAAACTCTATAAGAGGTAAAAACTGACCCCAACTACCAGCCTGCTCTAAGACACAAGCCCTCAATAGATCTTCTAAGGATTAGATGGTTTTCTCTGACTGACCCTCGGTCTGCGGGTAATAAGCCGAACTCAATCTAAGCTTAGTTCCTAAAATTTCATGCAAACTATCCCAAAATCTAGAGATAAATCTAGGATCTCTATCTGAAACTATCCTAGAGGATATACCATGCAATCTAACGATCTCTTTGATATACAACTTAGTCAACTTCTTCAATGGATATTCCATGTTTGTAGTATGAAATGGGCAGATTTAGTCAACGTGTCCACAACAACCCATATGGCATCAAAACTAGCTGGAGTTCTAAGGAGTCCATACACAAAATCCATAGAATTACTATCTCACTTTCACTCAGGAATACTCAAAGGCTGTAACTTACCCGAAGGTTTCTGGTGTTCTATCTTAGCCTTCTTGGACAATAAGCAAGAGTATACAAACTCAGCCACATCTTTCCGCATTCTATGCCACCAAAACATCTGTTTCAGATCCTGATACATCTTTATGGCTCTTGGATGAACACTCAAATCACTTCTATGCCCTTCCTCGAGGATCAATTTCCTAAGCTTCGGAACATCAGGCACACAAATTCTATCTTGGAACCTCAAAATTTCATCAGTCCCTTCCTTAAAACTAAGTTATCTATCCTGAGCAATTGGCTCCCTCTGGTCTAAAAGATACAAATCTATTTTCTGACCTTCTCTAATCTAATCCATCAAGCTACTAGTGATCTTCAACATTCCTAGTTTGATACTCTTAGGGGTAACTTTCCAAGCTAAGCTCATGTCTCTAAACTCCTCAATCAAGTCCATCTCCCTAACCATCAAAGCTGAAACATGCAAGGACTTCCTACTCAAAGCATCAGCCACGACATTGGCCTTACCTAGGTGATAATTAAACTCAAAATCATAATTCTTGTTCCACCCACTTAAGTTTGTCTCATATTCAACTATTTTTGGTCAAACATGTATTTTAAACTCTTATGATTACTAAAAACCTTGAATTTAACTCCATACAGATAATGGCTCCAAATCTTTAAGGCAAACACTACAAAGTAACAAATCTTGGTCACACTTACATGGATTTTCAGATCTCCAATCATAATTATATCCAATTGATTCCTAAATGTAACAAGATCACAAATGCCTTCAAAGCGTACAAATCCAAATCTTCTTCCTCTTATGTCTCTTTTTTGCGGAATAAATACCTCCATTACTTGTCCCCATTTTTGGAATACGTGCCAAAGATCTTTGGATTCAAACTGGACCGGGAAGTTTGTAAAAAAAGAGTAAGAAACAGAGTTTGATAAACACTCTTTTTGTGAATCCTTTAAAGCCTTGTAAGTGTTGGTTCTTTCTCCATTCGACTCGAACGAACCCGTTGCCATCCACCAAGGTTTTTAAACGAGGTCCAAGATCGCAATTATAGTCGTGACGTTATAGTTTTGATAGTCTCCGAAACCGCAATCTGACCACAAATGCGGCTACATCGGCCACATTTTTTCGCAATTATCCGCAATGACGGTAAATACAACGCGACCGTCGCAATCACAATTTAAAACCTTGCTGTCCGCCTTCTCCATCCTGTTACATTTGGTAGACGTTCACTTTGGGGTATTGAAATGGTTGTTGACAAACAGTTACCTCCGCACGTTGTTGTCAAAAGTTGATTAAGTCTACTCCATTACCCATTTGTCTCAAACTAATACCCGATCATTCATTTATAATTAGCCTACGAAATGACGAAAGAAAGCAATATTGGCAAAGGGCCTGTTTCAGATGATGAAAATAATAAGATAAAAAAAAAAAAAAAACAATTTTGACTTTGGCTTCATTTCTTGAAGGGTAGAAGATTAATGCAAAAGCAAGAAGTCTGCTCACCATATGCATGCATGCTGCGCCATGTAGCGTAGTGTAGATCAGAAAGGATGAAATGAAGAACTGAAGTGCTTTTGCATGTGAACCTTAATGAGATACAACGGTCCAAAAACTTGGAAACTCGTCCATTAGATATTTAGAATAAAAAATATATAACATTATCTAATCGTTAAAAAAAGTGTCATATAACAATGTGATGAAAGAGTCCAGATCTTTCCAGAGATTTGTTTTGTTTTATGAAAACTTGTGTTTTAGGGAGTGATAAAGTGGCTTGGTTGTTTGAGGGAGGGACATAGGGTTTGGAGTGATAAAGAAGTCATACATTCAACTTCTCCACTAACATAATAAATACTAACAAACTAACATGTGCCTATAAAAAAAATAAAAACTTGTACTTTTATTAAAATGAAATTTATTTTTTAAATAGAGAGAGTATAAACTCAATGTGGATCCTTAAATCATATTTAAAAACGTATATTGATATTTTATTCACTTAACAATTGTACACATAAATCCATTATCATAATGTGCAGGAATTTTTCAATTCTAACATTCTTTGTCGGATTAGATAGACGTAAGGGGGTGTGCAATGCGACTGCTTACAAAATTAACAAAAAAAATACATGAAATAAAATAATCAAATAAAATGGAGAACAGATTCTTCCAATGGGTTATTGAAATTGATAATTTAATTTCCCTCCTATTAGGTTGGAAAAGAAAGAGTAATTCATCTAAACAATGGTCATATAACATCGAGAAACATTGTCTATACAACCACACATGACCCACCAAACCATGTACCAATTTAACACTACAGAACTCATTGCTTAATTAATTTTCATCCAACTTAACCATCAAGTTCCCTTACTTCTTAGCTGAACAATTGTTTAGAAGTAGAACCCACCATATGACAAGGTTGACAACCCTTCATCAACAAAGAAGAATAACTCACATTCGCATTGGACATCCCTGTAGGGTACCCAACCCCACCAAGGCTTCTACTTACTCCTGCTTGTTCCAGCGTCTGCACCTGTTTCTTCAAGAACTTCACGTAGTGTATGGCTTCATCTAACATAGAAGCAGTGTCCATTTTCGTTCCACCAGGTACTAACCTCTGAAGGATCCTTATCCTCTCGCTTATCCTTTCCCTTCTGTGCCTCGCAGCCACACTTTGTGGATCCTTGGAAATCTTCACGTTCCTTCGCTTAGGTGGCTTTATAGATTCAGGGTCTATATGAATTGGTTGCATCACTGCTATTCTGAATATCATTTCCCTCATTGCAGACATAGAGTTCTTTTTCTCTGATGATGGGTAGGGAACTGATGAAGCAGCATTGGGAATATTATTCCTGAACCTCCCTGATGGATTAACCAGCTCGTTGGGGTTTTGTTGTTGAAGGGGTAGAGTCATGGGTGGTGGATAGTGTTGTTGTTGTTGATGATATGAACATTCGATGGTGGTGGATCAAGTAAAGAAGGTGGTGCTACATTTGGGTTAACGTTGAATATAGGTGGCACGGTGGTGGAAATGCTAGTGGAGCTGCTGCTTCCACCAGAGATCAACTCGTTTTGTTGGTAAGTAGTGGAAGTGTTATAAAAAGGTTCATAGAATTCAGGGAACTTTTCCATTTGCATCATCATTGCCATCATGTCCATGCTGCTGCTGTTGTCACTCGCAGAAGTTTTCACTATGTCCACGTCCATAAAAGATGAGAGAGAGAGTAAGGAATGGACTGAAGAAGAGTGATTGGCGAAATGGGGAAGATGAGAAAATAGAGGAGCAGAGTATGGGAGCGTTCAGGAAATTAACGGGTAAGAGCTGTGAAAAGTAGGGTTTGTATTAGAGAGAGACAAGGAGAAAGAGATAGAATAAAATAGTAGAATGAGAGTGCAGGAAGTGCAGGGATAGAAAGATAGATTATTATCTCTGAAACCGACCAACAACAACAATATCTAGCAGGGTCATTGTAAGTGGAAGGTCTTTTTATAGCAACTTGTGAGCAATATTATATATATATATATATTAGCTACATACTTTTATCAACATATTTTTTACTATCATATAGATTTCATATGAAACTTATTAAATCGCGTATGCTCACTTTCTATTTAATGATCTCATAAATTCATTGAATTTGGAGGAAGTGTCCTAAAGAGTATATTACTATCATTCCCCCTATATATTTGGAAAATGGAAACGTAAAGAAAATCTATGAATTGCTCATTTATGATTGAATTACATTTTTTATTAATTATCGCCGATAGAAACCGCCCATGATGTGTGGGGTTGCCTCTAGGAGAGGTTTCTGTTCCACCATTGATCTATGTAGCATTGTGAAAGGTNTTGCACTACCTCAAGTCCTAAGACAACATTCTCTCCAAGCTCAATATTCCAACACAAATGTGTCATACATCTCCTCCCATACAGAGCTTCGTAAGGTGTCATCCTAATACTGGATCGGAATGTAGACTGTTATTATAGGTAAACTCTATAAGAGGTAAAAAACTGACCCCAACTACCAGCCTGCTCTAAGACACAAGCCCTCAATAGATCTTCTAAGGATTAGATGGTTTTCTCTGACTGACCCTCGGTCTGAGGGTAATAAGCCGAACTCAATCTAAGCTTAGTTCCTAAAATTTCATGCAAACTATCCCAAAATCTAGAGATAAATCTAGGATCTCTATCTGAAACTATCCTAGAGGATATACCATGCAATCTAACGATCTCTTTGTATACAACTTAGTCAACTTCTTCAATGGATATTCCATGTTTGTAGTATGAAATGGGCAGATTTAGTCAACGTGTCCACAACAACCCATATGGCATCAAAACTAGCTGGAGTTCTAAGGAGTCCATACACAAAATCCATAGAATTACTATCTCACTTTCACTCAGGAATACTCAAAGGCTGTAACTTACCGAAGGTTTCTGGTGTTCTATCTTAGCCTTCTTGGACAATAAGCAAGAGTATACAAACTCAGCCACATCTTTCCGCATTCTATGCCACCAAAACATCTGTTTCAGATCCTGATACATCTTTATGGCTCTTGGATGAACACTCAAATCACTTCTATGCCCTTCCTCGAGGATCAATTTCCTAAGCTTCGGAACATCAGGCACACAAATTATTCTTGGAACCTCAAAATTTCATCAGTCCCTTCCTTAAAACTAAGTTATCTATCCTGAGCAATTGGCTCCCTTGGTCTAAAAGATACAAATCTATTTTCTGACCTTCTCTAATCTAATCCATCAAGCTACTAGTGATCTTCAACATTCCTAGTTTGATACTCTTAGGGGTAACTTTCCAAGCTAAGCTCATGTCTCTAAACTCCTCAATCAAGTCCATCTCCCTAACCATCAAAGCTGAAACATGCAAGGACTTCCTACTCAAAGCATCAGCCACGACATTGGCCTTACCTAGGTGATAATTAACTCAAAATCATAATTCTTGTTCCACCCACTTAAGTTGTCTCATATTCAACTATTTTTGGTCAAACATGTATTTTAAACTCTTATGATTACTAAAAACCTTGAATTTAACTCCATACAGATAATGGCTCCAAATCTTTAAGGCAAACACTACAAAGTAACAAATCTTGGTCACACTTACATGGATTTTCAGATCTCCAATCATAATTATATCCAATTGATTCCTAAATGTAACAAGATCACAAATGCCTTCAAAGCGTACAAATCCAAATCTTCTTCCTCTTATGTCTCTTTTTTTGCGGAATAAATACCTCCATTACTTGTCCCCATTTTTGGAATACGTGCCAAAGATCTTTGGATTCAAACTGGACCGGGAAGTTTGTAAAAAAAGAGTAAGAAACAGAGTTTGATAAACACTCTTTTTGTGAATCCTTTAAAGCCTTGTAAGTGTTGGTTCTTTCTCCATTCGACTCGAACGAACCCGTTGCCATCCACCAAGGTTTTTAAACGAGGTCCAAGATCGCAATTATAGTCGTGACGTTATAGTTTTGATAGTCTCCGAAACCGCAATCTGACCACAAATGCGGCTACATCGGCCACATTTTTTCGCAATTATCCGCAATGACGGTAAATACAACGCGACCGTCGCAATCACAATTTAAAACCTTGCTGTCCGCCTTCTCCATCCTGTTACATTTGGTAGACGTTCACTTTGGGGTATTGAAATGGTTGTTGACAAACAGTTACCTCCGCACGTTGTTGTCAAAAGTTGATTAAGTCTACTCCATTACCCATTTGTCTCAAACTAATACCCGATCATTCATTTATAATTAGCCTACGAAATGACGAAAGAAAGCAATATTGGAAAAGGGCCTGTTTCAGATGATGAAAATAATAAGATAAAAAAAAAAAACAATTTTGACTTTGGCTTCATTTCTTGAAGGGTAGAAGATTAATGCAAAAGCAAGAAGTCTGCTCACCATATGCATGCATGCTGCGCCATGTAGCGTAGTGTAGATCAGAAAGGATGAAATGAAGAACTGAAGTGCTTTTGCATGTGAACCTTAATGAGATACAACGGTCCAAAAACTTGGAAACTCGTCCATTAGATATTTAGAATAAAAAATATATAACATTATCTAATCGTTAAAAAAAGTGTCATATAACAATGTGATGAAAGAGTCCAGATCTTTCCAGAGATTTGTTTTGTTTTATGAAAACTTGTGTTTTAGGGAGTGATAAAGTGGCTTGGTTGTTTGAGGGAGGGACATAGGGTTTGGAGTGATAAAGAAGTCATACATTCAACTTCTCCACTAACATAATAAATACTAACAAACTAACATGTGTCTATAAAAAAATAAAAAACTTGTACTTTTATTAAAATGAAATTTATTTTTTAAATAGAGAGAGAGTATAAACTCAATGTGGATCCTTAAATCATATTTAAAAACGTATATTGATATTTTATTCACTTAACAATTGTACACATAAATCCATTATCATAATGTGCAGGAATTTTTCAATTCTAACATTCTTTGTCGGATTAGATAGACGTAAGGGGGTGTGCAATGCGACTGCTTACAAATTTAAAAAAAAAATACATGAAATAAAATAATCAAATAAAATGGAGAACAGATTCTTCCAATGGGTTATTGAAATTGATAATTTAATTTCCCTCCTATTAGGTTGGAAAAGAAAGAGTAATTCATCTAAACAATGGTCATATAACATCGAGAAACATTGTCTATACAACCACACAACCATGTACCAATTTAACACTACAGAACTCATTGCTTAATTAATTTTCATCCAACTTAACCATCAAGTTCCCTTACTTCTTAGCTGAACAATTGTTTAGAAGTAGAACCCACCATATGACAAGGTTGACAACCCTTCATCAACAAAGAAGAATAACTCACATTCGCATTGGACATCCCTGTAGGGTACCCAACCCCACCAAGGCTTCTACTTACTCCTGCTTGTTCCAGCGTCTGCACCTGTTTCTTCAAGAACTTCACGTAGTGTATGGCTTCATCTAACATAGAAGCAGTGTCCATTTTCGTTCCACCAGGTACTAACCTCTGAAGGATCCTTATCCTCTCGCTTATCCTTTCCCTTCTGTGCCTCGCAGCCACACTTTGTGGATCCTTGGAAATCTTCACGTTCCTTCGCTTAGGTGGCTTTATAGATTCAGGGTCTATATGAATTGGTTGCATCACTGCTATTCTGAATATCATTTCCCTCATTGCAGACATAGAGTTCTTTTTCTCTGATGATGGGTAGGGAACTGATGAAGCAGCATTGGGAATATTATTCCTGAACCTCCCTGATGGATTAACCAGCTCGTTGGGGTTTTGTTGTTGAAGGGGTAGAGTCATGGGTTGGTGGATAGTGTTGTTGTTGTTGATGATATGAACATTCGATGGTGGTGGATCAAGTAAAGAAGGTGGTGCTACATTTGGGTTAACGTTGAATATAGGTGGCACGGTGGTGGAAATGCTAGTGGAGCTGCTGCTTCCACCAGAGATCAACTCGTTTTGTTGGTAAGTAGTGGAAGTGTTATAAAAAGGTTCATAGAATTCAGGGAACTTTTCCATTTGCATCATCATTGCCATCATGTCCATGCTGCTGCTGTTGTCACTCGCAGAAGTTTTCACTATGTCCACGTCCATAAAAGATGAGAGAGAGAGTAAGGAATGGACTGAAGAAGAGTGATTGGCGAAATGGGGAAGATGAGAAAATAGAGGAGCAGAGTATGGGAGCGTTCAGGAAATTAACGGGTAAGAGCTGTGAAAAGTAGGGTTTGTATTAGAGAGAGACAAGGAGAAAGAGATAGAATAAAATAGTAGAATGAGAGTGCAGGAAGTGCAGGGATAGAAAGATAGATTATTATCTCTGAAACCGACCAACAACAACAATATCTAGCAGGGTCATTGTAAGTGGAAGGTCTTTTTATAGCAACTTGTGAGCAATATTATATATATATATATTAGCTACATACTTTTATCAACATATTTTTTACTATCATATAGATTTCATATGAAACTTATTAAATCGCGTATGCTCACTTTCTATTTAATGATCTCATAAATTCATTGAATTTGGAGGAAGTGTCCTAAAGAGTATATTACTATCATTCCCCCTATATATTTGGAAAATGGAAACGTAAAGAAAATCTATGAATTGCTCATTTATGATTGAATTACATTTTTATTAATTATCGCCGATAGAAACCGCCCATGATGTGTGGGGTTGCCTCTAGGAGAGGTTTCTGTTCCACCATTGATCTATGTAGCATTGTGAAAGGTCAAAACTTGAAAACATTTAAGATCAATGGTTGACAATAAGCAGGGACCACATAGAGCTGGGGTAGAAAGGATTGGTTGGTTGAATGCTGGTGCATGAACCAGGTTTGAAAGCTTATTATGCTATCCAACCTTTTGACTGAAAGCTCTTTGCTTTGCCTTGAAATTTTACTACTTTGTTAGATAAAGACCCAATTAAGTAGACCCCACAGTCACATGACATTTGTCAGAACTACACTGGGGAGAAAAATCCATTACAAGCTTCAAGCTATACATTACCTCCGTCACCGGCGAAAGGTGCCGCAAAGGAAGAGATGAGATAAGAGTGTGGAGTGGACCCAACTACATATACCTAGCAGAGAGAAAAATAAAATAGTACCAAATAATTAAAAAGGGTAATAAATTGATGAGAAACTGTGATAATGACTCACATTGATAAGTGAGTACATATTAAAAGATAATATAGTGGTTATTTTATTCATATAATTAACTGAATAGTAAATCTTCAATTTTATCTTTAAAATTATAAAGTCATATCAATTTAATTTTTAATATTTTTGAAATTTTAAAAATATCCTTGAAATTGTCAAACGTTTATCAATCTAGTCCCTCCGTCAGGGATCAAGTTGATACGAACTTTACGATTTCAGGGATCAAATTGACCTAAAAATCAAATTAATACCTTACAATTTTATGATCAATTTGGAGACTTAAGCATTAACTTAAAATCCACACTTGGGATACAGTAGTTGCTAATTATGTAACAATTGATTATCAAATTATCATGTTTAAAGTTTATGATTTATTACCAACCTTACATTTGTTCGAGTGGATTGGGCTTGGACCACTTAAGTATGGTCTAAGGTTTGAGTTTTGTGAATGAGAAAAATATGGTTGGGAGGGAAGAATCTATGAAAGGTGATCAGTCAGATTCCTCGATGGAGATTAATCATCAGCGAAACTGGTTAATACTTTGTACTTATGACATAATAATAAAATGTATATTCTTGGTGTGTTAACTATACAATAAATATTTATTAATCAATAATAAACTTGTTGGTAATTATTAAGCATGTATTTTAAGGTCAGAAATCACTCGAGATTTTTTTGATTTTCCCAAAATATCATCACACCGGATAAATAAGATACTAATATCTCAAAATATTATTATGGGACACTAAGTAAGGATCTCTCAATAATATTTTCTTAGTACAAGTGAATTGAAGGATCATTCCAAAATTTTTAATGTGAAAGTTACTGCATGAGATAGATCTGACGAATCACTGCACTTTGAGCTAGCTTACTGCTTTCTGGGATTTGGGAACGCTTTTTGAGGTGGATTGGAAGCTGGCGAGGACCGGAATTAACTTTAGTTAATACAATCTATCGTAAATAATTAATTTATTATTTTACGTGCGTAAATAAAGGTATAAAGATCCATAATAATAAAAATTTAATTCATATTCACAATCAATGTAAGATGTTTATATCATCAACGAAATCAAATATCATCTTTAGAATAATTTTTAATGATGTGTCAAATTATGATTCATTAAAATTATACAAAAACTTTACATTCATAATATATATTAATTAAATCCAAATATTTTTATGTATATTAAATAATAATTTAAGTATCTAAAAAATGTTAAGCTAAGAATCTCTGGTAATTGCGGACCCTCCTACTCCTACACTGCAGTTACTGCAGCTGAGTTGCATGTTGCATGCGTGCTGTTCATCTTATACTGCTAACCGTTTTGCCTGTCTTTTTCCATTTTGCGAAAGAATGGTATTCAACTTTAGCATTTTTAGTAGCTTTTTAGTTTTCATAAACGTGTGCAAGTCAATAAATTTTGGGTTGGTAATATTTGAAAATAAATAATGTTCCAATCCAAGTACAATCCCTGGATCTTCTTTGTACCTAAAGTATAGCCGTAAGGTGATTTTGGGGTGCACATAGATTAGAAGAGTACTGGTGTCCTTTTTAATTAGATTAATTAGAGTATAATAGATATACACGTAACATTTTAGTCATTTTTTAACATATCAAAATATATATTATAATATTTATTCAGTATCTCGTATAATTTTATTTGACAGAATCATTTTATAATTTTATTTTTGTAAATTTCATAGATTAACTATCTATTTAAACTTAACTCAAGTCCTACAAAAAATACTTAATTCATCTATAATCGTAACAAATTTTAAATCACTTAACCCTCATCGTAAAAATCCTAATTCCTGTGATCTTCATACGAATATTACTAAAGTTACTGTCATATTGGCCAAATGATTTATCCGTGTGGATCGATATATCAACTTGTTATAATTGAAAACTACGTGAATATATCTAAGGGTGTGTTCGTGGATCTGTTTGGAGGGAAAAAGTCATCTGATCCAAAGATTAAAACAACATGCGGTTCGGTTCGGTTTGGATTGTTTCCATAAAAAAAATATGATCCGATTAAATGCGGTTTATATTGGATCAATTGATTCGGTTTTTACCGTCGACAAATTATTACATATTTATATTACATTAAACAATCAAAATTATAAGTCAAATTGAACAAAATCTTAAACCTGTATATACTTTTTTTTATGAGTAACCTATATATACTTGTTGATACATTCATGTAATAACATTTCAAAAAATAAGTCTAAAATAAATAAATATCATCATCCTCTTCTAGTTCCAGAACATTTACGTCAAATCAAACTAGTAAGTATTATCAAGAAAAAAATCAACAAATAAAAAATCAATAATGCAAAAATTAGAATAAACATATATTAAATTTATATATGCGGTTTGGTTTGGTTTGGTTCAATTTTAAAATAGGAATACAAAGAAATCCGATCCGATTCGATCGGTTTTCATAAAACAAGATCCAAAAAAATCACTATAATAAAATGCGTTTTTAACGACCGAATTTAGTTACCGAAACACATCTGTCGCGATTAGCTACCGAATTAACTACTGATTTTAAGCTTCTTAAAAAATGGTTTTTGATTTCATTCTGCTACCGAATTAGTGACCGAAATGTTGGGTAGCAAAAAAATCGGTAGCTATTTCCGTCACTAAATATATAATTTTGAAAGTCAGACTTGTTGATCTTTTAGTTACCGAATCTGCGACCAACTGGGTATTATTTTTTAGTTTCCGACCGTTAACGTGTCAGTAGCTAAAAACATAAGAGATTAGAGACGCAATTAGCGACCGAATGTGTTCTGTAGCTAAAAAAAAAACCTAAATCGAGTCCGTTCCCCCATTTTTCACTCTCACTCTCTATTCTCTTTCTCTCTGCAAAATCTGAAGCCTCTGTCGTCACTCTCCCTCGGTGCCCATCCATGCCGTCGTAGCTGCATCACCTCTCAACGCCATCCCCGCTGTCGCAGCTGCATCAGCCGCACCAACATCACCAGCACAGCTCAAGCTCGTGACTAGACCTCTCCGATTTCTCACCACCACCGTGCCTTGCCCAACCACTGCGTTGGTATTTGGTCAACCGGCGACCACCACCAACCCAACCCAACCCCTCTCTTCTATGTTCTCCTTTTCCCTTCTGATTATTTTTTCTCAAATCAAATCTTGAATTTTTGCCTCTGTATGTTTAAATTTGTTAAGTAACACAACACTTCTCCTTAATCCTTATCTGATTCTTGCCTTTGTATGTTTCAGATTTTCGTTGCTATTCTTCTCCGCTTCATTCAAGTATCTGATTCTTGCCTTCTCCCCTTAATACTCTTGCTCTGATTCTTGCCCAATGAGTTATGATTAAATTGTACAGAGAAAGACACATCGGATGAATGAGTTATTTGATACAGCTGCACTATATTTGTACCCTTAGTCATGAATGAGATTATATTGAAGAGAAAGACACATTGGATTAAATGGTTCTATTTTTTTGTCCTCGGTTTATGTCCTTTTATTTTCCTATTCAGTAGAAGTACAAAAACTGAGATATAGTGCATTTCTCTACCTTGTTCTCTATCTTTCTTTTTTTTTTTTTATATCAAGTGATTAACTTGTGTATTTATTAGTTAAGTGATGAACTTGCTAAATTGAATCAATTTTTTCCACCCTGTTTATTTTTATGGTTGTGTTTATAAAAAAAGTATACAACAAAATATGTCATATGACAAAAAATAAAAAGGATATATATGGGATACGATGAGAATTTAATCGTGGAGAATTCGGACCTTGTTGAACAATTAAAGCTGGCTGACAATGTACCGTTGAACTATAGTGTAAGAGTTGGAACAAAAATATAACTCATTGAGTTTTCGGGGTGTTTTTCTAAAGTTTATTACAAATGAAGATTTGGAAGCGTGAGACACAGGGTTATGACCAACTCATACAAGTCTAGAATGTCGATGGTATATTTTGGGGCTCCACCACTGCATGCCTTTGTTGCTCCAAGGAGAAAAACTAAATAGATTAATATATGGAAAAGAAGCTATTTTTTTTGTGTGCGCGCTTTTTTTTTTTTTTTACACAAATCTCATTTTCTAATTCTACGCCCTTTGAGTTTTATTTTTTAGCACCAAGATGTTCCTACCTCAAAATGACCTTTATTGTATTTTCCATTTCAACTGTTCAACCTTCATTCCATTTCAAACCCTTGATTGAAGATGAATATCCTGATAATTCTTTGAAGTTTTATTGAGTTTTCTGTATAGGGGTTCTTTAGTGGATGAGAATGAATTTATGATGCTTATGATGTTTATTCTACTTGGATATTGGTGGTATATGCTAATCACTAGGCCTTCTAGAATTTTTGCACAGCAGCACAATAGATTGATTAGATGAATAAGGTAGTTACTAATTAGGAGAAAAAGTTTTAGTTACTAATTAAATGTGAAAACTAATGAAGGGGGCTTAGTGTAAAATGAGAATAGATATGTATAGCTGCAAAAATACTTAGTGTGTTGCTTGGTGCCTTGATTTGATTGTTTAAAGTGAATGTTGCCATTATATTTGCTAACTACCATGATATGTAATGTTTCATTATCATGGTCTCCTTGCTCCTTGTTAAGTTGACCATATAAACTTTAATTTCAAGTACTAAGGGTTAAAATTTTAAATTTTTTTTATTAATGCCTTAGTTTCCAGTTTGAGATTCCATATTAATGAGCATGTGTACTTTAATAAGGTACCACTCATTGTATTGAATCTTGAATTGTCCAAGTTGGACAATTTGAGAAAAACCTTTTTCTTCATTTAGTTAATAGTTATTCATTAATTCACTTATTTTTTTAGTTGATGTAATTTCAGTATGATACATTTCCTTTGTTCTCTGGGTTCATACTTGATCATAGTGGATGCCACCGTGTCCAAGTTGTGTACACCGGAGACCAATGTGAAATGCTGTCGAAATTTCGTCAAGTATAAGGAATGAGATTTAATGACTGACTATTAACGGAGGGTTGAAAAGGTTTATTCTCGAATGGGATAGGGTCATACCATGTCATAAGAAGAAGATGGAGAACTTGGACTAAGAATTCTTGTTCTAGTTACCAGCGATGGAAGCACCTGAGTATCAGAGGTGGATGGATAGAAGGAAGGATTGTGGACATTTGACCCCTGAGTTCGTAGAGGGGGTGCTTGAGTTCGTTCAGTTTGCTAACAGTGAACAGAGCTATCTAAATCAAGTGAATCCAAAAATGAGGTGTTCTTGTAAGAAATGTCAGTGTCGACGATACCACTATGGGGACGATGTGATGGTATATCTCTGCGACAAGGGCTTCATGTTGAATTACTACTACTGGACCAGCCATGGTGAATCCGTGCCACAGATATCCCTGGTTGTGGTGGATGATTCATATTACGGTCTTGGTAAATAGAGGGAACATGCAATTCAATCCTTTCGAGCAGATGGTTATGGATCATGCTGGCCCTGAAGTTGGTCGGGTCATTCAACAGAATGTGGTACACATAGAGGAGGATCCAAATCCTGATGCACAAAGATTTTATGACATGTTGGCGGCTGCACAAGCTTCGTTGTGGGATGGTTGTCAGGATTACTCGGAATTGTCGGCTTCTTTGGTTGCTTTTAGCCTCAAGTCTGACTACAATATGTCGGAGGGTTGTTTCAATCGTATGGTTCAGTTTATGGGCTAGGTTATGCCGATTGAAAATTGAATGCCTCAAAATTTTTATCAAGCTAAGAAGTCAGTGGCAAATTTGGGTTTGGGTGTTGAGAAAGTTGAATGTTGCCCGAATGGATGTATGTTGTATTGTAATGAGACAATTATTGTTTGTAGATTTTGTGGCACTGACCGGTATAAGATCAAAACCAATAGAAGGGGAATTGAAAAAAGAATCCCCCTAACAAGAATGTGGTACTTCCCAATTACTCCTAGGCTCCAAAGAATGTACGCTTCAATGGCCACTGCACCTCACATGCGATGGCACGATAACAAGCAAAGAGATTATAGTGTATTATGTCATCCGTCAGATGGAGAAGCATGGAAGCATTTTGATAGGATGTACCCTGAGTTTTCTCAAGAGGCTCGAAACGTCAGATTGGGGTTATGTACGGATGGATTCAATCCTTTCGGCCAATATGGTAAAACTTACTCGTGTTGGCTGGTTATTATGACTCTGTATAATCTCCCGCCTGGGATGTGCATGACGAGGGAGGTTATGTTCCTGACAGTTATAATTCTGGGCCCGTCGAATCTGAAAAGTAAGATTTATGTGTACATGCAGCCTCTGATAGAAGAGTTGACCAGTTTGTGGAGTCATGGGGCCGTAACATATGATGTATCATTGAGGCAGAATTTCATGATGAAGGCAGCTTTGATGTGGACAGTCAATGACTTTCCAGCGTATGGGATGTTGTTGGGTTGGATGACTGCGGGGAGGCTCGGTTGCCCTTGTTGTATGGGGCAATCAAAGGCTTACACTCTTAATCACAGTTGCAAGACTTCTTATTTTGATTTTCACTGCCATTTCCTTCCACAAAACCATCCTTATAGGAGGAATAAAACTGCATTCAAGAAAGGGCGTGTCGAGACTGCTCGCCGTCCCACACGTTTAATTGGATAAGAGCATTGGAAGATGATTAAATCGCTCCCGTTATTCATGAATCTGGTGGAGAATCGGTACCCGGGTATGGCACCGAACATAATTGGACAAAAAAAGTATACTTTGGAGTTTACCATATTGGAAAATGCATCTCCCCCCCATAACATTGATGTCATACACACTGAGCGAAATGTGTTTATGAATATGTTTGACACGGTGATGGATATCAAGGGTAAGACGATGGATACATATAAGGCTCGATTAGATATAGCAGAAATATGTAAACGACAAGAGCTTGAGTTGATGGACATTGGAGGTGGCAAGTTTCGAAAACCAAAGGCAAAATATGTATTGAGTAAACCCCAAAGGGTAGCTGTATGTGAATGGGTTAAATAACTCAAGTTACCAGATGGATATGCATCCAACTTATCAAGATGTGTCAACTCTAAGGAAGGAAAGTCGCATGGTATGAAAAGCCATGACTGTCACGTATTCATGCAATGGTTGCTTCCCATTGCATTTGTTTCTTTACCGAATGATATTTGGAAGCCGCTTGTTGAGCTCAGTCAAATTTTCAGAGTGTTGACTTCCACAACATTAAATGTTGAACAATTGCTGGTTATGGAACGTGAGATCCCTGTCTAGTTATGTAAGTTGGAACAAATATTTCCTCCGAGCTTCTTTGATGCAATGGAACATCTTCCCATCCACTTACCGTACGAAGCAAGAGTTGGTGGTCTAGTTCAATATCATTAGATGTATCCCTTTGAGAGGTATATATCTCTTTTAATCATAAAATGCGTTAGTCTTATATATATATATATATATATATATATATATATATATATATGTTTTCATAAATCACAACATCTTCAAACAGTCAACCAATATTCCAGGTTCTTGCTTCCATTGAAAGAAAAAGTGAAAAACAAGGCTAGAATAGAAGGATCTATTTGTGAAGCATATTTAGTGGAGGACGCATCTACTTTTGCTTCTTTTTACTATCCGTCTGACATAGAAACCAGGAAGACTAGAATACCACGTAATGTTGACGTAGGTGAAGGTTGTTCATCTAGTCGTCAAATATCAATTTTTAATTATCCGGGTCGTGTGTGTGGTGCATCAACAACATCTTGGTTGGACGCACGTGATGAGAAAGTTATTGAGTTGTATGTGCTTCAAAATTGCGACGAGGTGGAGCCATATTTAGGGTAAGTCTGTATTCATTAATTTCTTGTTGTTTCTACTATTATTTCCAGTTCATTAATTTTTTCTTGGTTCTTCTTACTAAATATGCCAATAAGCTAAAAGAGCTTGATGCTGACATTTCGGACTCCCAAATTCAACAGGAGATTGCCAACCATTTTCCTAATTGGTTCGAAAATTACGTAAGTTACTTACTTTGTAATTCATTATGTACTATGTCCTCGTAACATGCTTTACATACTCCAACATTATTTCATATTCATTATGCAGGTTCTAGATACTGAAACCAAATTGAAGATCCGATGTTGAAAGCTTTGGCATGGGGCCCAAAAAGAAGAGTTGAAACATGCGAAACTTATATTATAAATGGCTATAAGTTTCACACAAAGGGATGGGGTCAAGGCATGAAAACTTCTAATTCCAGTGTTTGTGTACGAGGGACCAACGGACAATTAGAGGATGATTTTTTTTGGATATTGACTGATATTATTGAATTAGAGTATTATGGTCATCCCAGTAAAAACTTAGTCCTATTCAAGTGTGAATGGTTCGATACTACTCCCAACAAGGGCACAAAAGTAAACAATAGGTATGGAACTGTTGAAGTTAAGCAGTCACGAAGATATAAAGTATATGACCCGTTCATACTTGCACAACAAGTCGAGCAAGTTTATTACGCATCGTATCCTGAGTGACATCAAGACTAGTTGGGTGTAATTAAGATAAAGGCATGCAGTGCGATCACAGATAATATAGTTAGTCAACCGGAGACAGAGCCTCCATACCAAGATGTTCATGAAATTGACGGGATCCAAGTAGTGCTACATATTGACTCGGACAATTACAATGATATTCTTGCAGATGCTCGGCCTGGGGATGAGATAATTGATACTGGAGTATTGGATCAATATGACATGGACGAATCTAGCGAAGATACATATATAACATCCGATGGTGAGAAGAGTGAGCGTGAATTTAGTGATAGAGATTCCACATAGGTAATTTATAGATAAACACATATATCAACTGGTTTTGTTAAGTTTTGTTATTTGTTGTATACCCACTAGACTGATTATGTTGTGAATTGAATAAGAAACAGTCAACATGAGTGAGAAGATAACTCACATGTTTTGGTCTAGAAAACCAAAGGTTAGGTTCCAACAAATGTTTGTCATTTATTGATTCATATATAAAGATATATGTGGATTAGATTGTAATACTTGGTTTTAAATTTGTCTTCCAAACAGATGGCAGACGACGCTGGTCATGGCGGACGTTATAGTCGTGGTCGTCGTGGTGGGAGACAGGGTTCCACCCATCCACCCTCAACATCCGACCATCTCAGAGCGAGCATAGATGACTCTGTCGTAGTAGCCACACCGTCCACACCAGCCACCCCGGTCACACCAGCATCGTCCGTACAGAATAACGAGATGGAGCCAGCTGAGCAGCCAGGGACGAGAGATCCCACTGATCGGAGGATTTGGCTTCACCCATATGGAACCAATGAGTAAGTTATTTATTAATTATGATTGATTTTATGGTTTGTAATTTTGGTTAATTATTACTAATGCTTACTTGTGTATTATATATTATGTGCCAAAAGTTTTGATCCTCCAGAGGGGCCTAGTAAACAGATTTCCAGGTGTGTCAGGGGCCAATATAACGCGCCCTGGCCCACATGGAAGAAAATCCCGGATGCCGTTCGGAAAAACTGGTTCACTCACGATTTCGGGGTAAGTTTCATTTAAACTCCTAGAGTTTATAATTAGTTTGATTATATTTAAGTTTCATCATTTACTTATTTTGATTTATTTCAATTTCTACATTTACTTAGTTTAATTTATTTCAATTTCTATATGATCATTATCTTTACTTGGTTTGATATTTTCTTGTCTTACAGGCACATTTCAGATGGTTGCTTGAACATGAACGAGAGATCCGCCGAGCATTTGAGACCAGAGGGTCTTCAATAGTCAAGAATGTTATGACCAAGATTAGAGATAACAAAGATAATGGTGATTGGCTCCGATAATGGTGATTGGCCCCGCCCCGATGTGCCCTCGGGCTTGAGGGATTACTGGGCCACCGATGAGGAGTTCCTACATAGGAGCACGGTCGGCAAGCGAAATAGGGCCGCAGAATCTGGAGCTCCTTTGTACATAGGTGGCTCTGTGTGTAACACCCTGATTTTTTCAAGTTTTTGTTAATTAAACAATATTTATCAATTTGTATTTTATTGAAGGGTCTAAAGAGTGAAATAAAATAAACTGAGATCATAGTCAAGCTCTAAGATATCGTAGGAAGCTATGGTTAAATTTTGGGTCGAAAACTCAGACGGAGTCCGGTCTGGGTTTTTCACTGACAGTAGTGTTTTACTACTATAAAGACATAATTTGGACCCGTGAACGAGACAGTTAGTCTTAGAATCACGTTTCTTACATTTTTGCTAAAATGAGTCTTGACCTTCAAAAATGAAAATAATATAAACTATTCGGACGAAAACTCGAACTGGGAGCTAAACGGAGCCGAATAGGGATTTACCGGGACCCGCTAACGGATAAACTTGATGTCACATTAAGTCACATCATCTCGGGAAGCGTGCCAGGACTCGCCAATATCACAATGACAAACGAAAATATTTGAACGCGTTCACACTGCAAAAAGACCAAAATGCCCTTGATCTTTTTCCTAAAGGACATTTGTGTCCCTAAAATATCTAAAAAGTTGCATCACCTCAGTCTCTCTCTCTCTCTCTCTCCTCAAATTTGACCAGCTTCTTCTCTCTTTCCCCTCCATCATCTTCTTCTTCTTCTTCTTCCTTTCTTTTCTCTTCTTCCTCCATTTCTCCATTTTCTTCCTCACTTTACCTCCATTTTTCTCAAGCTTCCACAAGGATTTTCAAGAAACTTTGTGAAGAAAATTTGATCACCTCATCCTCCTATATCATTTAAGAGGTATAGACTTCATCCTTGAGCTCTCAATCTTCATTTTCTTCATTAAATTTCATGAGTTTCAAGTTTAAGCTTTCAAACTTCAAAAATCCCTAGAAAATTGTAGAAAAATCCTTTTAATGCCAAACTAATTTCTATAATCTAGTTTCATCCTCTACTATCATAATACAAGAGCATGAAATCAAATAAGCTTTCTATCCTATTTATCTTAGAGAGGCTGAACCTATGACTAGTTGGGGGAAATGGGTTTTGTTTTAATTTTTGTGAAATGATTCTTGATTTCACCTATTTCATTCCATAATCATGTAATCCAAGTGATTAGGAAACCAAATCAAACTCTCACCAATTTTTAATGGTGATGGCCGAAACCCTAGTTTGTTGGTTGAAGGGGTTTTGGTTCAAATCCTTGACAAATTGATCATAGATTACGTCTTAGGTATGCTTAAGGATCATTGATCCAAGAGTTGGTAGAATTTCAACATCCCTAGACTATTTAATTATATAGGGGCAGAACCTTGGTCATTTGGACTAAAAGGTTTTTGATTTAACTGTATTGATTTCTGGTTGTGGTTTGTTGTAGAGAATCCGACGGTGTTCGAACGTTCGAAAACACGCACGAGTGACAGTTGCAGAGCCGCAGTCGGAGTTGGACGGGAACACTTCTAAGGTGGGGGAAAGAACCACAATATCGTCGGGGAGGCAAGATTTAAAATAATATATATTGATATGCGTAGGGCAACCCAAACCTTACTAGAGGTCGTTTGACCGATAGGTTGATATTTACTGTATGTTGAGGATGTATGTTCTGCGATGGGATGTTTAATATATTATATGTGATATGTGTGTTATGCCTATTATATGCTTATGATTAATTAAATATTATTCATTTGGGAGTTGATATTATTGTTGAATCTGTTTCTGGTTGTTATTGATGTGTTGTTGTGACTGCCAATGCCTGAATAGAGATAGGCAGTAATTTCTGATGAGTTGGGAGATGAATATGTGGTGAGAAAGTCAAGGTGTGTATATATATATATATATATATATATATATCGTAGTGCCCAACCTAGAGATACAGTTGATCTGTTAATGTTGTGATATAAAGTCGATACCTGGTTAAGTAGGAGGAAAGTTGGTCGTGGTTGCTTATAAGTCGTGGTTGAGGCACTAAGTGTTGATCCTGAGATGAGTCGGTGAGATTCATGTTGCATAGTTGTTGTTCATCACTATGTTGGTATACGGGCGATTCCGATCTTGCCTGCGGGGAGATGATTGTACCGATTAGTTGTTAATGGACGGGCGAATATCCTGACCTGGCCTGCGGGCGGGGGGATATGTCGTTACCGTAAGTTGCGTTGTTGACGGGCGAATATTCCGACTTGGCCTGCGAGCGGGGGGAATGTGTCGTACCCATGAGACGAGTTGAGCCTACGGGCTATTGGCCGAACCTTGCATTACGGGGGGTGGCATAGAAATGAATGAGACATCTTAATCTATTGGGGATGTCACGTCGTGATCTCGTCCATATAGTCGTTAGTTGCATGAGTGTGAGAGATAGTAGTTAAGAGAGAATTATCTGGGAGTTGTTTGGTTATCACTGCTGTGCTGCTGAGTGTTGCTATCTATATAAATTATTTTATATAGCTTTTTTACCATATATGATGAATTGTTGTTTCTTATCCCTTATATTTCCTCTATCTTGTATTCTCTTTATTCTCGACTGTACAAGAAGATCCTATTGACGAACTGCCGGAGGAGATCAATGGCATCCCTGTTGAACCAGATGCTGGCGGGAGAGCCCCGGATCCCAATGCTGGAGGACTTTAGAGCTTGAGGTTTTATTACCCTTGCTGTGGTCATGTTGGGGTTAGTAGTATTAGTTGTTATGGCCAGCGTATGGGATAGAGTGAAATGTATTTTGGGGCCAGGAGAGGAAGTCATGTATATTTTATTTTGCTATCATGCTTTCATTTCAGTTTTCATTGCGTACTCTGAGACTTGTATATTTGGTGTCAGCTGCTGTAGGCTCTACTGATGGAGTCACTACTCTTATGTCTAATATTTCCGTAATTTTGTATTATCACGTTACGCTGCAACGTTAAGAAATCGAATTGGGTTACCAATAGGACCTCCAAGAAAGGGGTTGTCTCACTGTGTCTATTCCCGACCATCATAAAAGGCTGGTAAGTTAATTTAAATTTAAATTTATGTTTATTCATATATTCATATATATTACACTCTTTATTATTACTTACAAACTTAATTGCTACTTTATATATGCAGACGAAAGCGAAGAAGAGACTCCCCACATCATTTAAGGTCTTGGAGGAGACCAAGAGGACCAAGGATGGGGTTTGGGTCGGGAAGGCCAAGAATATTGCTGTAAGTTATTGTTAATTACATTTTATTCATATTTTTTTATATTTTTTTATTTTTAATTTTTAATATTTAAAAATGCTAATGTGATTTATTATGCAGGAAAAGTTTCATGATAGACGGGGTGATGCCACCAATCAGGGGTAGGAGCACTCTGCTGCCTCTGACAACACCATTTTCTTGGAGGTGGTGGGTGGTAAAAACAAGAAGGGTGTTGTGTATGGGTTGGGTCGGATGGGGGATGAGTACTTGGCCTCATCGACGTCACTTACTCAATCCGATCCTGGCCCAACCCCCGACGTATGGGAGGTTATCGCCAATCTCAATGCTGAGCTGGCAACGAAGGACAACAGGATACACCACTTGGAGAGGATGATGGATCAGATACAGAGAGAGATGTACGCACTGTTCCAGCACTTGGGATATAGGCCCGGCTCCTCTAGTGCCGTTCCACAAGATGATTCACATGTTGATCCAGGTGCCGATGATGAGGATGATGGCGAGGACGATGATAGCTGGATTCCCCCACCCCCCTCAGCACATTGATATTATATGTTACATTTTGTTACTACCACCATTGTATTACATGTGTGTTATTTTTACTTGGATATTAGATATTGTATTAGATGTTTATATATATGATGGATTTGTATTGTTGCTTGAGTTCAGTATAATTTTATGCAATTTATCTCTGTTTTGTATGATTAAGCAGGGTGGTAATTTTGGTAAAAGTTTGGTATTTCTATAAAAAAAAAAAATTAAAAAAATATATTTCGCTACCGAATAGGATTCAGTAGCTAAAGAAAATATATAAGTAGCTACTGAATAGGTTTCAGTAGCTAAACAAAATATAATATGTGGCTACCGAATAGGATTCGGTAGCTAAACAAAAACATATATTTAGCTACCAAATTTTAATGTGGTCGCTATTAGCGACGACTCTAGTTCATCGCAATTTTGGTCGCTAAAATGATAACAGAGAGTGATTATGAGACCACTTCAGCGACCACAATATTTATATTTAGTTACCAAAATTTTCCGTAGCTATTGGCGACCGGCTCGAAAGTCGGTAGCTAAAGCATTTAGCTACCAGCATTATAGTTACCAACTCCATGTGGAAGCTAATTCGGTAGCTAAATTGTTTAGCTACCAAATTTTAGATAATAGCTATCGGAAACATCGGCAGCTAAACAACATTTTTCTTGTAGTGAATCCAATAGACATCGATTTTGTTCGATTTTCAAATTTTTTAAATCGGTTTGCGATTTTCTTTTTGATCGGTTTGGATATAAACACCCGTAGATATATCAACTTCTATTTTCTGGATGATTCCTTGAGAATTGTATCAAAATTAAAGGAGGGGATAATCTTGGTGTGAATAGGCATTTGAGCATCTCCAATTAATGGTGCAACTCATTGAAATAGTTTAATTCCTCATTTTATAGATTAATTCTACAATGTTATTACATCAAAACTTTTTACTTTATATTACTTTAAGCAACTTTCCACTTCAATGGTGCAACTCTAAAAAGTTATAGTGCTTAACAACGATTGCTTCTATAACAGTGCTTATAGCAGCCAGAATCACCTTAATTAACTCAGTGTTTATAAGTCTTCCACATTACTTCTTTTCTTTTTTTAAAGCTCCAAAGTAGGTTCTGAATTGGAATCCAAAGAAAATTTCTGGGGTGGCTGTTCTGAGTTGAATAAAATTAATTGGCTGAGTTTGGACCGGGTGTGTTTGTCGAAGCATAAAGGTGGCTTAGGGGTGAAAAGTTTTGAGCTTTTCAATCTTATTTTATTGTCTAAATGATGTTGGCGACGTTTGGTGGATAAATCAATGGTTTGGTACAAATTAATTTGCTTTAGATATGGCTCTCCTGATGCTATTTTTTTAGATACTTCTCATTTATCTTCCTCTTCTATTTAGTGGAGTGATATTGTATATCTATCTTTGGATTTGAGAGTTGGAAATTCTATCGGTTGGTTCTCTGATATTGTGTCTTGCAAAGTTGGTAATAGGGAGCAGGTGTATTTTTGGATGGATCGGTGGCTTGGTAACTTTTGTTTAAACGAGGCTTTTCCCCGTTTATTTCAAATCTCCACTGATAAATCCGCTCTTATTTTAGATATGGGAGTCTTGTGTGAGGATGGTTGGAATTGGGTTTGGAGATGGTGTAGGAGGTTGTTTGTTTGGGAGGAGGAGCTATTGGTCCAGTTAAATACTATGCGTGCGGGTGTGGTGTTGAATCAAAATCAACAGGATGTCTGGCTTTGGAGAGTTGATAACTGTAGGAGTGTTCATATCCAAACCGATCCAAAAGAAAACCATAAACCGATCCAAAAAAATCGAAAACCGAACAAAATCGATGTCTATTGGATTTTTGGGATTTTGTTTTGTGAAAACTGATAGGATTGAATCGGATTTTAGATTCTTTTTTTTAAAACCAAATCAAACTACATATAAAAATTTAATATATGTTTATTCTATTTTTTGCATTATTGATTTTTTCTTTGTTGATTTTTTTCCTAATAATACTTACTAGCTAGTTTGATTTGACGTAATTTTCTACTATTTTTAATGTTCCAAACATAAAAAGATGTTCCGGAACTAGATGATAATATTTATTTATTTTGAGACATATTTTATATAATGTTATTACATGAATGTATTAACAAGTAAATACAGGTTTAAGTTTTTGTTCAATTTAGCTCGTAATCTTGATTCTCTAGTGTAATATAAATATGTAATGATGTGTCGGTAAAAATCGAATCAACCGATCCAATCCAAACTGCATTTAATCGGATCGAATTTTTTTAAGGATGCAATCTAAATCGAACCGAAATGCATGTTGTTTTAATCATTGGATTGGATGACTTTTTGTCTTAAAACCGATTCACGAACACCCCCATAGCTCTAATCATTTTAGGTGAAGGCAACCTATTATTTTCTTCTTTCCCAGGAGCTTGCTTTTAATGCTTTTCTGATGTCTAGGGGCTGTTTAATGAGTTTTGGCTTTGTCACGTTCCTTCCAAGGTTTTAGTCTCTTCCTATAGATTATTGCAGGATCGGTTACCCACTAGGATATTGTAGCTTCATCATCGTGGGATTATCCACGATCCAAATGGTGTTTCTTGCATTTTTTTGTTTCGAGAACCAAGTGCATGTCCATAATGTTTTTTTTCTCTCTTGTTGTTTCTTTGTATAAGTCCGTTCTTATATTTATGGTAGCCAGTATGAGAAAAGAGAGAAAAAAGGGTCGAAGAGTTTTGTATATGAAAACTAAGTATTACAAAGGAAGTCACTTGCTTATATATGAGCAAATGAGCGGGATCAGTTACAAACTTGTTACAACTAACAAACTAACTTTGTAACTATCTAACTAGTTGCTAAGTGGGCTCTGAATTGGGCTCAGACTTCTCAGAATGCTTCATCGTGGGCTGGTCTTCCAATGATAACAGTGATACCCCCCCCCCCCCCCCCCCCGCGCAAGCTGAGGAGTGGAAAATGTTAATCAAACTCAGTTTGGAGAGAAGGTGCTGGAAAACTTTGGGAAGAAGGGCCTTAGTGAATACATCAGCAGTTTGGTCAGTGGAAGGAATAGGCAAGAGCTTCATGAGTCCAGATTGGCAACGTTCTCGCACCACATGACAATCAATTTCTAAGTGTTTGGTGCGCTCATGAAAAACGGGATTGGCTGCTATGTGCAAGGCGCTATGATTATCACAATACAAAACAGCCTTCTTAGAGCAGGTGATGTGGAGATCAGCGAGCAAGAAAGAGAGCCACTGCAGTTCACAAGAGGCGGCTGCCAGAGCCCGATACTCTGCCTCGGATGAAGAACGGGCGACAGTGGTCTGCTTTTTGGAACGCCATGAGACAAGGGTCTGACCAAGAAAAAAGCAATAATCAGAAATGCTCCGTCGAGTATCGGGGCAACCCCCCAGTCAGCATCAGAGAAGCCCATCAGCTGGAGAGGAGAGTCCCTGGGAAAGAAAATGCCTTTGCCAGGACTGCCTTTAAGGTAGTGGAGAACCCTTTGGGCAGTCTGATAGTGCAAAGATGTGGGGTTGGAGAGGAATTGACTCAGCTGCTGAGTAGCAAAACAAATATATGGGCGGGTGGTGGTGAGGTAGAGCAACCTCCTAACAAGCCGTCGATAACCAGGAATGTCATGGTGCGGAGGACTGTCAGCGTGATGAAGGTACAAACCAGGTTCTATGGGAGTAGTAACCGGTTTGGAACCAAGAACACCACAGTCTTGCAGTAAATCTAGGCAGTATTGGCGCTGGCAGAGAGTGATACCCCGAGCAGAATGAGCAGCTTCCAAGCCTAAAAAATATTTGAGAAGCCCCAAATCCTTTATACCAAAAGCTGAATGTAGTGTGTCCTTAACAAAGGCAAGCTCATCAAGGGAATTCCCAACAAGGACAATATCGTCAACGTATACCAATAGAGCAGTGAAAGAACTTGTCGTGTGTTTGACAAAAAGGGAATGATCAGAACTAGCGTGAGCATAGCCACAGTCTAAGAGCAAGGAAGAGAGCTTCTCATACCACTTTCGGCTGGCTTGTTTGAGGCCATAGAGTAATTTGTTAAGCTTGCAAACTTGATTGGAGGAAGAACAAGTGATGCCAGGAGGAACCACCATGTAGACATCTTCTTGTAAATCGCCATACAAAAACGCATTATTTACATCAAGTTGATGGATATGCCACTGCTGGACCGAGGCTAAAGCTAGCAGCAGGCGGACTGTAGTGATCTTGGCCACCGGAGAGAACGTATCAAAGAAGTCTAAACCCTCGGTTTGAGTGTAGCCCTTAGCAACAAGGCGAGCCTTGTCCCGCTCAATGGAACCATCGGCCTTTCGCTTTATTTTGTAGACCCATTTATTGCCAATGGGAATCACACCATGTGGGAGATCAACAATGGACCAAGTGTGGTTAGCCGCCAAGGCCTCCAATTCGGTCTTCATGGCAGCTTGCCAACAAGAGTGTTTATTGGCCTCAGTGAAGGAAGTAGGTTCAGTCATGCTAGCAATAGATAAGACATACTTGCGATAAGGTGGGGAAAGGTTATTGTAGGAAAGGTAGTGGGCAAGAGGATGGAAGGTACTAGAGGAGACTTGGTTACAATGGTAGTCAAGGAGGTGAGAAGGCTGCTTTTTGATTCGGGAGGAGACTCGAGGTTGAGGTGGAAGTAAGGAGGGTAGCGGGTCAGGTGTAGGCTCAGCAACAACAGGGATAGGGGGAGATGGATATGAATCGAGGGTAGGGGAGTGGAGTGGAGGATGAGGGATGGGATCAAGGTACTGCCAAGGTGGATTAGTAGAGGTAGAGGTGGTGGATTTGTAGGGGAAAACCAGTTCATGGAAGCTAGTATTCTTGGAGACCAAGATGGCATGGGTGTGCAAATCATAGACCACAAACCCTTTTACCCCGGGCTTGTAGCCAAGAAAGCAACACTTGTGAGCTCTCGGGTCAAATTTGGATCTTTGTGCCATGAGAGTAGAGATGAAGCATAGAGACCCAAAAACCTTCAACTGAGAAAGATCGGGTAAGCTGCCATGAAGAACTTCATAAGCACTCTGGTCTTGTAAGACTTTGGAGGGAACATGATTGATTAGGTAGGTGGCATGAGTGACTGCATAGCTCCAAAACTGTTTAGGTAGACCAGATTGGAATAAGAGAGCCCTTGCCACATCGAGAATGTGCTGATGTTTTCGCTCAACTCTCCCATTCTGTTGAGGGCTCTCAACACAAGTACTTTGATGGACAATGCCTTGAGAAGCATAAAAGGAAGGCAGGGAGAACTTAGGGCCATTATCTGTCCTGATTTTCTTGACTGAGTTGTTGAACTGATTTGCAACAAACAAAACAAACTTCTGAACTTGATTTTGAACCTCAAACTTCCCTTTGAGCATAACAACCCAGGTGTATCTACTGTAGTCATCAACTATGGTCAAAAAGTATTTGTGACTGTGTATGTATGAAACGGATAAGGGTCCCCAAATATCCATATGTAACAATTCAAATGAATGTTTAGCTCTACTATTACTGATAGGATAAGATGCTCTCTTCTGTTTAGCAAAATGAGATACATCACATAGTCCAACTTTATTCAATTTCACATAAGGGAGTTTAGTACATAACTTCTGCAAATGAGAAGAAGATGCATGTCCTAGTCTGAAGTGCCATAATGCACTCTCAAGTATAGTAACTGAATTACAACATTTATTTCTAACAGAAGCAGGTAAAAAGGAAACTGTATCACCAGGTAGTGTAGCAGAATGGTGATCGAGGTAATAGAGTCCTCCAATCATTTTACTCGAACCAATCATCCTTTTTGACTGGTCCTGTAATGTGCAGCATGTATTAGAAAACTGAATGGTGCATGATAAAGCCTGTGAGAGTTTGAGACTGAAATCAAATTGAAGGCAAACATTGGAAGATAGAGAACATCATGAAGAGTAATGGATTGTGTCAACACTACAGTGCCTGTATATTCTGCAGAAGCTATACTTCCATTCGGCAGTTTTATGGGAATAGCAGTGATTCTCCTATAAGATGCAAATAATTTGAGGCTACAACATATGTGATCTGAAGCCCCTGAGTCAACTATCCATGCATTGGCATTACTAATTACTAAACAACAAGTGGCAAGAGTGTAGGTACCTTCCATATCAGTGGCGCGAGTCAGTGAGCAAGCCCGGTTCACTGAGAGAGTGTTAGGTGGTCCATCAGTTGCCAACCTCCCAGAACTGGACTGCAGCAAAGATCGTAGAGCCTTGCACTCTTCTTGTGTGAAACCAGACATTCCAAGGTCCTTAACCGAACCATTGTACTCACTCCTGCAATCAGAATCGTCATTAGCAAGGGCACAATTTGCAGAAAAACCATTGCCTTTGGACATATAACCAGGTGGAAAGCCATATTTCCTATAACATGTATCTATAGTGTGGCCATTTTTGCCACAATGAATACAAAGTTTACTAGAGGAGGAACCTTTCCCTTTTGTATGAAACTTCCTGTTCTCAACAGCATTAACAAGAACCTGATCATCTTCTCCAAGTCCATGCTGCCTCTCATGCTGCAAGACCATAGAGAAGGCTCGATTCAGAGGGGGCAATGGCTCCATAAGGAGGATTTGCGATCGCACCATAGCAAAATTATCATTCAAACCCATGAGGAACCTCATTAGCTGATCATGTTCTCTATAATTCTTCACACTTTTCATCGCATCACAAACACATTTAACAAGACAAGTACATTGTGGAATTGGTCTGTAATTATCCAATTCCTCCCACATGACCTTCAATTCGGTGAAATAATCGCTGACTGAGTGTGTACCTTGCTTGTATTGGTATAATTCTTGCTGTAATTCAGCTACTCGAACCGAATCCCCTTGCGCGAACCTCTCCTTCAACTCACGCCATACCTCTGCAACATTCTCAACATATACAATACTCTGTGCAATTGAGGCGGAGACCGAGTTCAGAATCCAAGAATGTACCAAATTATTGCATCTTTCCCATGCATCAAAGGTAGGATCGAATTTATCTGGAGGCGGGATCGAACCATCCAAAAACCTGAATTTGTTTTTGGAAATCATCGCCCTCTTTATCGCACGTGCCCAAGAATGGAAGTTTCTGCCATCGAGTGGTGGATTTACCAACGCAATTGCTGGATTCTCACTAGGATGCACAAAATATGGGCTCATCGATGGATCCGGTTGAGGCGATTCAACAACGTGAACATTGGACGAAGAACCATTGTGATGGAGCCTCGACATCGTGAATACGCAGCTAAGCTCTCTCTCCTAAGAGAGCTTTGATACCATATGAGAAAAGAGAGAAAAAGGGTAGAAACTCTGTTCTGTATTGATTGAATATGAAAACTGAGTATTACAAAGGAAGTCACTTGCTTATATATGAGCAAATGAGCGGGAACAGTTACAAACTTGTTACAACTAACAAACTAACTTTGTAACTATCTACCTAATTGCTAAGTGGGCTCTGAATTGGGTTCAGACTTCTCAGAATGCTTCATCGTGGGTTGGTCTTCCAATGATAACAGTGATAGCCATGATGGGTCTTTGTGTAGTTCTTCCTAATGATGGTTATCATCATTATGTGCAACACGATCTCTTCTTGAGGGGCAGGAAGTATAGAAAGATCCGCTATATTATTTGGCATGCAACATCTTGGTGTATCTGTTTGATGGGAAATATAATTGTGTTTCACGGAGTCACCTTTGATATGATTGTTGTTTTCGCTCATGTTAATTATCTCTCTTGGAGTTGGTTTATTAATAAGGAGGGTAGGAGTTTAGGAAGATGTTTTTCAGATTGGTGTATTAATTAACCCTTTGGACTGTTTGAGGCTTTGTCCTTCGTCATTTAGATTTCGTTCTTTTGTATTAGGGTTTGAGTGTCCCTTGTACTCGTTTTAATATATCATTTTGCTTATAAAAAAAAGAGTGCTTACATCAGGATATCATATCATTGGGGCTCCAACAGTTCTACCGTGTAAGAATAAGTTCTTATTTCTTAAGCAACTCCTATTGGAGATGGCCGCTATTCTTTATCCTAGAAAATTGTTAGATTATTTGGAGATTTGTTTTCCACTGAATTCGAGGGGATAAAATTTATTGGTAATGAGGAACCATTATGTGAATTTGATTTTTATTTTAGATTAAGTTTTCATGTTCTTGATTGGGATCATTCTAGAATACACCCTTTAAAATAAGGTGTAGTTATGCACCTTAAAGGTGGACCGTTGATTTTGATTTAGATTTGATGAACGGTTCAAATTCCAACTTGGAACTTGTATAACCGGCAACCATTTGGGGGGAAAAAATTATTGTAACAACAATCCTTGTTGATTTCTATTTAGTCCTTAAAAAAGTTCAAATTTAAAACCTCACTGCCCTCTCCTTCGCACCAACTACATCAGCACCGCTACTTTCACCACCCTCACCCCCACCCCACCCTCACCAGCACTTTCACCACCTCCATGCACGACCACCACATATCCCGCTATCCACTGCGCAAGCCAGCGGTGTCTCCACCATTTGTAGAACCACCAGCTATCACCGCATTGGAGCCAGATAAGAACATTTCAAGTTTTCATCTTCATCAGTCCTTCCTTCCTGCAATAACCAAATACCCATTTCTAATCACAAAAAATCATTCCTCTTTCTTCCACTCTCTTCACTTAAAAGCTAATTTAATCTTCATTTAAAAAAAGAAAGAAAGAAATAAAATTTGTTAAAAAAGAACAAAGAGAGTGTTCCACATACAGATAAGTGGGCGAGACGATGGGGGCATTTATCGTCGAAAGGAACCCATTGAGAGTTGGATTTGTCATACTAGAGCATGATTTCACGACCCATAAGCTGAAATCATGATGTGGGAAAATAAGGGTTCAATTCTTCAATTAATGAAACTGGGTACGAGTGATCCCTCCATGAAAAATTCGAAGACAAGATTTCATCACCAAATTCATCAACAATCTCGCTCCAATAATCAAAAGGATAACTCAAGGCCTGCTACTTTAGTTAACGATGGGGCTGACTACTCTAATGCTTTTCGATCTAATCAGCCCAATAACATTCCTCATGCAATTTCAACTGGAGGGGATGCCGACACCATTGATAAGGGTGTTAATAATCCTTCTTTGGTAAGGATAAGAATTTGGATGACAAGGCTGATGATATTGAATCGATTGAGACCATCGATTGTGTCTCAAACTCCATTACACAAAACTCAGTTTCTGCTGCTATTGATTCCATAACTACATGTGATTTAACAGTTAGTGGTAAGAATTTTGAGACTCTTGTGATTAATTCAACCCTTATGCATCCTAATGTTATTCATGATATGAAAATACTTGCCAAGTATTTGCGAGATATGGGTGAGGAGGACCTAGAGAATGTCTTTCTCTTAGCATAGGAGTTGAATAATGATAATGTTGTTGTGGTTGATTCTAATTTCATAGTGGTTTTGTCTAAATCTTAGAAGTACAACCTGAAAAAGAATATAAGACTTAATTTTAGATTTAAATGATTCCTTTTTACATGGGTTTTGGTTTATGTCCCCCCTATGATTTTATTTTCATTATTTTTCTTCTTTTTATCAATAAATTTATGGTGACATAGGATCACCTTGCCTTAAAAAAAATCTCACTCTTTTATATCTCTATATATGATTGATCTGATTCTATTGTTGTGGGTGGCACAACAATGCATGGATGGGTTAGGGAAAGGTTTCTTTTTCTGCTTCTTGGTGCAGTTTGTATTGTGGAAAATTGGTGCCTTTGCACTGGTGGTGGTGGACGTGGATGAGTTTGCCGGAGAAGAAGGAGGAACTGTGGTGGTCAAAGACTCTTTGCAATTATCTTTAATTCTGGGTTAGAGTTGTAAATAAAAAAATGGCTACTTTATTAAATTGTTACTCAGGAACCTACAAAATCACTTGATGTATGATGCATCATAACTAAAGAAGGTGCATTATAAAATCACTCGATTGATTGATAAACACAAGTTTGACATGCTAGGCCAAAAGTAAGTAGAAATTTCCCTAGTGTTTTTGTGGAGGCAAAGGCAACCTTAGTCCTCCCTCCTCCCTCCTCCCTCTCCTCCTTTAGTTAGGATTATTACAATAAGAAAATCTTGGGTTCGGATCATTTAGACTTTAGTTTATGATTGGAATTGAATTGAGTTTCTTTTACAACAATTGGACTTTTTAAAATTTGGGAAAAAAAACTTTTTAAGGGGATTGTGTGAATTAATAAAATTATGTGGGACGAAATACAAACAAAATATATTTTTTTCTTTGTTCGAAACCCACCATAATTTGGGTCTTTGGCTCCCTAGTGGATCCATCGGGGTGTCCCCACAGCTTCGATCCTTTGGATCGGCTATGAGACTAATCTCCGGTTCGGCAGTAACATACGTCCGATGTTTTACATACGGAGTTAGATTGTCCTCCAACTGGACAACTCCAGGAATTGAAATTGCGTCATTTTTCCTTTGGGGAGAGTCACATTAACAATTCTTTCAACACCAAGTTGGTCATATAACATATATTTTGACACTTTAAAACTATGACAAAAATATTATATGTATATTTGTTCCATTTTGATTGGGCCGAATAAAAAGGACACCGATTAGCACCCAAAAAAAGGATACTGATTACCTTCCAAGTTTATTGGCAATGGAGAATTAAATCACCCACGTAAGAGAAACAATTCTTGAACGTCAACATAGGGGCACCATACGATACCCTTTGTTTTTTTAATGTATTTTTTAAATGCGTATATATAAAGAAGATAAAAAATAAGTGAAAGATAAAGATAAACACATACGGTATCCAAATTTTGATGTTCAAATAATATAATTCCCAAAGTAATGTGGTTATAAAACTGACATACATAACAATGTGATTTTATATAATAAAATAGCTTACATTTACTGTATAATTTTTATATTTTAAGTAATCGAAATATTATAATAAAAATTCAATAATTTTTTAAAAAGGTAACACAACATGACAATGAAAAATATTTTACATCGTTAATTTATAAAAATTAAATTCTATAAATTATATATCCAAAACATTTTGGGGGAAAATTTTTGTTTATGATGAGGCAATAAAACGAAATTTGTTGTATATGATGCAAACCTACTATTTGTAGTAAAGCTAGAGCATCTCTGGCCTTCACAAGATTCGCGTCTCTAATAATACTCTGAAGATAAAATATACTTTAAATCTTAGCTTCTCTGTTGCAGGGACCATTTGAGAGAGGGAGACAAATTATGCTCTGTTTAAAAACAGGGAAAAACCTAACAGAAATTATATAATAAAACAGAGAGAGTGGGAAGGAGGAAAAAAAAATGATTTTATTTTTTATAATATAAAAAGTGAGAGGATAAGAAGATAAGATGCATGTTAATTATATTTGCACAGAAAGTGGTCCCTTACCTTCACCTCTATAACTCTATTCATATATATATGATTCTGCAATTAAATGGGATTAAATTTACTTTCACCCGAATTGCGTAAACCTACAAGCTACAGCTAAAGTGAAGAAGCAACCTTTCAGGTTGTCTGGCTATTGTTTTTATATGATCATTGTTGCTATAGCAAACCATTTTCAAACCCTGTGCTAGGAAAAAACAATATAAAGGAATAGAAGGCATCACACTAGGTACGAGAACTTTTTTATGGTACGAAAACTTTTTTTCTAATTGACAGTGAGTAAACAGCTAAGTCTTCTTTGCACTATATATATACAATAAGGTTTATATACTAAGCTGAAAAGTCAACTCTAAAAAGGTTAAAATTGGTTGAAATTGATCTTGCACTTGCGGTAGTAACTACTTGTAGCTCAACTAATTAGTTTGTCGGTGCACCATCATATTATGCGTTTAGGACCAGTTTAGTTCCAACAGTGAGAAACCAGAGAGACAAATGGAGAGAAAGTTTTATGTATTTCTTGAATATGTATATGTATACAAGCGTCTTCATGCCTGCATGTCCTGTCATCATGTTCTATTTATAAAATGTAATAAACAAACATAAAATGGAACTCATGTTGATGAAGATGCACCAAACAAAGACAACTTAATTGATTAAGTTAGGAGCTATAACCGATTATCAGGGTTCATCTGGGAAGCAACCTCTTGGCAGAGATGGAGTAATCGATTATCCCTGAAGCAGAATGTTGGCAGAGACAACATAATTGATTATATTATGCAACACAATTGATTATCGTGCAACAGTAGTTATGTAATCAGTTGAGGAAGTTGGTTAGTTATTTGGTAGCCACAACTAACTTGGATAATTTAAAGACTTACGAGCATTGTTGACTTTACAAGGATTGATGACTCATCAAACTATTAATTAACGATTGTTGTATAGATATCTATATATTCATATATCATGTAATAGGAAAGTAGTGCTTCAAGATGAGAGGGGATGTCAGAGATGAAGGAATTATATGATAATTCATAAACCCAAAAATAATAATATATACAAGATTATAGCATATTATTATTAATCATGCACGTTACATACAAGAGATAGATCAAGAACGTGTACCTGACACCGAAATAAGGATTGAACCCTCATGTTTAAAAAACTAGAATGAGAGCAAACTCCCCTCAATCACAATTGGTTCATCAGGCTTAGAATTAACCGTCTAATGGGATAACGATTAAGTAACCTATCGTATGAGGGCAGGGACCTCTCATTGGGCATTAATTGAATAGCCTAACCCATCACGGGCTATTCAGAACATAAGCCCAATACAATTCATTATATTGATAAAATGCTATTAACCATAATTAACATATTAATTATAATTCCAGATAATTAATTAATGCTAATCCACAATTTTGATTAATTAAAATAATTAATCTAACATTCTCCCACTTGGATAGCATTAATCAACTATCGGAACAACAAGAATTTTATGACTAGAATTTCAATTATGGTTAAAGCACGTATCAATCAATAGTCTACGAAACATAAGCTTCAACGCTGCAGAAATGGTATCCGATAGGGAAGCAAATCATACATGTTAAAGACTTACATTCCATATAAAGAATAATGTATTTGGAAAAGCATAATCAAGTTAAGAGTAATATGCAATCCAAGTATGGTCCAAGCATCTGAAAATGCTATAAGAGATATGATATATCAAAGAGACGTCATCTCATCATATCTCATATAAAATAATTTCAGACTCCCACTAACCCAAAACACCATAAGACTTTAACTAAAACATGAGTTGCAGTATTTCGATAAACTCCAATAGTTAAGTCTTTGGTTAGCGGTTGTCCAAGCATGTTTTCTCTAACAATATGTGCTCAACTCAAGTCTGAAATTTGTAAATGCCAAAACATAATCCACATGTGCCTAAGTGCTCATAATAGCCCAGTAATAAGAGCGATTACATATGGGCTAAAACAACAAATGCTCTATAATATTTGACATTCAATTAATCCAAATTCTACTAAATAAGTGAATATGCTAATCTAGAAACAATTAGGAAATTCAAGAATCTCCTACATGGAAGACATAGACACTTACTTTAAATAGAATGATACTATAGATTAATGTGGCCACAAGAATGTAAATAATGAGCAATCACTTAAGACTGTTGGTCCAAACATAATATTTACAAGTACTTCAAGAATGCAGAACGTCATACTCGATAGGAGTACTAACATTATACCTGCTAAGTACTTATATATCTGTGACCTATCAGAATGTGGTATTTTGGGTCAAAAGAAACACAATATAATTGCATGCTAAAGAGATTAATGTGCAATTCCCAACAAATGGCATTGGCATCTACTCGAGATGCCTACTGAGATTCAACAGATTTTATATATATATATATATATATATATATATATATATATATATATATATATATATATATATATATGTATGTATGTATCTCAGTACAATAGGACAAAACTAAATAACAATGTCCTTTTAAAATATGTCATATAATCACAAAAATGCGCGCACAAATATATGACAATATAAGATTAATAAGTCTCGAGACACAACAATAGTGTGTACACACTCCCACTAATCCAGTATACCTAAACAAAAATAGGATTTCCATTAGAGCCCACTAGCATTAAAATACTTTAATGGTATAATATTTAACAGTGGGATCTTAGCTCTGCAGTATAATATCTAAAATGAGTCTAAAACTCATCATCTTTCTCTCTTTAAGAATGTGTTTATAAAATAGAGAGAAATAAATTAGCGCAAAATTATCACGAGAAATGGTTACATGATAATAATATGAAAAACCAAACATATAATTTATCAATAGCAAATCTTTACCAAATTTGGGTATCATAGTTAACCACATATTCTGCATATAGAATTAAGGAGATTATAAGTGTCTGTTTGACACTTAATAACATAGAATCTCCTCGAGTCATTAGCAAAATAAATTCTAAAAGTATTTTATAAATAAGGTAAGCTTCATCACATGAGTGAGATCAAAATCCCTGATATAGTTTTTTTTTTTTAAAAAACAAAATATGAGATCACTTGCAAGTTTTCAACAACTCACTCAAAAACTGATTTCATGTATCGATGGGTTTAGTAGATCGGTGGGTTTATTATCCCACGTACTTGAGCACAAGATTAGGTTACCGCAGCGGAAGTACATGAGACCTATATTTCACTATAATTGAGGATATAAAAACAAATAGTCTGTAACTCCCTCAAGTATTATATATTAGACAATATTATATTGTATCTAAAAAAAACAATAATAAAAAAATATTGCTTAGCATATCCCAAATATATCATTTATAATGATATAGAATAATGATATAAAATAGAGAAATTATTCTCAAGAAATATTGCAGACTAATTGGGGATTTAATTATATTTTCTTAACAAGGATAGGAGTTCAGTATATTTTAATATTCTCGAAAAGACTATAATATCCTCAATATATATAGGTCCACACAATAAAGCAATGACAAACAATATGTGAAGAAGAAATCATGCTAGTTAATTGGGCAATTACTAAGGTAAAGATAACGTATCAATACAATCCCACTTATGGGATCTTAATTACAATATTCAAGATTCTCCCACTTGATAGAGAAAATAATTGAACTAATAATAAAAGAATATTCAAAAAAGGTTTAAGAGAATATTCAACTATTTTTCTCTATCACATAATGAGAAGATTAATCCAATAATAATTGCAATGCATTTGAGTAAAAAAAAAGTTTCATTTAACACAAATTTGCATTGCGATAGACAAAAACAAAAAAAAAATGTTTAACATAATATTGAATTACAAAAGAATTATGCCCAGTTAACTCACATGTCAAGTTTCACATAATAATATAAAAGTTGTATTTATAGTTTTGACGTTAGGCAAGAAGGATGTTATCATAGACAACAGGGGAAACATTTAATATGCACAAAATAGAGAATTAAATGATTCCCATTTACAGCCAACTATGCCATTTAAAGAGAATTTCTTATCTACTGTAATCCCGCCTAAGGGTCCCGAATTACAATAAATAAGAAATGTAATAATACAATGTAAACAATGGGCTAATAACAAGGAAACATTTATCGTATAAGAAGAGGATTAAATGATTCCATATACAAAGTCAAACACGCCCTTCACAAAAAAAATTCCTTACTTATCATAATCCCGCCTAAGGGTCCCGAATCATAATAAGTAAGAAATCTTTTACATTGTATTAACCAAAATTCCCATTTAAAAGGATTTTCAACAAGCAGTCATGTGCAAATAAATTCAAGACATGTGCACTAGTATAAGTATGAAATAAACATGACTTTATCCACATAAAAAATATAACAATAATTTCATGATCTCAACACTTTGACATGAAAGTGTACAATAACAAAATTTATTCTTTATTATTTAACTGAGTCAAATATATAAAAGTGCATAAAGCAATTTTATATGTATCCCAAAATAGAACTCCAAAAAAAAAAAAATAACAAGATGTGTTATCACACCTTTACATAAATACTCCCACTGTAAATAAGAATATAATTTCAAAATGGAGTATTATAACGAGCAATCAATGAGTTGATTGCAGAGTCCCGCAATTTAATAATATTCTAGGAAATAAACACATTCATATACAATTGCATTGTTTCAGAATGAAAATAGCCACAAAAGTAGAATAATATCTTATAAACAAATTTTTCCTTATATGCAATTATATAATAAGTCAAAAATAAAGATTTTGCAACTAACCTCGAAGAGTGTCATTCATCTTTGTGTGTAGAGCTTATGAGCTTTGATGATTAATATAATAATAATATTATAAAACCTTGTAGATTGTCAACTCAAAAGAAAAAACTCTAATTATAAATCATTACGATTCATATAGATTACAATAATGACATAATTTTCAATTACCTCGAGAACTGCTCAACAAAATTATCTTGATGATATTTTACAAGTGAGCATATTAATAATAATGAGGCAATATAATTACAGGATTTGGCATAAAATAATACACAATTTCATTATTCACTAAAGTGTAGGATTTAATTATATTATAATCCAAAATTTATTTTGTGATTAAGACACATGATTAGAGAAAAAACTTAGTACATATCTGTCACAAAATTAAGAATAATAAATTATTTATGGATCTACATTAGTGAGAAAAACATAATGTATATTAGAATAATTAAAAATAAATAATTTTGCCAATTTGAATCAATTTAATATACATAAATGACATAAAATAATATATAGTTTAATAATTCACTACATAAGTTTATTTAATAAAAAATAATGGACTTAACTCATAATGATCCAAAATTTAATTTTGTGACTAAAACTAATCATTAGAGAGTGTCAATGATATATATATATATATATATATATATATATATATATATATATATGTCACAAAAGAATAGAATTAGAAAAATTTGTATTGAAAAAATGAAAAACAAAGTAGTGAAAATGCAATATATATATATATATATATATATATATATATATATATATATATATATATATATATATATAAATAAAATATTAAATTAAGCCAAAAGAATAATCATATTTGACACTTTAAGATTAATGCGTAATCATAACACTTTTAATGAAAGAGTGCAGTACACAAAAGTGTTATTGGCACCGAGGGAATTTTCACAAAATATACAATGCACAAATCTTATATCACCAAAAGATTCTAATACCAATAGGGTACTTGAACAATTATTGATATAAGCATAAAACAAATAATAAATTGTATAATAAAAAATTATATTAATAACAACACACCGATAGGGTATAATTATTATTAATATAATACAAAATATAATTAAGAGAAATCTTAATTTTTTAACTCACATAAAATTTGCATAAAAGTACCCATGATAGGTGAGATTACAGTTATACAAATTAAGACTAATTATGCTTCAAAGAATATGATAATTTCATATCATGCATAAACATAAAATAAATAATCTACATAAAGGCCTAAAATTAATCCAATAATTATGATAACACATTAATAGGGAGAGATTATAAAATATCAAAGTGTCACTAGCAAAATAAGGAATAATCACAAAAAATTTCAGACCCAAATTTCGAGAGAACAATATTTTAAATTACAGATTATTCTTAAATTTAATGGTATTAAATATATAGGGGTATCCAAAAAATTCCCAAAAAATACCAAAATATCAAAAATATTAAATAATTAATTTTGGAACAAAAAAATAAAATTTCGGGCCTTAGAGGTGGGCCCACGCTCTTACACGCGCTGGGCCCCACGAGTGGGCAACACACTGAAGCTGGTTACTTCTTCTTCACCCGCAAAACAGATAAACGAGTCGTATAACCCGCGATAGGACCCGGTTGTATCTCTCACATACAGCCACAAAATGCCACAATTTTTCAGTATTTTGTTCTACTAACACTGATCTATGGAAGCCCCAAAAAAAAAAAAAAACATTTTGAGAATCATAAACCCAGTTTTGAGAAATCAAAGATTGAAGAGAATAGGGATTTTCTGAAGGAAAGAAAGAAAAAAAAATGAAAAGAGTAACGATGGGATCTCACTATTCCGACAACTAAAAGAGGTGGGTCTCCAGGTTTATGGTCTCACAGAAGCTACGGGAAGAACCCCTCATTCTATTGATGGATACATAGAATGAGATTGGAGAAAATGCAAAGTATTTTAGGGTTCTTAAAAATAAAAACTGCAAGAAAAAACTTTTCAAAAGGAAATTGTTCTCTCGTTCTAAAGCAAAATAATGGCTCTGATACCAAATGAAGGAATTATATGATAATTCATAAACCCAAAAATAATAATAGATATAAGATTATAGCATATTATTATTAATCATGCACGTTACATACAAGAGATAGATCAAGAACGTGTACCTGACACCGAAATAAGGATTGAACCCTCATGTTTGAAAAATTAGAATGAGAGCAAACTCCCCTCAATCACAATTGGTTCATCAGGCTTAGAATTAACCGTCTAATGGGATAACGATTAAGTAACCTATCGTATGAGGGCAGGGACCTCTCATTGGGCATTAATTGAATAGCCCAACCCATCACGGACTATTCAGAACATAAGCCAAATACAATTCATTATATTGATAAAATGCTATTAACCATAATTAACATATTAATTATAATTCCAGATAATTAATTAATGCTAATCCATAATTTTGATTAATTAAAATAATTAATCTACCAAGAGAGTGAGAGGAGATTGAGAATGAACGGGTTCATTCAATAACAATTCTATCTTGAGTGAAAATCAGATTGATTGTGAGAGAAGAGAAAAAATGGATAGGAGTAAAAATATCAATCTTGGGTTCTTAGGGACATGGTGTGAGACACATGGTAAACAAGAACTTGAAGGCATGGTTGAGGACGATTTCTATTGTGAAGATTTGCATCTCTTTGATTAAGATAGTGGATTTGTTGCTCTTTTCCGTGAACATATGTCACATTGACTGAATCACGTAAATTCCGGTGTTCATCTTCTATATTTTTTTTCCTGTAATTTCGATTTGTCTTTGTTATTATTTGTATTCTTCTTGATGTGGCTGTCTTGTTTCTCTGTTTTGAAAACATGAAGCTTCGTGGCCCATAATTCACAACAATCTCAATAGTGTCCTTCACTCTCTATAGTATATTCTTTGTTTTTTTGTACTTTTTGAAGTCTTCATTAGTTATAGATATTATAGATATCTCTTAACAAAAGGTATTGTATAGACATCGTGTTTATTGGGTACAATCAATCAAATTTTTAATACTCATTAATTAAAATAATTTTTTTGTGTTACATTAAAATAATAATTTTAAAAATAACAAAATTCTTACTAAAATTATCTTAAAGTTATCTTAAAATTTTGATTGGTTGTGCTCAATGACTACATGCCTAAAGATATATCCTCTTTTAAGTAGTTAAGTTCATCCCCATTGCTATAAGGATGGGAAAGAAGATGATATCTCTCAACTGTCTCGCCAAAAAGAAAGGATTCATGTTAAAGTGCAATGCATGATGACTGAATTAATTGTTGTATGAAATAAATAAATCCTATAAAAATCTTGATACTTTTCTCTTAAAAAAAGGAGAATAAAATGAGATGATCCAAATCCTAAAAAAAAAAAAAATACATGTGGGAAATTTGAACCTGTGCATTTAAGTGATACAGCTATTTTACTTGTAAAGAGAAAAATCAAACAAATTTTACACAGCATCTCTTTAAATTTTACACAAATTAAAAGCTTTTTACTATTTTTTGCAGATCTCTTTTTCCTCTTTCTTCATTGTTAACTGAAAAAACTTTAAAAAGTGGTCAATGTCATTTTTATGTTCCTTTTGTATAAGTAACATTTCTTTGAAGGTCGTTTGATAAACAATTTTTTTTTTCCGCGAATCATGATTTTCAAAAATTGTGATTCTTTCAAATGTTAAAAATATGTTTGATAGGTCTTAAACATTCCTAGAAAAGTTATTTTGAAATCTTTAATTCTCATGTTTGATTTAAGGGCACATTTCTTTTAAATTTTAGTATTATTTTCAAAAAATACTCTTTAATATAAATTAATTAAAAATTAAAAATATTATAAAAGTGTTAAAAATTAAAATAATTTCAAAAAATAGGGCAGACCAGTATTTGTTCATCCTTTTTGATTTTATACGAGGTTCTTTCCTCCCAAACAAAAATACATTTTAACATAATATTAATATTATCCACGGAAACTAGGATATAAAAGTCTTTTCAAATAATAAAAACTTTCTCATATCCAAGGAAAACTAGGATTCTAACCCCTCCCATAGGAAAGTTTTTGGGGGAAACATAGCCAGAAACATTTTTGGGAATTCTAGTTTCATGGGAATGTGTTTTTTGAAAAAGCATATCAAGCATGGGAATTTAAAATGCTCAAGTTAGGATTCCTGAAAAACTAAAGAATTCCTCTATCAAACGCTCCGACGCTCCGTAAGTGATATTCTAATATGATTTTTAAAAGCATCAGACAGTTTATTCACAGGAATTTGGAATTGTTTTGTCAAAAATTAATCTAACAGCAATAATTTTGCTTCTGTATTGATTATTGAAGAGCCCTCACTTTTGAGCCGAAACTTGAAATTTGCCAAATTTTTCCAATCTTTAAACGGTAGAAATAGGCCTGATTATCTTTGCATCAGAGGTTTCATCATAGGTCCAATTCGTTGGGCCAAACTAAAATTTAAAGCTGGTTTAGTTTGTCGGACGGAATGTTGGATTATTAGATTTGGAACCCAAAAATCAACCTGGTTGAATGACAGTTATTTAAGATAGTTTTTGGTACAAGTAATGTTTTAATATTCCTCAGAATGTGGGTATGAGAATTAAAGTTTTTCATATTTGGTACAAGTTGTTTGGGAATAAAATTAGTGAATGAAAGTTAAAAGTTCTATTCACATATGTGAAGGTGGGAAAGAAATATTACTGAGAATGAGATTTCCAAGAATACGATTTACCTAGCAATGAAATATTCCATGAACCAAACGCCATCATCTTGCTAATTAGTGCCCTAAGGGCACAGTGTTAAAGAATCAAGAAAAGGTAAGATTTTAGTGGTAAACTAAAAAGTTCACTTCTTAATACATTAACTACATCACTTCCTCATAAAATTTTACCTCTTTAATTCCTTAACCACGTTAGCATTTTCCTTTTTTTTTTAAGGAGAATGCTAACGAGTGTCATAAGAAATCAATAAGTTTTCATTGGTAATTGATATATTTAATATTTGAAGAAGATATGTATTTAGTTTTCCAATAAAAAATTGCTTTTCTTGGATTTCATAACCAATACCCTTAGGACACTCGTTGGCATGACTTTTTTTTTTTTTTAATAATAGCACAGAAATAAACACCAACCTCTCTAGTCTCTTCCCAGGTTGTTGGGACTTGGGACATTAGGGGCGGATCTTCTAACGTGGTAACCTCCCCAAAAAAAAGTTATTTGTCCCTTCAAATTTAAAAAAAAATAAATATATCCCATTAATTAAAATAAGGTTTTGTTTACTACAAATTAAAAAAAATGATTTTCATATAAAATAATTTAGAAATTAATTTTGAGAAATTTTTAAGTAAAACAGAAGCTAATTTGTGTTTACTAATAATCACAAAATGATTTTAATGAGAAGCTAAAAAAATAGCTTCAAATCTTTTCCATATTAATCAATTTTCCAGATTCTCATTAATTAATTTCAAAAGCTAAAACAAACAACTAGATTCATAAAATAAATAGTAAGCATAATTGCTACAAATTTAACCAAAAGTTCAATAATTCACTTCAAACAAAATTAAAAAGTTCAATAGCCCTAGCTGATAGTTGTGATGTTTCTTGATAATTGTATCTTACTCATCACAAAACAACTCTTTTCCTTATTTTCGTGTGCCACATTCTTTCCTTCCGTATAGCTTTTAATTTCATCTCTTTCTTTTCTTCTTTGTTTGTCTCTTTCTCTTTTTCTTGGTCGTCCACTTGCTTGCCTCTTTCTCTTCTTTTTTGCTTGTCTCTTTCACACGAAACTCAAATTTTGTTCACCATTTACTAGACTGCTACAACAATCAACCTACATCGAGAAGGAGAAATGGAGGTTCTCTTCTGTTTATTATGTGAGTTTTTCACTCTATTTTATTTGTTGTTCCTTTTCTTGGTTGAGTTTTGTTATATTTTGTCTCTAATTTGAAGTTCATATACCCTCTTTAAGATATGAATGATTTATTTCAAATAAATTCATAGGATTGTTTGCTTGAAAGAGAGGATAGCAGCCCTTTAAGTGAAGGTAATTTATGGTTATTTCATTTAACATCATGTTCAATTAATTGTGTTATCACATTTCTAAAGTTTAATACATTCATATTTTATATAGTAAACAATCTTTTTGGGTTTGTCTTTTTGTACTTTTGTAATTTACATGACATTTACAGCAAAACATTGTTAATATGCATTTTATCTCATGCAATACAAACATTTAATATGCATTTTATCTCATGCAATACAAACATTTATTTTTGTGAAAGAATATTTTAATATATGATATATGTATTTTGTCTCTAAATATAAATATTGTAAAAGATGTATATCATTATATTTTTTATTGATTACTAAGTATCTTTTTGCTCCTTCAATAAAAAAATAAAAAAAGTATCTTTTTGCTCCCTCAATAATTTTGTAGAAGATCCACACTATACATACTTAAACAAATTTTACAATACTGACCAAAAACCAAAATAATAAATTGCAAAAATCTAATTATGCTCTCCATTTTCTTTTTAATTTGTTGTTTTTTTTCTTTGGAGTGAGTGGATTTTATTGTGTGCTAGTGGTCTGGTTGTTGCCGTAGGGGATTTATTTGTCATTTTGCTAGTTTTGAGACCATTAAGGGAAAATAACCTTTAATATAAAAATTATTCTAAAAAATAAAGTTTATAAAAAATTAGTGAGTCCCCCAAGATCAAGCTGGGTTGGATTGCATTATTTTTTACTCAGAAAAACTGGATTGGCTATAATGGGACTATTTCGGATGTGTTTGTATTTTCATTTGAAACTTACGTTTGTTAAAAGCAAAAAAAAGTTTCTTTTGCATTGGATGATGTTTTTATTACACTTATGCCATTACAATCTTCAGTTTGATTATGTCAATAGAAATTCAAACACGCACTTAATCTGCGAATTAAGTGAGTTTGAGCCGTGTTAAGCCCCTCTCACCATGTTAGGGGAAAAAATTAAGAAAAAAAATACAAAAAAAAAAATGTGTAACTTCCTTTCTGCTGAACCTTTTCATCTTCTGAAGTCTCACCCTTTCTCTCCATCTCAGTTGCACACCGTCACGACTTCAACCACGCTAATTTCTTCACACGAATTTGAAATTCTTCTGTCAAAACTTTATCTAACAGCAATAATTTTGCTTTTGTATTGATTATTAAAGGGGGCCTCAGTTTTGGGCTGAAACTTTAAATTTGAAATTTGCCCAACTTTTTCGAGCTGTAAACGATAGCAGTGAGTCTCATTTTCTTTGCATCAGAGGTTTCATCAGTAGGTCCAATTCATTGGGCCAAACTAACATCAAGGTTGGTTAAGTTTGTCCGTTTGAATGTTGGATTATTAAATTTGGAACCAAAAAATCAACTTGGTTGAATGGCACTTATCATTTTTTAAAAGTCTTCCTAATTAGTGTCTTAAGTATATTGGTAAACTTTGCACTAAGAATTATAACTTTTAAACTTTGAAAAAATTGAATACATCATTTTCAAAACAAAATTTCTTTCTTTGTTTCCTTAACCAATGCATTTGAGACACTAGTTTGCATTTGCCTTTTTTTAAATATGGGCCTTGAAACAAACTGCAACCTCTCTACCCAGATTGTCATACTTTGTTGAAAAAACACTTTGGTGTAATTCTATAGGTACATTAGATGTTATTTTTTAATGAGAGTAGAATATGTGTGATAATTATTACACATGTTATATATTCATTGATGAGATGTTATGGATGTCCTATCGGCATTTGAAAAACAAACACTTAATGTATAATATTAATTAACCAAAAGCAAAAAAAAAAAAACAAAAACAAAAAAACAAATTGCAAAAAATTATCTATGCTCTCAATTTTATTTTTGGCTTTTTTTTTTTTTTCCGGAATGAGTGGATTTTATTATGTGCTACTGCTTTGGTTGTTGCCGTAGGGGCTTTAGTTCACATTTCGTTAGTTTTGGGACAATTAAGGGATAATAACTTATAATAAAAAAACAGTTATTCTAAAAAATGAAGTTTATAAAACAAATAGCACTATTTATTCTTTCATCATTTATAATAGACTAAAATATTCTTTTGGTCTCTCATCTTATTTTCACAATTCGATTTGGTCATTTATCTTTAAAAAGATCCGTTTTAGTCTTTTATCTATCAAACATTACATAAAGTGATATTTTTCGTCATGTCTCCATTAATGTTAGCGCACGTGACAGCTACGTGATAATCTAGGCAGCTGAGTTGGCATGTCAAACATGTGGCAACAGTATGTGCTGGAGCCAGTGGGAGGACCAAATTGAAACAAAAAAATAAGATAAAGAACCAAATTGAAACTAAGAAATCAAATAAAGGATCAAATCGAAACCGTAAATCATATTGTGGCAATCTCCTTCCCCAAATTAATGAGCTGGTGGCGGTCTTTTTAATGACATTGATGATGTTGCTAAGCTTGTTTTGGATATGCATAGCTTGCATAATTGTCATATTAATAAAGAAGATAGGAAACACGAGCAAAAGACTTGCTTTATTGCAATTGGATTGCACAACCATAAGAATGGATTGAAGATACATGTTGAACTTCAGCTGCTGTAGAAGGGTTGTGTCGTGAAAGTGGAGCAAGGTAGACAATATCTAATTTTCCAGAAACCCTAGTTCATTAGTTTGGGGAAAAAGATCATTGGGGAAGAAGTCACTGTCACAATATGGTTTAAGGTTTCGAATTGGGCCTTTTTCTTTTGTGTTTCAACTTGATACTTTCATTGACTCCAGCACATACGTCACGTGAATGACATGTCAACTTTGCTGTCCAGCTAATCACATAACTGCCACATATGCTAACATTAACGGAGACATGACGGAAATGATTATTTTGTTTAATGTTTGATAGATAAATGGCTCAAACAGATTTTTTTTTAAAGATAAAGGACCAAATCAAATTCTAAAAATAAGATGAGGGACCAAAAATATACTTTACCCTTTATAATACTTCCAACATTTCAAAATATATATCTATCATTTAAGCTTTTTCATAAGGATCAAGAAAGGTATTAAATATTTTTATGATTAGAGAAATATAATATCATTTGACTAAATTTCTTTCTTGCTCCATTAATGGTTTTTTTTTTCCTTTAATTTAGTGGATATGCCAAAAGATAAGGATTAAGTTGAAAATCGTAGACACCCACTTGTTTAGATGAGTATTGTTCATAAATTTTTTATTTTTAATCTTTCTTTATTTTTTCCTAAAAAACATAATTAAAATCCCCACCTTACTCAATTCTGTTGGAAAATTCAATAAAATAGAAGCTTCAACTATATCTTATTGTTTGACCTTGGTAATACACTAAACAAACTGTAAAAGTGAGTAATAACCCATAAGCCAACCCATCTGGTCACGAAAAGATCAGGCCAGGTTGGATTGCATTGGCTTAGAAAAGCCTGGACTGACTATAAATGACTCACTTAATCTGCGAATTGAGCAGATTCGAGTAATATTGAGTAGGGTTGACTCACCGGGCTAGAGGGAAAATTTAAACAAAAATACAAAAAGGAAAACATGTCACTTCCTTTTTTATTAACCTTTTCATCTTCTTCCCCTCAAACACTGAAGTATCACCCTTTCTCTTTCCCTCTCACTTTCTCATAGTCATGACCTTAACCACACCATCAACGTCCGACAACCAACAACTCATGCAACGCCTTCTTCTTCTTCTTCCTGAACGACGCGACTAGATCAGATCAGTATGGGAGTATGCGAGACTCAAACCGTTATTATTATCACTCTTGAGATCTTCACTTCTCTGGACTTATTTTATTTTTTCAATCCTTTTTAGAGTCCAAACTCCAACCACTTTATTTTTTAATTCTTTTGGTAGTTTTTTCTCTCTCTAGAAACCAAAATTTGTTTGGCTTTTTATTTTAACCAATGACATTCTTTTTTAGTATTTTTTAAAATTATAGTGAACCAACTCGTTTAATCCACTAATCCACCACGAGTTATGTTGGGTTTGTCAAAATTTGGTTCGTCACTAAAGTGATTCAACCCAACGAAACTCGTTTTTCACTCAACTCATGATGAGTCATTCCGAATGAGTCAAATTGGCTCACTTTTTGGAAGAGGAATTGGAAGGTGGCGGTGGTGAAGTGTCGTCTCGAACCAGCATCAAATTTATTTGGAAAGCCGCAAGCATGTCTTCATTCGGATTCGGACAATTACCACTTGTCAACAACACAAGAAAGAGGAGGAGAAAGAGCAATCCAACAACAAAATCTCCTCAACTTCTGTTCTATTCTTATTCCACACATTGTTTCTTCTTCCTTTCGTCTTAAGAATGGAGGTGTTGGATCTGTGGTGGTTGTGCTTGCTCTAACTATTTAAACCTTAACTAACCTGAACCAACAGGTGTGTGTGTGAGAATGGCGGTGGAGTATTCAAATTGACTCACTTTGACTCTACTGAATCATATTGAAAAATAACAACAGACATATTTATAATGTAATTGTTCCGGTAAATGACAATGGTGGTGGAACCATTGATATTGGATTTTTTCGTACTGAATCCCACCGGAACTAGGAGAGGGCCAACCATCAAGTACACCAAATGTGATATTTTCTATGCAAGTAACTTTTAAAATTATCATAAAGGTTAAGTTTTGAATTAATTTCTTTTTAGGTTTTTCAGGGTATCTCCACGCGCAATTGCGGTACTAACCCCACGAGGTACTAAACGACATTGAAGGGTTGACCTCATCTCAACCAGGTTTTGAATTAATTTCTAAAGTAATGTAACTTAAAAAAGTTGTTGCTACGAATGTTTCACTTTTTAAGAAAGTCGTGGTTAGTCCTTATTTTGTTAAGAATTAGGCCTTCTAAAGTTAGCAAATAAGTAAAGTGAGAAAGTATGAGTGTATCCACCTTTGATTAGTTCAAGTGAGTTGAGGTCACAATGCACTTTAATAGATCAAGAGTGGATACACCCCTACTTTCTTACTTTACACTTTTACTCACTCTAAAGGAGCTTTATCTTTTTTTTTTTTTAAAATAAAAAGTTGTGGTTCAAAACAACAATTTAGAGAAAAGTAAGTCGTTGTGTAACACCCTGCTTTTTGTTAAGTACTTTATATAAGCTTGTTTGGCTATTTAAGTTTGTTTGGACAAGTTATAATTGTTGGTTAAGGGCTAAGTGGGATTTTTGGCTTAAAAGTCCATTTAACATAAGCACGGCCATGCTTATGTCCAACACGCCCGAGCTTGCCCGCGTGTCTTATGACCAGTTGAGTCACAAGCACGACAGTGCTGTTAGTGTCGACGGTCATGCTGTTCGTAAGCACAGCCGTGCTCAAGTGTGGACAGCGTCTCACTGACGCTAAGACCAGCACGACCGTGCAGAAGGAGTGCATGGCCGTGCCATGCGTGCAGCTTATATATGGGCACAGAAATCGAGGGTTGCGTTTTTAACTCTCATTTGGTGGCTGCTACTACCCTAGTGCGGCCATACCCGCCCCGTTCCTTATCACCGTCAAGCTCAGTGCATTATTGGGGTTTTGGAGACCTTCGATAAGCTTTTGTTAAGCTGTGCCAGCTGTGTAGGTAACGTTTCTACCCTTTCTTGGTTTCCTTTCTTGTTATTTGATTGGAAACTGATTTGGTTAATGTTTTAGTTGACCAAGGCTTGGATTCAGACTGAGCCGTTTGAGAGGACATGATAGGTTTGTTGTATGGGGCTATTGTTGTTGGAACCTTCGAACCAGGTATGGGGAGAAGGATAGTGTAACCACTAGGCAGTGGGGGTAATGTCAGATGAGGGGATCCCATGACCCCGAGATTATTTGTATGTTGTATATTTAACATGCCTGTTGCTATAAATGTTCTTTGTTGTTAATAACATGTTTGTGGTTTAATTCAATATGCCAATATTTTATGCATTGCTTGTTATGTTGGTACTTAATGGTATGTTTATATCAAAATTGTTGGTTGAGATGTTGTTTGAGACGACTCGCCGTCCCGTCAGTAGAACCTAAGATATTAACTAACCTTAATCACATAATAAACGTTAGCGCGCCTTATTAATACGAAGCGAAGCGGAAAATTGAGAGCGGAAGCAATCAAATACACGGCACGCAATGCTTCAGAGTACACAGCTTAAAATATAAAGAAATATATTACATACATCATTGCCCCATCAATAGGGCTACAATATAACATAGTATATGCAAAGTATATTAGTACAAACCCAAAATAAAAGTACGAAACGTAGGCTGAGAGACAATCCTCCGGCTAACCACGATCACTGCCCAACCTCTTGAGGCTAGGGTCCGTAGCACGTCCTCTGGCGTCAGCTCGTATGGAACGCCATCTAGCTCTTCAACAAGTGGTTCCTCTGCAGGATCTTCCTATTAAAATAGAAATAACACATACAGAAAAAATAGCAGGAGATAAGAAACATATATCAACAATATGGGAGAGGGGCATCAGTACAGCATATATATGTACATCACACAACACAGATAACATATACAACACAACATCACCCATCTCTTAAGTCACTCATCACAATCAGCTCAAACATCATTCTCTCAAATAAGCCTATAAAAGGATACTAGTCCCTATGTATATGTTGTCTTCTCAATATGCATGTCGGCCGATATATCACATCCCCAATTAGACATCCCCGTCGGGATTACATCACATCACATCACATCATATCCCGCATCGGGATTTTACGTAACATCCCCAATTGGACATCCCCTTTTGGGACCAAATGCTGCGGTATGAAATGATATGAAAATGCAACAAATATCCATCGCAGGTTGATATCAAAACCTCATGCCTAAACACTCGTCCACATCCACGACACATCGCATCACATCAACATCAACATCATCATCAACATCACATCAGCATTAGCATCACGACGCCTTGCGTCTACAAGCCACAGGTCTACAGTTGGGACCGCAATGATATCAACCCGAACAACATCAACGCTCACCATACTCTAATCAACACTCAACCAGCCAATCACAATCAAAATCGCAACATAAAATCTTTCTAGTACAGTTATCATCATAAATTTGGACACTAGTTCATCAAGCAGACAATTCACCAAAATAAAATCAACAGGTAATCAATTAAATAATTCAACACAATCAACCTCAATCAGTCTCATCATTCATAATATCAACCTGGCGGTGATAGCCCAAAGGTACCTACACCTAGGGTCTAGGCACTTTATCCAGGGCTCAACCTCTAGTAGGGTTTTAGGGTTCCCCTACACAGATATATACACTCCATACTAAGCTTGCCTTCCCGACGATATTAGTTCTTTCTCCCCACCTTAGTGATTTCCTCGTGCAGCTCCGGCTACGACTACGCAGCTGTCAGTCAGGTACGCTGTCGGATGTTCGAATCCCGTTCGATTCTATACAACAAAACATAACCAGAAATCAATACAGTTAAATAAAAAACTCCCTAATTCCCTAGGATTAGCTACTGCCCCTATTTAATTACTTAGGCTAGGGATGTCTAAAAATTCCTAACTCTTGGATCAATGATCCTTAGGTATCCCTAAACATAATCAATGAAGACATTAGCTCAAAAAGTAACGATTTCTCCTACTGCACTACCCCTAGGGCTCGGCCCCATTCAATGAAAAACATGAAAAGTAACTACGGAGCTCCAAAAATCCTCATTTCTTGGATAACACCCTAACTAAATGTGATAACCCTACATATCAACGCAAAACATAAAAAACCAACCAAAAACCCTACCCTACTCAATAGGGGGTTCGGCCCCTCTATGGTTAAATACCCTAGAGAGATTTTTTTGGATCTAAGCTCTTGGACCATACAAGTATGTCATGAACCTAGGTCATAGAAATTAGTTTGGTATCAAAATGACTTTTCTACAATTTTCTAGAGATTTTTGAAGTTTAGATCTAGAAATTGAAACTCATGAAAATAAATGGAGAAAATAAAGATTGAGAGCTCAAGGATGAAATCTATACCTTCTAGGTAATAGAGGCGGATGAGAGGAGCAACTTTTCTTCACAAACCTTCTTGAAAAAGCTTGAGAAAAATGAAGATGAAAAATGGAGGAGGAAGAAGAAGAAGAAGAAGGAAGTGAGGGGAGAGAGAGAGACCAGCGAGAAAGAGAGAAAAATGAGTGAAGAACAGTGTATTAAATAGGAAATATTAAGTGAAGGTGAAAGGTAAAAGGTAAAGAAAGTAATTAGTAAAAACTAACCAATGGCAATTTAGTGAATTCATATCCCGATATTTTGAAAAATCTTAGCGACACTGATAGGAGTCCCAAAATAATTTAACATAGCTCTGGTATGAAAATTATTGGCTCAAGATTTCCGAAAAATCATAAGACAACTCGAATCGTCTACCCGATCGATTTTCGGTCCGAATATAAAATATTATTTATATTTTTGGATGTCAGGACACATTTTAGCAAAAAGGTAGAGGATTGAATTTGAAGACTAATAGTTCTGACCGTTAGTCAAAATGAGGTCATGATAGTAGAAAAACACTATCATCCGAAAAAACATAGATCGGGCTTCGTTTGAGTTTTCAGCCCAAAAATTAACCATAGCCTCCTAAGATGGCGTAGAGTGTGACTATGGCCTCGGAATAATTTATTTCATTTTCTAGACCCTCCAATAAAATACAATTACTTAATTACTGATTAATCAGAAAAATCGGGATGTTACATTACTACCCCCTTATAAAGAATTTCGTCCTTGAAATTCGACGTACCTTAGAATAGATGTGGATATCGCTGCTGCATATCCTCTTCGCGTTCCCAGGTTGCATCTCCTGTTGTAGCATCCCATATGACCTTGATTAAAGGAATCTGCTTTCCACGGAGTTCTTTCACCCTCGTGTCTTCAATCCGTACAGGCAATGCTTCGTATCCTAAGTTCTCCCTTACCTGGATTGATTCGGGCTCTATCACGTGTGATCGATCAGGATGGTATTTTCTGAGTTGAGATACATGGAATACATTGTGAATAATGGATAGGTTGGGAGGTATGGCAATTTGGTAGGCAATTGGACCAATTCGGCGAAAAATTTGAAATGGTCCAATGAATCTAGGGGTAAGCTTTCTGGATTTGATTGCCCTGTCGATTCCAATCCTTGGAGTGACTCTCATAAAGACATGATCGCCTTCTTGGAACTCCAAAGGTCTCCTCCTTTTGTCACTGTAGCTCTTTTGTCGATCCCGTGAGACTTTCATCTTTTCCCGAATTTTCTTAACTTGCTCCGTCGTTCGCTGCACCATCTCTGGGCCTATTAACTAATTTTCCCCGATTTCATACCAACAGAGCGGTGTTCCGCACTTTCGCTCATACAGTGCCTCGTATGGCGCCATGCCAATACTCGAGTGGAAACTATTGTTGTACATGAACTCAATCAGTGGAAGAAACTCGTCCCAACTTCCTGTGTTTTCCAAAACACAAGTTCTTAAATGATCCTCCAATGATTTAATTGTCCTTTCAGACTGACCATCCGTCTACAGATGATAAGCTGAACTCATTTTGAGCTTAGTTCCCAATGCATCATTTAGACTCTGCCAAAACCTAGAAGTAAATCTCGGATCCCTGTCCGAAATTATACTCAAAGGTACTCCATGTAACCCCACCACTTCTTTGATGTAAATCTGGGTTAATCTTTCCAAAGAATATCTTTAGTTGATCGGCAAGAAATGAGCACATTTCGTAAGCTTGTCAACGATTACCCAAATTGCATCGTACGTACTCTGCGTCCTTGGTAGTCCGGAAACGAAATCCATTGTAATGCTATCCCATTTCCATTCTGGGACGTCCAGTGATTGCAATAACCCCGCTGGTTTCTGGTGTTCAATCTTTGCCTTTTGCACACCAGACAGGATTGGACATATTCTGCTACTTCCTTCTTCATCCCAGCCCACCAAAACATTCCCTTTAGGTCTTGGTACATCTTTGTAGATTCGGGATAAAAACTTAGCTTGCTCTTGTGTGCTTCTTCCAAGATCATGTTCCTAACTTCACTATCCTTGGGCACACATATCCTGTCTCCAAACTTCAGGATTCCATCAGTACCTTTCCTGAATTCCGAAGTCTTTCCTTCTTCTACCATCTGGTTCTTTTCCTGCAGGTACTGATCTTCTCCTTGCTTCTTCTAGATCAAGTTCAGAAAATCACTAGTGATAGTGACCATTCCTAAACTTATCTTATCTCTGGATAACTCCACATCCAGGTTCAGATTCCTGAACCGTTCCAGCAGTTCCAGTTCCTTCACCATCATAGCGGACATATGCAGAGATTTCTGACTCAATGCATCTGCCACCACGTTGGCCTTTCCTAGGTGGTACTGTAGATCAAATTCATAATCCTTTATGAATTCCATCCATCTCTTCTACCGCATGTTCAATTCCTTTTGGTCGAACAAATACTTTAAACTTTTATGGTCGCTAAACACACTGAATTTAACGCCATAGAGATAGTCTCCATATCTTCAATGAAAACACTATTGCAGCCAACTCTAGGTCATGGGTTGGGTAATTCCTTTCGTGCACCTTTAGCTGTCTGGAAGCATAGGCTACCACTTTCCTTTCTTGCATGAGCACGTAACCCAAACCTTGATACGATGCGTTACAGTGCACATCGAACGACATTGATGGATTTAGCAAGACTAGTACCGAAGACGTAGTTAGCCTCCCTTTCAGCTCTTGGAAACTAGCCTCACACTCTTCTGTCCATTCGTACGCTTTTCCTTTCCTCGTTAATTGCGTCAGAGGTAACGCAATCTTCGAGAATCCCTCGATGAACCTCCTGTAGTATCCTGCTAGTCCGAGAAAGCTTCTGATCTCGGTTATCATCTTAGGACTTTCCCATTTAACCACAGCTTCTACTTTTGTATGATCTATTGCGATACCATCCTTGTTGATCACATGTCCAAGGAATTGTACCTTCTCCAGCCAGAATTCGCACTTCGACAACTTGACATAGAGTTGTCTGTCCTTAAGGACTTGAAGTACAATCCTCAAATGCTCTTGATGTTCTTCCTTGTCTAAGGAGTAGATAAGGATGTCATCGATAAAAACAACGACAAAATTATCGAGGTACGGTCTGAAGATTCTGTTCATGTAGTCCATGAACACTGCAGGAGCATTAGTCACACCAAAAGGCATAACTAGATACTCATAGTGTCCGTACCGACTCCTGAAAGCCGTCTTTGGTATATCATCTTCTTTCACCCTTATTTGATGATAACCGGATCTCAGATCAATCTTAGAAAATACCGTTGCTCCCCTTAATTGGTCCATAAGATCGTCAATCCTTGGCAATGGGTATTTATTTTTTATCGTCACCTTGTTGAGTTGTCTGTAGTCCACACACAACCTTGAACTGCCGTCCTTCTTCTTGAAGAACAGCACAGCTGCTCCCTATGGTGAAACACTCGGTCTGATAAACTGCTTCTGCAGCATGTCGTCCAATTTCTTCTTCAGCTCTGCCAACTCTGTTAAGGACATTCGATATGGTGCTATCGAAATCGGTCCGGCTCCGGGTGTAAGGTCGATTGCGAACTCCACCTCCCTCTTGGGTGGCAATCCTGGCACATCATCTGGGAAGATATCTGGAAACTCACGCACCACTGGTAAAGCATCAAGACTTGGAGTCTCCTCAGCTTCCAAAGAAAACAGCAACATGAACTCTCCTGATTGTACACCTCCCGATACACCATCATTGGCAGGCAATGAACTAGATTGCTCGGAAAAGCAGAGGGTTTTATTTGAACAGTTTAGTACTACATGGTTGGCTGAAAGTCAGTCCATGCCTAAGATAATATCAATCTGCTGCATAGGCAGACAAATTAGGTCCACAAGAAAAGATCGGTTTTCTAACATAACCGGGTATTTTAAACAGACAAACAGAGTTGTCAGGGAATCACCCGTAGGTGTAGAAACAATCAAATCATATGGTAAGGATGAAATAGGTAAATTCAAATGATCCATACACGCTAAAGAAATAAAGGAATGTGTAGCCCCTGAATCAAATAAAACAGATAAGAGAGTCCCCCCGCAACTAGGCACTTACCTTGTATCAGATCGGGACATTGAGAGGCTTCAGACCCTCTCACGGCGAACACTATTCCCGTCATCTACAGCCTGTTCTGCTGGCCCACCACTTGTTTTCCAGTCCCAGTACTCTGAGCCCTCCTGGCTTGCTATTGAACTTGGCCCTTACCAGCGTCCCCCATTTGACACTCGTTGGCATTGTGGCCCCACGTGCCACAACAGAAGCAAGTGACATTCGGTGCCTGAGCACAATCGTTCACTTGATGCGGCCCGCTGCATCGAAAGCACTTGGAGAATCCTGGCTGCCCTTGACTGGCATTTCCTCTTCCATAGTTTGCTGGTTGCTGATTCGAGCGACTGCAAGGCTTCGCACTCGGTTGGAACTTTCCTCCTCGGCCTTTCTGACCAAAGCTCATGGCTAGTCCACCACTTGTTACTGGAGTTTGTGTAATTCTCTCTTAATCGTGTCCTTCCAGTATGGTACATTTTTCCACTAGCTCGGGAAATGATTGGATACTCAACTGCAGCATAGCCCTCTTCAGCTCGGACCTTAGTCCGTCTTCGAACCTTCGGCACACCAAGTCTTCATCCGGGTATATTTGGTAAAACTGGGAGAATTTCAGCAGCGCCTCGAACCTCATGGCGTATTCTCCCACCGACTTCTGGTCCTGCTTCAGGCTCAGGAATTCTTTTTCTTTCTCTTGACGAACACTCCATGGAAAATATTTCTCCAAGAAGCTCTCACGGAATACCTCCCGGGTCAGTAGTCATCCTCCAGCTTCTAGCAGTCTCTGTTTGTTTTTCCACCATGCTTCAGCTGCTTCGACTAGCATGAACGCAGCGTAAGTAACCTTCCTATCCTCTCTGCACTGAATAGCCACAAAGACTTTCTCGATTTCTTGCAGCCATAGCTCAGCAGCTTCCGGATTGTACTCTCCATGGAATTGGGGTGGATTCCCCTTCATGAAAGCATTCAATCCAGTGTTTACAACTTCACCTCCTCCGACCGGATTTTGTTGTTATCTAGCATCTCTCTCTTCCTGTCGCTGCATGAACTGAGCATTTTGCTGTGTTTGTTGCAGCATTACAGCGGCCAAATCCCTCATGGCCCTCATCGCTTCGTTTTGATCTCCGCCGTTCCCAATTCCCGAGGTATCCCCACTACTGTCGGGACTCTCGGTTCCAACTAGTGCGCCGCTTCCTCTACCACGTCCTCTGGCCATTCTTTCCTGGTAAAGTAAGTGTTAGTTTCAATTCATAAGTCATATCTAGTTTGTTAGTTATGAAAGAAAATGAAGAAAACAAGGGAAAATGCACAAGGAAGGCACTCGCCACGTGACACTATCCTCGCCACGCAATCCAGAAAGCCCTTCGGCTTCGCAATGCAAAAACGATGATCGACTCATGATCCAAAAGGCCAGACTGATTGGTAAAGAACAGCCCCTCGGCCTCGCGACGCGAACCTCTACTCGCCACGCGCGTAGACTGATCAGTAAGGAACAACCCCTCGGCCTCGCCATGCGAACCTTTACTCGCCACGCGATCCAGAAGGCCAGAGTGATCAGTGAAGAACAGCCTTGCGGCATCGCGACGTGAACCTTTTCTCGCGACGTGAGCCAGAAGGCTAAAGTGATCAGCATAGTACAACTTGTCGGTCTCACGACGCGAACATATTCTCGCCGCGCGAGCTAGAAGGCTTGCCTGATCAGTAAGGTATTGTTTTCGATCTCGCGACGCGAAACAGACTCTCGCCTTCCGATCCAGACAGAAGCGCATGCAATATTCATCAACGGATATATGTATATCGCATGCCATATGAACAAAACAGTTATCACACTCGATAACTTGCGCATCGGACGCTCTACCCTTTTTCCAACACAGTTGGTATCCAATGTGGATCCAACTTATCAAGCCAGTACACTTCCTAAACCTCACAGTCCGATATTAGAATCGAACTGCTCTGATACAAATAAATGAGACGACCCGACGTCCCATCAGTAGAACCTAAGATATTAACTAACCTTAATCGCATAATAAACGTTAGCGTGCCTTATTAATACGAAACAAAGCGAAAAATTGAGCGCGGAAGCAATCAAATACACGGCACGCAATGCTTTAGAGTACACAGCTTAAAATATAAAGAAATACATTACATACATCATTGCCCCATTAGTAGGTTACAATATAACATAGTATATGCAGAGTATATTAGTACAAACTCAAAATAAAAGTACGAATAGTAGGCTGAGAGACAATCCTCCGGCTAACCACGATCACTGCCCAACCTCTCGAGGCTAGGGTCCGTGGCACGTCCTCCGGCGTCAGGCTCGCATGGAACGCCGTCCAACTCTTCAGCAACTGGTTCCTCTTCGGGATCTTCCCATTAAAATAGAAATAACGCATACAGAAAAAATAGCAGGAGATAAGAAACATATATCATCAATATGGGAGAGGGGTATCAGTACAGCATATATATGTACATCACACAACACAGATAACATATACAGCACAACATCACCCATCTCTTAAGTCACTCATCACAATCATCTCAAACATCATTCCCTCAAATAAGCCTATAAGAGGGATACTAGTCCATATGTATATGCTGTCTTCCCTATATGCATGTCGGCCGATACATCACGTCCCCAATTGGACATCCCCGTCGGGATTACATCACATCATATCCCGCCTCGGGATTTTACGTAACGTCCCCAATTGGACATCCCCCTTTGGGACCAAATGATGTGGTATGATATGATATGAAAATGCAACAAACATCCATCGCAGGTTGATATTTGAACCTCACGCCTAAACACTCGTCCACGACCATGACACATCGCATCACATCAACATCAACATCAACATCACATCATCATCAACATCACATCAGCATCAGCATCACGACGCCTTGCGTCTACGAGCCACAGCTCCACGGTTGGGACCAAAACGATATCAACCCGAACAACATCAACGCTCACCATACTCTCATCAACACTCAACCAACCAATCACAATAAACATCGCAACAGAAAATCTTTCCAGTATAGTTATCATCATAAATTCGGACAATAGTTCATCAAACAGACAATTCACTAAAATAAAATCAACAGGTAATCAATTAAATAATTCAACACAATCAACCTCAATCAGTCTCATCATTCATAATATCAACTTTGCGGTGATAGCCCAAAGGTACCTACACCTAGGGTCTAGGCACTTTATCTAGGGCTCAACCTCTAGTAGGGTTTTAGGGTTCCCCTACACAGATATATATACTCTATACTAAGCTTGCCTTCTCGACGATATTAGTTCTTTCTCCCCACCTTAGTGATTTCCTCGTTTAGCTCCGACTACGACTCCACAGCTGTTAGTCGGGTGTGTTGTCGGATATTCGAATTCCGTCCGATTCTATATAACAAAACACAACCAGAAATCAATACAGTTAAATCAAAAACTCCCTAATTCCTTAGGATTAGCTACTGTCCCTATTTAATTATTTAGGCTAGGGATGTCTAAAAATTCCTAACTCTTGGATCAATGATCCTTAGGTATCCCTAAACATAATCAATGAAGGCATTAGCTCAAAAAGTAACGATTTCTCCTACTGCACTACCCTTAGGGTTCGGCCCCATTGAATGAAAAACATGAAAAATAGCTAGGGAGCTTCAAAAATCCTCATTTCTTGGATAACACCCTAACTAAATGTGATAACCCTATATATCAACTCAAAACATCAAAAACCAACCAAAAACCCTACACTACTCAATAGGGGGTTTCGGCCCCTTTATGGTTAAATACACTAGAGAGATTTCTTGGTTTAAGCTCTTGGACCATATAAGTATGTCATGAACCTAGGCCACAGAAATTGGTTTGGTATCAAAATGACTTTTCTACAATTTTCTAGAGATTTTTGAAATTTAGATCTAGAAATTGAAACTCATGAAAATAAATGGATAAAATAAAGATTGAGAACTCAAGGATGAAATCTATACCTTCTAGGTGATAGAGGAGGATGAGAGGAGCAACTTTGCTTCACAAACTTTCTTGAAAAAGCTTGAGGAAGCTTGAGAAAAATGAAGATGAAAAATGGAGGAAGAAGAAGAAAGAAGAAAGAAGAAGAAGAAGAAGGAAGTGAGAGGAGAGAGAGAGAGAGAAAATGAGTGAAGAATAGTGTATTAAATAGGAAATATTAAGTGATGGTGAAAGGTAAAAGGTAAAGAAAGTAATTAGTAAAAATTAACCAAGGGCAATTTGGTCAATTCATATCCCGACATTTTGAAAAATCCTCGTGACACTGATAGGAGTCCCCAAATAATTTAACATAGCCATGGTATGAAAATTATTGGCTCAAGATTCCCGAAAAACCCTAAGACAACTCGAATCGTCTACCCGATCGATTTTCGGTCCGAATATAAAATATTATTTATATTATTGGACGTCAGGACACATTTTAGCAAAAAGGTAGAGGATTCAATTTTAAGACTAATGGTTCTGACCGTTAGTCAAAATGAGGTCATGATAGTAGAAAAACACCATCATCCGAAAAAACATAGATCAGGCTCCGTTTGAATTTTCGGCCCAAAACTTAACCATAGCCTCCTACGATGGCGTAGAGTGTGACTATGGCCTCGGAATAATTTATTTAATTGTCTAGAACCTCCAATAAAATATAATTACTTAATTACTGATTAATTAGAAAATTCGGGATGTTACATTGTTATATGATGTTAATGGTTGAATGGTTGTTGCCATGATAAATCTATTGATATAAACCTAAACTGGTTAATTAGGACTTTAATTGGTTAGATAATAAAGGGACATATGTTCCCCAAAAATATTCATCAGACATGGATTAGTAAAAGGTGAGGTTTTCATGCTGATGGTTTAGTCGAGAACCTTAGGAATGATTTTGGAGGGTGTTAGGGTCTAATTGGTTAAATAACTAAAATGTTGAACTCTGCCCAGAATAGCACTGTCGCGCGATCAGCACGGCCGTGCTGAACAAGGAGCACGCCCATGCTCCCAGTTTGAATTCTGCAAATGGCCGCGCTTTAAGCACGGCTGTGCAGAAAAGGAGCACGCCCGTGCAGATGAGCATGACCGTGTATGAAAGGTTCATTTATATAACAGCACGCCCGTGCTGGGGTTAAGCACGCTTGTGCCACCCCTCTGGACATAATTTGAGGTTTAAAGTTTAATAGGGGTTCTTAACCCTAATGTTCCCAATAATGATAGAATAATACACCAAACAAATGATGAAGTTAGATAACTTAATTATATATTAATTAAGACGTTAAGGAACGATGAGTTGGTTAAGTCGATACCCTAGGAGTTACCGCGCGATGGTGGAATTGGATGCCTTTAGTGGTCCAATGTTATGATGATATAATTGGGTGCCTTTAGCGGCCCAATGTTGAGGATGATATTCTTAGGTACCTTCAGTGGCCCTAGCGGAGGTAGCAATTTGCCTTGTTTGTTGTTGTGTTGATGCATCACATTGGAGATGTTAGTTGGGGGAAGTTCAACATAGGGGAAGTCGTCCTAGAGTACGGCGATCTGGCCATCCACGGTAGGTTCACCCAAGCTTTGGTAAATCATGGCCCCCCGTGATGAGGCATCTATGGTTTGATGCGTTGGCTAAACAAGGGGTTCACCCATGGTTTGGTGGTCTGCCGGCATTGGTGCCTTGAGTGGCCAATGCGGATATGTAACTCCAAGCTGTTCTTCCTGAGATAGTTGGATCCACATGCATTGATGGAGTTGTGGAGTTGTGTTGCATTGCATCATATAGCATACTCGGTTGATTTATGATGTTGAGATGATGTTTATATACGTATGTGTATGCTTATGATTGTTATTATGCCATGATGTATGATCATCTTATTCCTATCTCCATGTCGTTTTGTTTACATGTTTCCTTACTCCTCGTTCTTTGTTTTCTTGTTTGGCATGTATGTTTTATATAGAGAATGGCGAGCAACCCGGAGAGGAGTGACTCTGAGGAGCCACCACTCCCAGTTAGGGCCTTCAGCTTAGTTGCTTTTTATTTCCTTTAGTTTTCAGTTGTATTCCAAGGATGTTTCCCGAACGGTTGTACCGGCTCTGAATTGTGACATTGGGGTTGGGTTTGTTTTATATTGATGTTTTTCTTATTCTTTTAAATATTGGTTTAATCTTTTCCGCGTTTTGAGAACTAGTTCATGTGGTACCTTTCTACCCGTGAACCTTTTTATGAAAGTAGCATGTTTTATTTTACATCTTCATTTTAATTTTTTATTTTTCTTCTTTAATGCTTTTATAACATGCAGGGTAGTTGGGTGTCACATTTAATAATCAAAATGGTATCAGAGCGGACCTCTCCCACTACGATGTGGTTCGGGGACGAACCAGACAGAAGCTGGTGGGCATGTGACGCCTGAGGCTGACGAGGGCGGGGAGTGATCGTCAGAGCATGAGGCACGGACAAAGAGCGGCTTCTGGCAGGCTTCTAGGCAAAGGGGCATTTCAATGAATTGAATTCACATCGGACTGAGAGGAATCCTGAGACTGTGCAGGTATGGGACTGCATAGTTAAGGAAGGCTTACGGGAATTGATTGGTACTACCTATACCAACAAGATGCATCTTCTTTTCAGGAGCCTAGAACATAAGAACTTCATAGTTAAGCGAGCTTGACTTGGAACACTTGTGGGATGGGTGACCATTTGGGAAATTTCCCTGAAAGCATGAAAGTAAGGACAAAGCACGCTGAAAAGACCCGTGTTGGTTTGTGGGGACAGTCGGCAATCCTAAAAGCAGTCTAAGCCGTTACACGTTGTTTCAATCGACTTCAATAATTTTTGTTATGAAAGGTAAATTGAAATGACAACTTGAATTCAAAAAACCATAAGAATTTGTTTGGACTATGAAATTGAAATTTAGTTGAGAATTATAATATCATTTCGATTTCTGACATAATTGGAATTTGCTCATAATCATAAATTCTATGTTTGAGTTGCGCTAATAATTAAGGCGTAGAATTATAATTCCAAATGCAATTCCTTAGAATTGGCGACAGTGGTGGCAGTCGCGACAATGGTTGAGGCGACGATGGCGGTTGTATTGTGTTGCTTTGCTTGTGTTGTCCCACAATGTGCATCAAACACACCCCTAATTGTGGATTACGGTATGTTTGGATAAGATTATAATCCCAGGAAACAACTTTAATTTGAAAAAAAATTGTTTTGGATTTAATCTGGTATGCTTGGCAGATTTGATTAAATTATGAAAAGATATTTTTATAAGAAAAAAATATCTTTAAAGAAGGTAGAAGTTTGAAGTTTATTTAAAAGATGTTAGATTATTTTGAAACCAATAACATTTCTCTCATTTCACCCTTATAAAGCTAACTATCAAATAAATATTATTAAGTAATACAAATAACTTCATACCATTTTTTGTATTTTACTTATAAATGTGATTTTTTTCATAACTTAAACGAAACAAATTATCTTATAATCGTTTTTCAACAAACATATCCAAATATAAAACATATAATCGATTATTGAAATAATCTATTTTTTACGGCTAATCCAAACATACACTTACAAAAGGTACATATAATGGATTTAATTGTTATGTACTGTCAGTGTAAAGATTTTACACTGTCAACCAATCGAAAATTGCCACATAAGCGAAAATATTTGATTCCTATCCTAACTACTTTAAAAGTCATTCATAATCATGATTTCTAATTAGTTGTCAGTGTAAAAAACTTTACACTCACAGTGCATAACAATTAAACTATATATATATATATATATATATATATATATATATATATATATATATATATATAAAAATCTAAGAATTAGAAATGGTCCGGCCTAATTATTTGTAATATTATGATTCTAATTATAAAAGAACTTCCAAACATAATATGAAGTGAATAGATCGGATCAAAACTATTACAGGCGTATGCTTATATTTTGTAAATGCAAAATCGTTCGGCTCTTCCAATTGGCTAAGGCCGAAGCACCCATGGACCTTACCTATGAATAATAAAATCGAATGTCTAAGGCTGAAGCATAAATTGACCTTTATATATATATATATATATATATATATATATATATATATATATATATATATATATATATATATCAAATTGAGAAGTATATCAGGAAAAAAAAACCTTTAAATATAGTCATAAGGGGTAAGCGATGATGCATGAAAATCAGCTGACTACTCTACAGCTTTATCCTAGGGCGGCAAATATATATATATGGATTCATTATCTTTTGCTTTGAAACATCTCATCTCAATAGAGAATTACATGAACCTGGACTAACTCATTTATGCAGCGAACTTTCCATAAACTCAGCTTCTATCAACGTGTTAAACATCCCAATTTGAAAGTTGCATCTCCTCCCCGCAACTGAATCTTGACTATGACTTCCTCTCTTCCCAAAATTCCATGTTGTCCAAATGGCCTAATAATAATCATAAAAAAATAAGAACAAGTGCACTGGATGTGGGTTCAGGTGCTAAACCCAATGAAGTGGGGCCTGAATAGCAAATCTCTCCCACCAAGTTGTAACTTTGTAACCGAAATAAAAATCCCACCATGAACCCATGATGACGCATTGCGGCCGAAAGCAAACACGTTACAAGATGTTGCTGTTGCCGCAAAATAACTGGAGAGCTAATTCCGGAGGGTCAGACTCAGATATCACAAATCAGAATCAAAATTTTATGGAAAATGTTAACTGATGTTCACCTGAAGTATTTGTTAAGAAATAAAGATATTCTATATTTAAACGAGTGATATACTTAACTTTTTGGAAAAAAATATTTGCTTCCTTTAGATTTTTTAATCAGTGTTCTTGGTTAGCATGACCCAATTTTGCGTATAGTAACTGAGGTCCCACTACTTCAGTATTTTTTAATTTTTAGGAAATACATAAATGAAGGAAGCCCAAAAGTAGCATCTCACGTCTCTCACTATCCCTGGTCCATATGGCCCACTAACAATATTAGAGGAATGAATATGATGTAACAAATGCAAAGAAAGAGGCTGAAAATGTGGAAATTGACTAGTAACCCGCCCCTCACCGCGCTTGTTGCATTGCACAAACGCAAAAGTGACAAAATCTCATTCATTTGCTCATGTGAAGGTTTTAACCCTTCGCATCAATCTTGGGCCGTCTAATACTTTGTTATACGGAAAGAAATTGACTATGAGTGCGGGTCCGGCTGTCACTAGCACCGTTGGCTATAATGGTTAGGTTAGGTTGTAGGGTTCTTTGTATCTCACACCGTGCCCTTTGCTTTCTCTTCTTCAATCCTCCAAAATCTCACGTGTCGCTCAGGGAACAATGACTCTTTTGACGCTAGCCAAGATTCTTCCTCCCTCCTTCCCTTGTGGCTTCAAAGCCACCATGCATAATCAATTGGCATATAATATAAGCCACTCTTCAAACGTGCGTGTCAAATCTTTCTACTTTCATTAGTAACATCTTATGCATCTTCAACTTCAATATTTTTTTGGTGACTAAGCGTCTTCTTTTTCATTTTCGTTTTTGTTTTTTCTCTTTAAGAAATGTCATAACTCAGAGATTCATATGAACACATACATAAGTACATTACCTGTGGTGCTCTATGGTAGATTTGTACATTAGAGTAATGGGGAAAAAATTAGTACCACGCTATGTGAGGCATGAGCACTGCCGACCCAAGGATGAGGTAACTAAAACTCTAGCTTTTGGCCTTCCAGCAAAAAGTATCTACTCTTAGTTTTTATAAAGCAAAAAAGTCACACATGTTGACAAAAAGACTCAACCTAAATCACAATCTGACCCACGTACACTTTATCACATAAAACAAAAAGGTCTCACTCACTGTGCAAATAAGGTCTTAACATCACCTCGCATCCCTTCACAAAAGAAGTTTTCTTGTAGGCGGGTCAATGTTTTTATAAAGCAAAAAAAGTCATACATGTTGACAAAAAGGCTCAACCTAAAACACAATCTGACCCAGGTACACTCTATCACATAAAACAAAAAGGTCTCACTCACTATGCAAAGAAAGTCTTAACATCAGCCTACATCCCTTCCCAAAAGAAGTTTTCTTGTAGGCGGGTCAATGTTTTGGATGTCCCTATATAGCCACTGAGAGGGGCCTTGTGGAATTCCTCGAGTAAAAAGACTTGAAAGGGTTGATGGAGTCTAACCAAATCTTCCCTGTATAAAGTATTAAGCCCTGGTTGATGGTGTAGTCAGTACATGACGCAAGATGGTTTTGGATTTTCCGAAACAGAGAAATGAACTTAGCACCAGTGTCTAGGGATTGGCGCAGTTGCTTGAGAAAAAAAAGGTTGGGCATTGAGAGAATGAAGTATTGACCTACAGCATCGTCAATAGAACGGGACAAGGCGTTGCCGCAACATTGTGTTCCCAGCCGAGTAGTTTAGACAAATAAACTTGTTGCTTTGGAGTCTGCAAAACCTAGGACATCAAGTTCTTCAAGCTTTTGTGGTCAGTGAAAATAACAAATTGATGACCCAAAAGATATTGACGCCACTTCCTTACTGCAGTTGTGATAGCATGCAATTTACGAACATAAGTCGAAGCTCTTGAAATCCGAGGACAAAATGGTTTGTTAAAGAATGAGATCAGATGACCCTGTTGCATCAGAATCGCTCCAATTGCTAACTCGGAAGCATCAGTCTCAAGGGTGAAAGGAATGGTGAAGTTCGGGAGAGCCAAAACTATCGCTTCGGACATGGCTCCTCTGAGTTTCTCGAAGTCCAACTGAGCCTCAGAGTTCCACTGGAAGCTATCTTTGCGTAGTAGAGCAGTCAAAGGTGATGCTATCGCGACTACCCCCTGATGAATCTTCTGTAAAATCCAGTCAACCCTAAGAAAACTCTTAATGCCTTGACGGAATTGGGGACTAGCCAGTCTACTATGGCATGAAGTTTAGAGGGTTGCGGTTCAACACCACTGTGAGAGACAACATGCCCTAAGTACTCTAATTGTCGTTGGCTCGGTACACATTTTCGAGTGCTTCAAGAAAAATTTGCCTTCCAAGAGAGTCAAGAAAACTCGTTCCAAATGGTCAAGATGTTCCTCAAACAAGTTGCTCTAAACCAAGATGTCATTAAAAAAAATAGCCATAAACTTGCGAAGAAAAGGTTTGAACAGTTCATTCTTGGTTGCTTGGAAAGTAGAAGGGGTATTACAGAGCCCAAATGGCAGTACCGTATATTCTCAATGTCATTGGTGCGTCTAAAAGGTTGTCTTCGGGATGTCGTCTTCCTGCATGTGAATTTGATGGAATCCCTGCCTCATGAGATCTAGTTTCGAAAACCATGAAGCACTGCCTAGTTCATCAAGGAGCTCAACAATGGTGGGCATAGGAAATCGGTCTTTCATTGTAATGGCATTCAAGGCTTGATAGTCAACACAAAAATGCCAATTGTCCTCCTTTTTATTGACTAGTAGAACGAGTGAAGAGAAAGGCTTCGACTCATCTGGATCATCCCGGAACAGAAACATCTCCTCAACTTGTTTCTCGATCTCACATTTCTGAAAGTGTGGGTAACCGTAGGGCCAAACATTGACTGGCATAGAATGAGGAAGCAGATGAGTATGATGGAGGGTATCATGTTTTGGTTGCAGTTGGGATGGAGACCGAAAAAGGTCTTTGTATCAAAGAAGTGTTTCAATTGTTGAGATAAGGCATGAAAGTGGGCTCTTGAGGTCTGGGTAAGAGTTGGCTATGGTAAAAGGCAGAAGCCGCATTTAAATTAATCATAATTTTGATATAAAAATGAATGTTTTTGCATAAGTTTAGTATGGCTGTGTTTAGATTGTTTCATGCTCTATTAATTAAATGTGTGCTTGGACGGTGATTTTGTATGTATAACACATTATTTTATTTGGTTAACTATTGGCCAATCTAGAATATCTTTTGAATTTCCCCCCTGAAATTTCAGGTCTGAAACGGTTTCAATTATTCATGTATGCATTGTTTGTGTGTGTGTGTGTGGGTGGGTGCATGTTGTGTGCGCCTGCTTGTAAGATGAACTGGCTTATTGTTTTCTGTGGAGACTTTGTTCATCGCTACTTAACTGTGTTAATTTCATACCTTTCTTTTACACTGCTATATGTTTGATTTAAAATGAGATTATTGTTTTTAAATAATTAAAAACCATAAATCATTTTGGCAATCTTACACTATGAAAATTTGGCTACCTTACATTAGTTTTCTTTACACCAGCAATCTGCTTGAGGCTCCGAAGGCAAATATTTTAGTCCTGTAAAATTATGATTGATATGTTATTCCTTATTAAAAGCTAGTAATGGAAAGCTTAGGTAGCTGACATGATTAATGTGTTAAATCCTCTGTATAGAAGGGTTAATTTTGGTGGGATAAAACTTTTGATAATGCAATTAGGTTGTCTTATTTACTACTTCTGTCATAAGGATTATAATGTTGATAAATTCTGTACTTATACAGTTGCAAAATGGCCAATATAATTGCAACAACAACATTTACTCAGTAACTCTTAAGCTAAGGTGTCAATAAGCTCTTATTTGTGGTAATAGCTCATATTATGTTCCATAAGCTCTTCCCCTGTTTTTGGTAATCTTGTTTAGTCTTTGTCTGGGTTATTATTTTGAGTGGTTTAATTGATGTTAATAAGATGTATTTATAGATTCCTTTTGCAGATAGCTACATCCAGGTTGCATGTTGATATTGTTTTAATATATATATATATATATATATATATATATATATATATATATATATATATATATATATATATTATGACATGATGTTTATGTTTATGAATAACATGAACAGTTTGGTGTCAGGTTATCTCAGGCTATGGATGATGCTGCATCCTGCACCGCCGGCTCGACATCCACCCCTCCTTACCCCATCGAGGAGCAGAGACTTCGGACCCAGTGTTGGTTGGATGTGGTCGAGGGCAAGAAGAAGGGGCGGATTTACGGGGCTGGAGACCTCGCTCGTGGTATCCAACCAAGAGATCCCAGCTGTCACATTCACTACAAGAAAATTCGTTATTTCCATGGCCAAAAAGCATTGGGAAAAGACCAAAATCCATGCGAAAATGCAAATTTCCCACAGGCAACCCACGACTTCAGATCGGTCGGAAATCTTTTCCCACGGGTATTTTACGAAAGGCCGTGGGAAATTACCCACGGTCTCGCCCTTGGGAAATTTCCCATGGCTTAGCCCCTGGGTACATTCCAAATGCATTTCCCACAGCCTAGGCCTTGGGAAATATTAAAAATATTTTTTTTAAAAAAATTATTTATTTTTTAATAATTAAACCCCTAAACAAAACCTAATAGCAACCAAAGAAATAAAATCAACATAAAAAAAAAGCATCATCAACAACAAAACAACATCAACGTCAAAACAAAATCATCATCAAGAACAGAACAACATCAATAAAACAGCATTAGGGAAAAGAATCAACAAAAAAAAATTCAAGCAAATGTATACCCAAACAAAACAAAAAAAAACCAGATTCCTCACTCAATAATCGATCAAACAACATGTTCAAGCAAACAACATTAATAAAACAGCATCAGGGAAAAGAATCAACATAAAAAAATTCAAGCAAATGTATAACCAAACAAAACAAACAAAACCAGATTCCTCACTCAATAATCGATCAAACAACATGTTCAAGCAAACAACATGTTCTATCAAAGGTCAGTATAAAATGATACATAAATCTATCCCCAAGCCACCAATCAGAATAAAACAGCATAAGGAAAAGAATCAACAAAAAAAATTCAAGCAAATGTATACCAAAACAAGACAAACAAAACCAGATTCCTCACTCAATAATCGATCAAACAACATGTTCAAGCAAACAACATCAATAAAACAGCATCAGGGAAAAGAATCAACAAAAAAAAAAATCAAGAAAATGTATACCCAAACAAACAAACAAAACCAGATTCCTCACTCAATAATCGATCAAACAACATGTTCAAGCAAACAACATGTTCTATCAAAGGTCAGTATAAAATGATACATAAATCTATCCCCGAGCCACCAATCAGAAGATACATAGAACCAGAAAAAAAAAGTTAAAAGTTAAAACCTGCACAACTTAACCAGGAACCATATTCCTTTTTGTATAAAAACTTGTTAAATCCTCATTACCCAAAACTGCTGGAGAGAGCTTCAACCACCACCTTGAGTCCTCAAAATCCAAATTCTTCAAAAACCAATTTGCAGATTCAGGATTAAACGTACCACAAGAGAAACACCACACATAAGCCCATCACTTCAGGAAAAGAATCACATTTCAATAAAACCCATGATTGCTTAATCTCAGTTGAAAAATCTTCAAAGATTTGGTGTTAAGGGATCATCACGAAGAGTATGTCACCACTTCCTGATAGAGTAAAAATAAGCCTTAATCCTTGGTTCACCAACTCACTTGGTTGCCTTTGAAAACCATAAACCAAAACAGATTATTCTATAGCCAAAAAAACTCCTGATAAAAGCTAGCATGTCTACAGAGAGCTAGAATTTTCTAAGGTGAATTAGATAAGCATATTAATCTACCAAGCAAAGCCATAACCTCTGCTACAATAGTCATTATATAACTAGTTACACCCAAAGATATTAGGCATAGCAGAAACAGGAACAAAATTAAAAACATACAGGTAGGAGAATTTAAAACAACAACAAAATTTGAGCAACCAGATTGTTTAAGTGAAACTTGCCCATGCAGGTCAATAAAACTAAGTTCACCATCGAAAATCAATCACATAAAACTTCATCCAACTAGTAGCCTATCAGTAAAAAAAAAAAAACTTATGAAACTTTAGGTAAGATTAAGTACAACCACCATATCTCTAAGATAGCCAAGCCTTTAGATACCATCTCAATCATCCTTGTCTTGGTCTGAAGGCATATAAAACACAGATAAGTAACTATAACTATACATACTTTGGTAATTGCAGGAAGAAGAAAGATGATCTCATTATCCAGAAGAATGTAAACATCAGCTACAAAATACTTCCAAAGAAGGAAAAAAAATAGACGCAAAAATCTGATTCAGATATAGCCAAATAAAATAAATTTACTCTTTAGTATTTTTTCTAAGAAGTTAGAACCATGCACAACAACATATCATCTAGCTGTTGGAATCATTCTCTTAGAATCTAGGCTTAAAAACTATGTGATTCCTTCATTCGTGAGAGTGGAGGAGAACTAGTGCTAGGAAGTGTGCAAGGAATTGGTGAGGTACTTTTGCTAAGATCGAGCAAAGTATTTTGCTTGAGAGAAATAAACAAATTCTCGATAGCAAAGACTAAATAGAAATCTGCCAAGGAGATAAAAGTTTCCTTTTGGATTTTTTTTTCTTTCATCCTCCCAACATCTAAATCCCATACTTTAGAATCCCCACCCACCACAGAAGCTAGCTTTCATAGAAGTTGAGTTTATTGACCTAGAACTTTCCCGGGAAGTTAGGATTTAAACCCATAGTCTAAAGAAAAAGCAGATAAACCAGGAAACCTCTTCACAAGATACATATATTAAGTATGAAGAGAGAAAGAATATACCTCTTGGAATTGGGTAAACCATTTAGCAACACTCACTAGAAGGAGTTAATGAGGCATTAGGCATTGGGCACGTATGGGAGAAGGACCACAGTCTACACATGAGAAGGGTTGATTTACAAGAAGAAACTTTTCCAGAAGTCATCAAATTATTTTACAGGAAGAATCCATTCATTGAAGCTAGAAGGGCGAAGGAGGGTTGGCAGTGGCGGTTCGTGAATATGAGGGTTGGAAATAGGGTTTCATCGAATGGGCAACAGGAAAGAGAAAACACTTAATGAATAAGAAATACTTTCCCACGGCCCTACCCGTGGGAAATAGGAAAAACATGTAACGACGGTTTAAGCCCTGGGAAAAGGAGTTACGTTCCCATAGCCAAACCCGTGAGAAATAGCGAAAAATCTTAGTGAAAACTTAGACCGTGGGAAACGTAGCGGGAGAATTTCGTGACATACTTTCCCATGGCTTATGCCGCGGGAAACCTAACGGGAGTTTTCCGAAGGCCAAGACCTTGGGAAATGTCAAAATTTCCCATGGCTACAAGGCCCTAGGTAAAAAGCCCTGGGAAATAGCGAAATTTCTTGTAGTGATTCATCCTCCAGTCGCTTCCATGATTCAAAGAAGTTGGACGTGCTTAGACAACAACTGGCTGCTACCGAGGATACTGTCCATCAAGCTAGGGAGGAGAACCAACAATTGAGGGGTCAAGTCCAGTCAGTGCACCAGATCTTGCAAGTTGTTCTCCAGGGACTCCCACCGTAGACATGTACTGTTTTCCAGCAGCAGCTCCCACCATATGACCAGCAGCAAGAGAGACAACAGGAGGGACAGTAGCAGCAGGAGGGACAGCAGTGAGAGTCATCAGATGACGCCTCTCTGGGAGACTATACAGACTATTGTATTAGTTATAAAATTTTGTTTGATTAAACTTTTTGATAACAACGTTGTTGACTTTATATAATTTATATTTTTAATTTATATACCTTTCATTAAATTTAGTTTAATTTAAGTTATTATAATTTATAATTATTTTAATTAATAATTTTATAATTAATTTTATATTTATTTTAAGTAAATTTAATTAAAAAAATTAATTTTACTGACGATTATATCTGTCGATAAATGCTCAACGACACTACTGACGGCTACATCCGTCAGTAAACTTATTCAGACTCTGCCACCACTTACCCACGGATATTGCAGTCGGTAATACAGACCACAACGTACCGACGGCCATATTCGTCAATACATTACTCATGTACTCACGGCTCTTACCGACGGTTGTAGCCATCGGTAATTACCGACAGATACCCTGATCTGTCGGTAAAGTTTAGCGATGAGCATATTATCGACAGACTTTTGGTCGTCACAAGTCCGTCTGTAATCCAACTTTACTGACGGCTTTAGGAGATTACAGACGTTATAACTGTCGTTACTTTTTTTAACCAGTGGCCGTCGGTAATCAGTGATTTTCTTGTAGTGAACGGTTTTGTAAGTGTCGTTACTTCTTTTTAAAAAAATTAATAAAAACATTAGCAACGACTGGTTAACCGTCGTAATGTTTTTTTTTTTAATTTAAATTTTGCGGTTGTATGTGCGGCGGTTAAATTAACCGCCGCAAACTTTGCTCGCGACAGATGACATTGTGACGGTTGACCAACCGCCGCAAGCTCATTTCTACGACAGTCGCCGTCGTTAGCACTAATAACCGCCACAAAATGATGTTTTTGTTGTAGTGTTACTTAATCTCGAATGACTAGTTTATTTGTGAATACTAAAGACATTGTTTATAATATATGAATTAATGAAGAAGATTGCTAACCAGCATCCTAAGGACACCGATTAAGGAATAAAAAATGGAAAGTTTGTATGAGAAGATGATGTACTTTATATATTGGAAAGCATTATAAATACTTTTTTAATACAAAATTTTCTTTTGTTGATTTCTTAATTATTACCCTTAGGACACTCGTTAGCAAGACCCATTAATAAATTATGGAGAATGCTAACGAGCGCCCTTAGAACATTGTTTAAAGAATCAATAAAGGAAATTTTTTACGGAAAAATGATGTGTTTAATATATTAAAAAGTGTTTCACTTAGTTTCCCAAGACAAACTTTCTTTTTGTTAATTCTTTAAACAATGTCCTTAAGATACTCATTAACAAGACATATAAATTATACATTTAACCTATGGAGAATGCTAACTAGTACCCTAAGGACATTGATTAAGGAATCAAAAAAAGAAATTTATCATTAGAAAATGATTCATTTAATATTTAAAGGAATATTCTATTTAGTTTTTTAATAAACATTTATTTTTATTGTAATTTTTAACTAACGCCCTTAGAGCACTAGTTAGGAACACCCTTAACCTATAATAAACCTAATTATTTTCTTAAGAATTATACATAATCAAATAGAACAAGTAATATTAAACTGAGAGAGGATAAATTACACAACTTGGATGGAATAAAATGTTCATTGGATTTCCGCGTATCGGAAATGGAAGAATCGACATAAATGCGCACTACCCATGGAGGTCAGTATGGAGCACGTGAGTGAGGTTTGCTACTTGGAATCAGAACTGCTTACAACGTATGCATCCCTTTGGAAGTTTTGGTATATTTTTGGACAAATGCTAATAAGTGTTCAAGAATATTGATTAAAAAAATAAAGATATAAATTATGTATTGAAAATAATATGTTCAATTTTTTAAAAGTTTAAAGTTATAATTCCCAATGATAAATTTTTACGTTTTGATTCTTTAACCAATATCTTTAGGACATTGGTTAGTAAGATCATATTTTTTTTAAAAGAATGATAACGAGTGTCATTAGGATATTATTTAAGAAATCAATAAAAGAAATTTTATATGTAAAAATGATGTATTTAATACATTAAAAAATATTTTATTTAGTTTCCCATGACAAATATTTTTTTTTGTTGATTTCTTAAATAATGCCCTTATGACACTCGTTGGCAACACCCCTTTTTTATTTATTAATTTTCTACTATTAAATAAAAACATTAAATAAAAGGTAACGTATTTAATATTTTGACAATAGAAAAAATATCACTAGAACAAATTTATCATATACCTATGGAAACTTTTAGTGACAGACGTTAAAAATGTAGGTATAGGTATTAGTGTCAAGGTAAAGGTAGATGGACCGTAGGTAAAACATAATACAACTGTAGGTAAATGTATGTGGATCGTAAGTAAAACCTATAGTGACAGTTATTTCTCGTTGTTATTCGTCGCTCATAATGGACGGTTAGACCGATCGTAGGTGAATGTAAGTTTTACATATATCTACGAATTTTAAACATATAGTATCAGATTTTGTCTGTCATTGAATGACAAATTTCTTGTTGTGTATTCAATATTTTTTTATTTAATGGATCTTTTTAAAAAGTGTCCTAAAGTTATTGATTAAGAAATAAAAAAACGTAAGATTTTATTAAAAGATTAAAATATTCACTTTGATTTTGTCATATTTATAGGCATTTTGCCGTTTTATGCTATTAACTTGGGTGTTGTATGTGATTTTGTTTTCAGATTCATCATTTTCGATTTTTAACGATGTTGAATTTGTGTTATTTTTGATGTATTTTATCAATTTGAATGAATGAATATCTTTTTTAGTTAAAAAAATGTATCAATTTTTAATAAAAATTTATCTTTTTAATTCTTTAAGCAGTTTCTTAATAAAAAAAGTTTATAAAAGAGGTGAAAAATTTAAAATTATTCTTATAGAATATTGACTAAGCTCACCTCTCCTCTGTGTTAACTGTCAACAAAATGAAAAGTAGGGATAGCAAAATTATCCGCACTCGCGGATATCCGTATAGATTATCCGTAGTGGATAGTAAATGGATACCTATCAAATGAGGATGAGGATCATAATATTCGTCTCACGGATACCAGCATATTTATAATAAATATTTTTAATTAAATATATATTATATATTATGACAACATCTATCACTTTTAGATGAAATAAATTTTATTTTCTTTATTATTTTATATCTTTTAGTGATTAAACTCATAATAATAATTTTTTTAAAATATATATAATATATTATATAATGTTAATATAATATATTATTATATTATATAATTTTATTTTATTTTTTATTTTAAACTCTTAAATATCCACATATATTTATAAATATCCATAAATATTAACTAATGTAAATATAAAAGTAAAGGAAACACTATTCGTAACTGTCCCGTCCCTTTATCATCCGTGATGAAAAGGCTCAAACAAGATGAAAAGGCTCAAAAGGCCAATCTAAGAATGCGTGTACTTCGTTTCATATAGGGTGGTGGAGATTCCAAGCTTGAAAGTTGAAACTTGTGCGGTGCCAACAACAGAATTCGGATACAGCGCATAATATATTATTGTCTTCTAAAAAAACATATTAAAATATGCGTCTTCCTAACTATAGTATCTAAAGGATATTATTTCAAAAATTCAAAAAATAGAATATTTTATTTTAATATGTAAATTTTGAATATTCAATGTATTGAATATATCATTTTTAATATAAAGTTTCTATCTTTGATTTTTTAGTCAATATTCTTAGGGATTTGTCTGCTTTAAAGTAAATGAAACTCTAAAGTAAGAAAGTTAAGAGTTATTCATCATTGATTTGATTAACAATATAGAGATCTTAACCCACTAAATAATTTAAAGGTAGATAATCTCTTACTTTCTCACTTTAAAGGAGCCAAATTCTATTCTTAGGACACTGATTAACATTTGTCCTAAAATATGAATCCCGCTAAGGAGTGTCTTAAGTTCAATGGCTAAGAAATTAATAAAAGGAAGGAAACTAAATGTACTAACGTTTTTCATTATATTAAATAAAGTTTTTCTATCATGTGCAAACTTGTACATGTTAAGAAATCAATAATAGTAATCCTTTTTTGAGAAATGTTGCATTCAATATATTGAAAAGTTAAAAGTGTGATTTTCTCTAAAAAATTTCTATATATTAATTCCTTAATATGTGCAAGTTTATACATGATAAAAATGTTTTATTAAATATATCATTTTTTACATAAAATTTTCTTTTTTTATTTCTTAAACAATTAATACCTTAAAAATACTTTTTAACATTTTCCTTAAAGTATTAAACAATAACCCTTCAGATAAGCACTGTTTTGAATAAAAAATATTATAATTCATTATGGTTTTTATGGAAGTAGTTTTATATACATTATTATTGTGACATTATTCCTTCTGTACTGTCACAATTAAAGAGTCTTCTTAATTTATCTTCTTTAAACTTTAGTTTCTTCTTATGGATGTACGTATCTCGCTTAATATCATCTGATAATTATTTAATACTTTCTTTTGATCTATACATAAATAAAAAAATCTAACTTCACACATATTAAGAAAATTAGTTATATTAGTTTAATTATTTTGATTTGTGTAAAAAAATAAATTATAATTACTAAACTATCCTTTCTTGAGAGTGTATAATGCTCTTGAAAGTTATGTCTTTAAAATGTATAATGTTCTTGAAAAAAGAAAAAATAATTAATCAATGAATATTTTTGAAATAATAACATTAAATAGAATTGATTTAATTAATTTTTACTTTTTTATTTATATATAGATTGAAAGAGTCTTTAATGAATTGATATGTTGCTTTTTTCTATGAATGCGCATAAATATGAAAAATGAGATGATCCAAGTAATTGAGAGGGAGGCCATCACGTTCTCTGTGAGTCTGTGGTGCTTGGTTTGCAAGCAACTTTGGCCTCTGAATTTCAGTAATTTGTCAGCCAATGACTTTTATCTCCACTTGTCTCTACACTCTGTTTCATGCAAAATGCGCCGCAAATCTCATGTACTTCAATTCCAAGGCACGATTAATTATTTAATTGGACTGTATGCATTTACTTCTGTGCACTCTAATTATTCGTTGTTTTCCTAATGGACGAAAATATGCATGGCAAATTAATTTCTTTTTTAAAAGTAATTTCTACAAATAATCAGCCGTGTAAAATCATTACAAAATAATTTACAAATAAATTTTAGAAGAAGGTTAATTAGTATGCTTAGAATATTAGTTAAGAAATAAAAAAAAAAAATACTAACGAGTGTCTTATTCTTAGGAGGTAGGATACTCGTTAAGGAAGTAAAAAAAGAAGTTTTTCATGAAAATTGATGCATTTAATATTTGAAGAGGTGATATACTTAATTTTTCAGTGTAAAATTATTTTTTTTTTGTTTCCTTAAATATTTTCCTTAGGGTACTCGTTAGCATGACCCATAAAAAAAACATGTTTTAGAAAAAAATCGATGTATTTATTATATTGAAAAGGGCTACACTTATATTTTCAATGGAGAATGCTAACAAGTGCCTTTAAGGACCCTAGTTAAGGAATTAAAAAAAAAAACTGTATATGAAAAGTGGTGTATTTAATATGTTGAAAAATTTTATACATGTAACACCCGGGGCTGACGAGGGCGGGGAGTGATCGTCGGTGCATGAGGCACGGACAAGGAACGGCTCCTGGCAGGCTTCTAGACGGAGGGATACATGAATAAACCGATTCACACCGGAATGAGAGGGATCCTAAGGCTGTGCAGGTATGGGACTGTACAGTTGAAGGAAGGCTTATAAGAATTGATTTGTACTACCTATACCAACAAGATGCATCTTCTTTTCGGTAGCCCATCACTTAAAAACTCCAAAGTTAAGCGTGCTTGACTTTGAGTAATTCTGGGATGGGTGACCTCCCGGGAAGTTTTCCTAGGAAGCGTGTGAGTGAGGACAAAGCACGCTGAAGAGACTCATGTTGGTTTGTGGGGACAGTCGGCAATCCTTAAAAGCAGTCCGGGCCGTTATAAATAGTATCAGAGCAGACCTCTCCCAGTACGGTGTGGTTCGGGGACGAACCAAGCGAAAGCTGGTGGGCATGTAACACCTGGGGCTGACGAGGGCGGGGAGTGATCGCCGGTGCATGAGGCACGGACAAGGAGCGGCTCCTGGCAGACTTTTAGGCGGAGGGATACATGAATGAACCGATTCACACCGGAATGAGAGGGATCCTGAGGCTGTGCAGGTATGGGACTGTACAGTTGAAAGAAGGCTTATAAGAATTTATTTGTACTACCTATACCAACAAGATGCATCTTCTTTTCGGTAGCCCATCACTTAAGAACTCCAAAGTTAAGTGTGCTTGACTTTGAGTAATTCTGGGATGGGTGACCTCTCGGGAAGTTTTCCTAGGAAGCGTGTGAGTGAGGACAAAGCACGTTGAAGAGACTCATGTTGGTTTGTGGGGACAGTCGGCAATCCTTAAAAGCAGTCCGGGCCGTTATAAATAGTATCAGAGCGGACCTCTCCCAGTACGGTGTGGTTCGGGGACGAACCAAGCGGAAGCTGGTGGGCATGTAACACCCAGGGCTGACGAGGGCGGGGAGTGATCGCCGGTGCATGAGGCACGGGCAAGGAGCGGCTCCTGACAGGCTTCTAGGCGGCGGGATACATGTATGAACCGATTCACACCGGAATGAGAGGGATCCTGAGGCTGTGCAGGTATGGGACTGTACAGTTGAAGGAAGGCTTATAAGAATTGATTTGTACTACCTATACTAACAAGATGCATCTTCTTTTCGGTAGCGCATCACTTAAGAACTCCAAAGTTAAGCGTGCTTGACTTGGAGTAATTCTGGGATGGGTGACCTCCTGGGAAGTTTTCCTAAGAAGCGTGTGAGTGAGGACAAAGCACGCTGAAGAGGCTCGTGTTGGTTTGTGGGGACAGTCGGCAATCCTTAAAAGCAGTCCGGGCCGTTACAATACTTATCTTTCCATTACAAAATTTCTCTTTGTCAATTCCTTAACCAGTATTCTTAGGACACTCGTTAGTATGACTCATATATAACCTTTCATTTTATTAATTTCTTAATTAGTGCCCTATAAGGGTGTTAGTTTAGCAACACCCTAAATTTTATGGACATATTCTCCGGTAGCATTATCATCACCTTCAATTTTAATTAATGATTAAGAAAATGAGAAAAAAATAGTAATTATTTATTTAACCAAGAAGTTTATGGTATTTCTTTTAGTGTAGGTTACTTAGGGTGAGTGTTAGAGCAACTCCAATGAGAATTACCTAAGTAGTTCTTAAAATTAAGGATATGTTCTTGTTACCAAACTGTATGGATGTCACGTGTAAAAATAGTTGTTTTTATAATCAATTAGTTAAATAAATATCATCAATAAAAAAAAGAGAAAAATAATAGAGACTTTTTTCTGAAAATTGAAATAAATAAATAATTATAAATAAAGATATGGGATAAATAAATGGGTTGAACATGAAAGAAGTAGTATCCGTCTCACTTGGTTCATAAATTGGCACGATAAATAAATATATAAATAAATAAATAAAATATAAAAAAATAGTTGATATCAAATTTGAATTAAAGTTTCCAGCAAACTATATTTTATCGATTGAAGTCAATAGGGCCTTTTAAACCTAATTATGAAGTCAATAGGGCCTTCTAATATAAAAATTTTGTGTCGAAAAATATTGTATTTAAAATATTAAAATTTTAAAGCTATAATTTTCGATATAAATATGTGGAATCCTAACGAGCGATATTAGGATATTGTTTAATTTTTTTTTTGACGAATAGGATATTATGTAATGAATCAATAAAAAAAAATTTATATGAAAAATGATATATCTAATATATTAAAAAATATTTCACTTGATTTTTTAAAATAAATATTCTTTTATTGATTATTTAAATAATGTTTTTAGGATACTCGTTAACAAGATTAATAATCCTAAAAATATTCCATATTTTAATTCTTTAACGCGTGATCTGAGTGAGTAAGACTCTAATTTTTAACACTTATCATGAACTAACTTTTCCAAAATCTTATTAAATGCTGAAGGACATTCCAATATCCAATGGTATCTTAAAGGAGCGAGTGCTCTTTAGTTCATTGCTTAGAGCATCTTTAATAAGAGTTCTTTAGGGGTTCCTTAAGAATAAAATATTATTTTAATATATTATATATGATTTTGGGTTTCTTAAATTTAAAATGGGTTCCTTAGATAAGGAACCTAAAAAGAGGATTTCATAGCATTTAAATATTTTTTTTTGTAATTGATAGTGTAAAGGGGAGAGAGAATATGAGATGTTGAAGGGAGGGAGAAATTAAGGAACTTGATAATAGAAACCCTCATTGAAATAAAAAATAAGTGGATATCATAAATTTGAGTTAACATATATAAATCCACTTAAAAACTTAAAATAAATTCCTTAAAAGTTTGTCATTGAAAATGTTCTTACAATTCTTGAACGATTGCATGACATCATGATATGGTGGTTGGTTTTGATAAAGAATATTTCTACTAGTTGTTTGAGATTTTTTTTGCTTTCTCGGTTACCTTACCGGCAACTCAAGTTTTTCTTTTCCTTTTTATTTTTCAAAACATTGCAATATTTTATTGAACAAATTAATTGACTGGTAGCAAAATGGTGAGTTAAGTTACGCCATAAGCGAAGATCACATAGGACATGTGGCTAATCCGTTTGTTTAACCTAAAAAAAAGTGATTTTTGTAGAAATATTTTTGATAGAAATTAAAATGTTTTATTAATATCTTCTAAAAGTTGAATTTTAATATTTTTTTTTCAGATAAATGTTTTTAGAAAAAGATTAACCAAATAAGTATTTAAATACCAAATTAATTATTTATTAAAATGATACTTTAAGGACAAAAACATAAACAAAGGGGCCTTAATCTAAGTAATCCAGCTTCCGAACTAAATAAGTTTTGCAAAAATAAAAGTTTGGATATAAATCCTACTCGATAAAATAGACTAACAAAATTCTAATGAATCTAAAATTGGAAATCTTAGTCCCCTTGAATTAGCTCAGTTGGACATAAATTGTAAGTGCGCGGGATTAAATCCCTGCAATGCGCTCTATCCCTTTGCCTTTCTTTCTCCCCTTATATATCCTCATCCTCATGTAGGATTTCTTATGAACCTTTTCTTAGAGAAAAAATTGAAAATCTTAAACTGTTTATATATGTTTTGCATATTCTTTTTATTCAATAAAAAAAGTTCGAGAATTTGTGTTAATGGATTTTAATAAAGATGCATTTTCAAAAAAAAATGAGGCTAAATATGAAAACAATAAATAGTGACTTCTAACATTTTGAAATTAGGAAGTTGAAAATGTAATAACAACTTCACAATTATAATAAAAAGTAAAAACTATATAAACTAAAATGTTACTTAAAATTAAAAATCTAACAGTAGAAATTTTTTACATGTAAAAATAAAATAAAAAGAACTCAAACCAAATATACTCTTCAAAAAGTTGAATAGTTACCAAACAAAACTGCGAATAGTGTAGCAGCTGTATAACTTACCTCGCGCAGTTTCTCAACCAGCCAAATGGTCAAATGTAACGGTCAATGATAGGAATTTTTTTTTGATAAATTATAGCATGTCAAGCCATTCGTAGATAATAAATTTTGTAATATAAAGCATCCTATAAGAATTATCATTTTCCTTTTTCAGATAAGAAATGCGATTGTTTTCTATCATTTTTTAAATCTTGCAAAGTAAAAAAAAAAAATATTTATGAAATATTTGGAATCTAATTGCAAAAATCCTATCTATTAGATTCCATAAAAAAATATTTTAAATAATTTAGTGTAAGATTATCTTTTATTATTATCTTTTTTTTAAATAATTTAGTGTAAAATATTTTCAGTTCCTAAAATGGTAGGAAGTGAGCTACCAATTTAGTGTAAGATTTTAGTGTAATATTTTAAATCTTTTATTATTATCTAATTGATGATAATATAAGATGATAATATAATATCAGAAATAATCATTAGATTTCAAACAAATGCTTAGATCAATCTCATAAAGAAAAATTTAAAATAGTAAACGGAAGGATTTTTTTTTTTTTGACTGATAGTAAACGGAAAGATGGAGATGGAGTTATAGTCCCTAATAATTCAATAAATATTACAAGATGCATTACAAGATAACGATTAATTTAATCACGGATGTGCAGTAAGTTAATCACGGATGGACAAATCGCACACCTAAAAAACACGAGGCACGGACGAGTTCTAGGTCAATTTAATTGTTTGAAGGGAAAGGAATAAACAAAACAGTGAGCAGGTAGGATACTGTTTTTAAGCAAAAATATTTATCAATACAACAAATTTGTTATATATCTACGGACATTTTTAATAATAGATGTTAAAATTATAGGTATTGATATTAGTGTCAGTCAAAACGTAGATAAAGGCAGATGGATCATAGGTAAAGCTTAATATAACTGTAGGTAAATATATGTGGATCGTAGGTAAAACTTATAATAACAGTCATTTTTCGTTGTTATTCGTCGCTCATAATGGATGGTTGAACCAACTATAGGTGAATGCAAATTTTACATATACCAACGAATTTTAAACATATAATTAAAATCTATCACTAAAAGTCAAATTTCTTGTAGTGATTGGTTGGTGCCAAAAAATGGCAGATAGTTAATCTACATACTTGAGTTATAGTTTAAAAGTATACATTTGGGATAAAATATTTATAAAAATACCTTTATAATAATAAATGAAACTTAGCCTCAATCATTCACGGAAATTGGTTCGAACTGAAATATTTGCAATTAAACTATAGTAAGATTATATCCTCTTTATACCGCCGTCCTCGCTAAGTTTATAAAGAGGAAATACAATAAATAAAGAGGGGTACACATTACATTAGCTAGTTGTTGTGGATTCCTCACCATGCCCATACTTTGATTGAGCTGGTCATTACCAGAAATTCATCAATGTCCCTAGGATCACTTGTCGGTGCCTCGTGAAGGTGGATTATTTTGCAAGTAATATATAAGAGAAAGTCTACATGTTGCATATTATTTCCATTTTTTAGGGTACCCACCAATCCAACACTTCATTCCTGGCCAAAAGGGAGGCATCACTTCACATCATAAGTCACTGCTGGCTTCACACGAGACATGTCCTCCGAATATATGCGTCTGATGCCAACTTCCTTTTAATTCATATCAAGAATTATTTTATATATGTAAATTTGATTATAAATTCTGGTTGAGAGAGATTGGTAATTTTTTTGTTCTTGTACGGGATGTATCTTCGTCTAAATTTTTTATGTATAAAAAAATTATTTTGCTTAATTTATTTGAGAAAATTAAATGAATAATTCATAATAAACGAAATATTCAATGTTTTTAACAAAATTTATACAAACTTCTAAGGGTTAGGGCGGTTTACTAGTCTGCCACTGTTAGCTTCAAGAGTTCTGTTATTTGAACATCAAAATTTTGATACCGTATTTGATACCGTATATGTTTATTTTTATCTCACACTTACTTTTTATCTTCTTTGTATACATGCATCTCCAAAATATATCACCGAAACAAAGGGTACACTGTATGGTGTCCCTATTTTGATACTCAAAAATTGTTTCTCTAGCTTCAAACAGTGTATAGAAAACCATTAAATTGCATATCTCATTTGTTTTTTGGCTACTCATTATTTTTATTTTATTTTTGCATAAATATTCACTAACCAAGTAATAAAAGGAAAACAAAACACAATACCACTCCCAACAAAAAGAGAAAAACACCACAAACCACTTCAAATTGCAACAATATAACAATAAAAGGAAATAAAACACAATATCACTGCCAAGAGTTATAAATTTCAGAGGGATTGACCATTTTAGAATGAGGATTATAGGTATGGATGAATAAATCAGAGTAGGGTTGTGATTGGCCAAAATGTCAGAGCAATTAAGACTTTTGCCTTTTTCTCGAAGAGTCAAAAGAGAAGATTGTGGAGAGGGAGGCAAGCTCCGGAGAGAAACGATTCAGATAAAGGATTGGTGATTAAAGAACAACATAATGAAACAAGATGCTTAGTGATCGAAGCAAGACCAATGCCAATTCAAGAGCAGGATGACAGAAAATTGAAAAGCATTGTCAGGAAAGAACCTATGAATCGGGGGGTCCTAGTTAGACCGACAAAATTAGTGATTCGACGACCTGATGGAGCTAAGCAAGCCCAACTGGAGAAGCTTAAAGAAATAAATAAAGGAAAAGAAGTTGTGAGGGCCAATCTTGACAGAAAGGATCAAAAGGCATTGGCTAGGGAAAAACCAGAAAAAATGATTGGTAAGATCAGAGAATATAGATAATCAAGTCAAGTCAAGCCCGAGGATAAGAAGGAAGAGGTTGAGGACTGGTCACGTGAGGAAATCATGAAAATATTGAATGATCCAGACTAGGACATCGAGTGGAAAAGAAACATGTTGAGAAAAATTCATAGAGGCAGAGAAGTGGTGGAATTCAAGCCTAGCTGCCATGCAACCGACATGGAATTGACGACCAAAAAATTGAAGTCATTGATGCCCTAAATGATTGTGATGACATACTAGGCTTCCATGAGGAATTGCGGGTTCTAAAGGCTAAAATTTATCTTTCTCTTGATGTTGTCGAAAGAAAATTTTAGGGGCATCTGTTGGGAGTGAAATTATACAAATTCCAGGAAGTGTCAAATAAAGTGATGTAACTGCTACATACGTGTCATGTTGTTAGGAGTCAGTTATTTCCTTTGTTTGCCCATAAATATTAATACGTGCAATGTAAAAAGGGTTGATTTCTTGATAAAAATCCTAAGCATCTCACTCGAACAAATTGACAGATTACATATCAAGTATGCCTTCTACTTTCAATTTAAGTCATTTCAATTAATGCAATTGTTCATTTAAATTCAGTTACTGTTCAGTCTTACTGTGAACACCCCATTTTGACCAGATTCATTTTAATTATTTATCAAAATTTAGGGAAAACAAAAAAAAAATCATAAAAATATCAATTTTTGGGGAAAAAAAAAAGGAGTGGAGTTTTTCTTAGTTTTATGAAAATAAAAACAAAAATTATAAAAAAGAAAAAAAATATTTTTCTAGATTTTATGTTTATCATTTTATTTTTAAAGAAAAGATTTTTGCTTGTTCATGTGTTTTTGGTTCAGGACCAACCCACTTTACCAAGTGAGATCAAGATTCCCTACCCACTGCTGAACCAAGCCTGTATACCCGTTTAATTACCCACAACCCGGATCCAACCTCAACCCGCCGGTCTTCCTCTTCAGAAACGCACCCCTCCCCCATCAGGAACCCAAGTCGTAAGCCTCCACCTACCTCCACGCCAATCTTGCAATCAAAGTCAGATCCGATTCACGCACAAAGTATCTGCTCACCTATTGAAGCTTCGTTCCAATCCTTCCCTTTTCCAAGCCAAACGCGAATCCTCTCTATCCCGAAGATTGTGTCGCGTGTTCAACTGCAAAGAGGGGGAAGTAGAGATTTCTTTCCTTTGTCTTGTGTCTGAACTTCTCAAAAGCAAGGTGAGTATTTTTCCTTTCCCTTTTGGCTCCATAAATTAGGTGATGCAATTTTCGTTGATGGTGCAAGTCAAAATGAAGAAATGCTATAAAAGGCAGAGATTATGAACGAACAAAAGAAAACCGCAAAGGGAGAAGGGCATACACACCAACTAATAGAAACGAGGGCACCAAAATGTAGGAGGAACAAAGTTAACACGCAACAGAGAAGCGCACCAAGGGGGACCGACCGATACATATAGAAGACACCAAAAAAGCGCACAATTCGAAGAGGTTACCTAAGATAGGATAGCAGACGCAACACAGAGAAGGCAACACGTAAACAAGATAGGGAAACTGCAGACGGTATTGCGCTTACAGTAGCATACCTGGACAAGCAGATATCGAGCAGAAAGGAACACATAGGACTAACCGATTGAGACAGAGAGAAACATGGATTGACTAACGAGGATGTGGTAGTTCAAAATAGTGTTTGAACGGAGTGAGTTTCACTTAGGATCGAGTTTCCTCATCATTGATTTAGTGTTTCTCACAGAGTTTGTTGGTAATTCATTGTTTTTATCTTCGGTAACATTGTAATAGGGTGATATTCTTGGGTAATTCTGCAGTGGTGTATTTTCCACACCATATGTTTGATGAAAATGCACAGTGACAATTTAGGTCCATGATATGATCTTTTTTTTGCCTGTTCTGGTTTTCTGGTTTTTTTTCCTTCTTTATTCACATGTGAGTTAGAGAGCTTGAATGTCATTATAGCCTACTGCTTGTTGCACAATCACTAAAAAAAAGCCTTTTAGCGACAAACTCTTTGCGATCGAACATAATCGGATGTTGTTAGCGACGAGGCTAGCAACGGATAAGCTGAGATTTGATGTTGTTTGGTGGCAGTGACAAAGCAACTGACTTTGCGACCGATATGGGTGTCGCTAACACCCTCGATCGCTAGTTCGGTCAGTATAGAATGAATTTAAAAGTCAACAAAAGTGAATCAATATAGCGACCGAGTGTGGCTGTAACAGATCTATTTTTTACTTATAGCGACTGATACGTTTCGGTTGCTAAAGCACGCGAGTGAAAAGCATCTTGGAGCTTGATAGCGACCGATATTAGCGGCCACTTTCAACTAGAACCTTAGCCTAGTTGGACTCTGTCAAAATTCTGGTTATTGATTTTTGAATTGAGTAGCATAATATATACAAAGGAGGCATAAAGGCCTTGGTGAGGGAAGTTGGGCAATTGAGTCTTTATTAAGTGTACCTTAGTTTTTTATAGGCATTGTGGCACTTAAGTGCCTGTTTGAACTTTTAATGGGTGGACTTTTCTTCTAGTTCTTTGCGGAGTGCTAATGACTTATCTTAATTAGATTGATTTTAACATGCTTCTGATTTTATTATAGTACTGAATATCTGTAAGAGTTTAGAGATATGACCTTAACTAATTGTTATATTGAGTATGACCTTAATTAATTGTTATATCGAGTGAATTCTACCCTTCATTTATAAGAACACCCCTAATTGTTACTTTCATGTGTCACAGAGATTCTACACACATGCACTATGACCTCTCGTCTCCCTCCCTGCTTTCCACCATTCACGCAGTCACTGTGAGCACTCTTTCCCTTTCATATTGATTTTTTTTTTATTTTCGGAGAATATGCACTATGGTTTATTGAAATGTTATATTTATTTTCTTCTAACACTCCTTGTTCTCTGATCACTGCTCCAATCGTCACCCTTTTACAGTGTTTGCTCAGAGTTAAGGTAGGTCAAATACTTTCTCTTTTTCTTTGTTGTCGCTAGTGATAGTTTGAATTGAAACATGTTAATATCTTCTATTGTGTGATGTGAAATGATTGGTGGTTTGTTAGTGGAGAGCGGAGCTCAATAGGATATCGGTTGTGTGCTGATAAATTATTCAAATGTATGTGTTTGATTGATGTGTTATTTTTTAATTGAGAGTGGAGCTCAATAAGAAGCTGATTGTGTGCTGATAATTTAGAAACTATGCATGTATATGCCAATTTTATATGTTGTTTGTTAGTAAAGAGCGGAGCTCAATAGGGACTCGTTATGTGCTTATAATTTAGTTAATTATATATGTTTCTTTGACAATTTTATCAGTCCTTGTGCACTTTATGTAAAGTGAATGGACCATTGCAATTTTATTTACGCTTTGAACTTGAATTTCAAGTACTACGGGTAAAATATTAAAGCCTTATAGTTTCTCACTTGAATTTCAATTTCAATTTGTATCAAAGCATTAGTTTCCCGTTTGAAGTTCAATATGAATGAGCACATGTACTTTGAAAACGTACCGCTCATTGTATTGAATTTTGAATTGCCATCACCATCATCAGCTGGTCCGTCATCATCTACACCATTTCCATCACCAGCATTAGTCGGACCATCGTTATCGCAGGCATAGGCCAGGCCCCGACAGTCAGGAGTAAGTTATTTTATTTTTAATAGTTAAATTTTATAGCATTTTTAATCACAAGTTGTATCCATTGAAGGCTACTAATGATGAGATTCAATAATCATCAAAGAGAAACTCGAGTACCCATGGGCCACATATGGCGAGGTTGATGGCGACGTGAAGAAGTTGTGGTGGAGAGAGTGTCAAGTAAATTAAAGTTTTGTTTCATGCCCACATTTAGTTTTAATTTATATTTTGTACATATTATATATTTTTGTTGCCTAATATGTCTTCCATGCAGAAAAAGTTTACATAGGAACCCCAACACGAGGCAGAGATTATGAAGAACTTTGTATGTGCATTATAAAAAATGCAATGAACAAGCTGCGGGTGGCAAGTCTAAGGAGGTCGTGGATTGCAGCTCATATTAGAGAGCAACTAGAGACTTATTTTACCTCTAAGGAGTTCTAACAGAAGAGCGCCATTAGTTGGCGGGATAAGGCTGTAAACAGTGGCGCATCAACTACACTAGAGGGTCTGTCTCTGCTGGATAACATTTTGATAGGATGGTAAGTTTATTTTAATTTAGTTTCTATATAATTATTTATTTTTCTATCAGTTTAAATAATTTTTTGTTATTACTCGCATTTAATGATCATTTTAATATAAGCAGTCTAAGCAGCATGGCTGACCCCTGACTTCCATCGAGATGCAAACAAAGACCAAAAAAGCTGAAGTCCGGCAAGTGAGCCAGCGATAGGTGTCGTGAGATTCATGTAAGTTTAATTGTTAATATTACTTACAATATTACATTAATTTTCGTAGCTTATTAATTGTTAATAATATGATATTAAACATTATTTTGTAGTATACATATCATGAGGTCCTAGATGAGGCTTATGCACATGCCTCACTGGAGGGTACTTCTTCTTTTAGACAAGAGCATCCGGTCTCCGTCGATGATAATGTCATATATTTGGATGTTCTTGGAGGTAAAAATAAGAAGGGACACGTATATGGGCTTAGGTAGCCAGGTGATCATTATATAGCGCTGTCGTCCCATCAGGCTAGACACGAGGACGTGCCTAACGTTCCTTCAAAGGAGATACATGAGGTGCGGGAGACTAGCAGATGACTTAATGCCAAGCACGCCACACAAACTGCCGCACAGGCTACACAACTTCGATACATCTTCGAGCACTTCGGGCTTCAGCCTCCTGTTGTTGCGCCTGTTGCACCACCACCTCTTCCATCACCGCTTGCTGTAGAGGACGACAATGCCGACGACGTGAACGACATCGAGACCTAACAGGACCACATCCCACCTCCATGATTTCATTTTCTTTGTATTTTGGATTGTTTGTTTTGTTACAACTTTATATATACAATGTTTGTTTTGTTTCTCTTTCTTTTGGAATGCAATTTTATATGTATGCAATATTGATTATTGGTGAAATTAATATAATAAATAAAGCAAAAAATTATTTATAATAATAATAGTATTAATAATGAAAAAAGAATTTTAAATATAATAAAAACTAAATTTAATATTTCATAATTTATTTTTTTTTAAAAATAAATGAAATTAAATAGCGACCAAACTTGAGACTGACGAATTTGTAGCTGATACTGACCGAATTTGCTACTGGTAGGTCGGTGGCAATATTGGTCCCCAAGAACAGGGTGACCCCGTAAATAGCGACCATTGTTTTTGTGGTTGCGATCGGTTAAAACAATTGTTATATTATGAACGGTATCCAAAATCGGTCGCAACTGAATCAACAACTTGGATTTTTGGGATGGCTTTAAGGTGGTCGCAATTTCGGTCGCAATCGTACATAATGACCAAATTGTTATTAATTGCGACCGATACGTTCATTTGCTAAATAGCGTTTTTTTTAGTGAATGAATTATATATTGTAGTTTCCTTTTCCTTGATTGATGGATCGTAATCAGTTGACGGGCATTGCTTTGTGAAGATGTCCAAGTATGGTAAATGTATGAGGTTCTCTTTGTTCTACAATTTACATGCGAATTGATGATATATGTTGTATTGCTCTTTTTGTTATGACTAATTCCAAACTTCTTGCTTGAGTTGGATTAGTCCCTGTTTATGAACTCCACCATACCATGTCGAGGATGCTTTTATTTGTCTTTTGATAAGTCATGTGGCGTAGTTTTGTCACATTTTAAAAATAAAATAAAAACCATGTTTATTACCTTTTTTTTTGTTTTCCCTTCACATACGGAAGGGTTCTTGGTATGGTGATTCACGTTGATGCACATCATTGGCAAGGGGTTTAGAGTTCAATTCTGATCTAGTCACGCAACCACATATTTGTTCTTGTTTGCGTAGAGATAGATTCTTTATTTCTTTTTATATTCTTTATGTTTCTTTGAAATGAGGTAAAATAAATACTTTCAAATTCATTAGCAATTTGCACAACTATTTTGGTAACCGTTTTTTAATGGATGCACTAGGTTGCTGTGGGGTTAAAGTCTTCATCTTTCCTTATATGCAATCGGCTTCCGAATTCAGTTTTGGTTACAAAGACCATTTTCTTCATTAAAAGATTTTTTATTTTTTCCTAAGTTAAATAAAATTAGTGGCGACTCTACTCTTTTTCTAAATCTCTTTTTCTCGCCGTTTCCTTCGTGGTTTCGACCACGACACTTACTCATTAAATTCCTTTACTTTTATGTTCTTTTACTTCTTACGTTTACTTTTGTTGATTTCAGAGAAAGAGAAAGAGCATTGTGCTCATGAATCGCATTGAAAAAGAATAATTTCAATCAATTACATTAATAGAGAGGTATATATACCTCATACATAGTTGACTAAGCTTAACTAACTTAACAACTGCCTCTAACTAACTTGTTAACTAATTAATAGAAAGGGTAGTTACAAAATAGAGAGTGGTAACTCTGATACTCCCCCTCAAGTTGGGAGATAGGGATTGAATAGTCCCAACTTGGCTATAAGGTGCTGAAATAAGACTCGAGGCAAAGCTGGTGAGAGGGTCAGCGAGCTGCTCTTGTGATTTCACATGTATGAGGTTCAGAAACCCGGATTGGACATGTTCCCTTAGGAAATGACAATCAATATCCGCGTGCTTTCACCTTTTATGTGAGGTGGGGTTAGATGCCAACTTTATAGCCGATTTACTATCACAAAAAACCATGGTGGTAGTAGGGTGAACTTCAAAGGCCCTAAGGAGTTGCTTGATCCAAATAAGTTCAGTAGTGAGGGCAGCTAATGCCTTGTATTCGGCTTCAGCATATGATCTTGCCACAGTAGGTTGCTTTTTAGACTTTTAATCAACTAGAGCAAAGGCAAGGAAAATACAAAAGCTCATAGTGGATCTCCGAGTGACCTGACAGCTACCCTAGTCAGCATCAACATAAGCTGAAAGTTGAAGAGAAGACTGGGCAGGAAATAAATCAACTTGACCTAGTGTGGCCTTCAAATACTGCATCAGATGATACACAACAGAGAGGTGTGGGGTCCTCGGGTATGCCATAAATTAGCTTAAACGATTCACAGCAAAGGTGACATCTGGCCTTGATATGGTGAGGTACATCAACCTCCCTATCAGTCTTCTATACATGGACATATTAGGAAGAGGTTGGCCATCAGAATCATTTAAAGAAATGATGGGGTCTATTAGGACATGAACTGGTTTGGCAGCTGAATAACCAGTATCATGCAACAATTGCAGAGTATATTTTCTCTGGCATAAATGTATTCCCTCAGGTGATTTGTCAATTTCCAAACCGAGGAAGTACTTCAACTCTCCAAGAACCTTGAGTTTGAAGTGTTTTTCCAGCATTTGTTGGGCATGCTGAAGTAGAATAGGATCAGAACCAACCAATAGAATATCATCCACATAGACGAGTAGGATGACTAGGGAAGGTCCAGACCCCATGCAGAAGAGAGAGTGATCTGCAGAGGACTTAAGGAAACCAAGTTGGAGCAGTGTAGAACTAAATTTTTGGAACCACTGCCTTGAGGCCTGTTTCAAGCCATATAAGGACTTGTTTAATTTGCAGACAAGTCTCTCCCCCTGAGTAGGATGCCCTTTTGGAAGTTGCATGCACACTTCCTCGGACAAGTCTCCATTAAGGAAGGCATTATTGATATCAAGTTGGAGAAAACTCAATGGTGTTATGCTGCAGGAGATAACAGGATTCTCACAGTTGTGAGTTTGGCAACAGGTGAGAAAGTTTCCAAGAACTCAATGCCAGCTTGTTGGCTAAAGCCCTGAGCTACAAGCCTGGCCTTGTACCTAGCCACTGTCCCATCAGCTTTGCACTTCACTTTATAGATCCATCTACGACCAACAACCTTTTTATCGGGTGGCAGCTGTGTAATAGTCTAGGTGTTGTTGATTTCTAGTGCAGCAAGCTCTTCAGCCATAGCTTGTCTCCATTTGGGTGTTTCACAGCTTGGTGATAAAATTAAGGTTCAAAGATCTCAGACACAAGAAGGATGTAATTTCTGTAGGAGGGAGAAAGGTTGGCATAATGGAGGGGATAAATAGATTGACATTGATAATTTTGGAGGTAAGAAGGGTTCCTATGAGGTCTGGTGGATCTTCTAAGGGGCAAGGGTTGATAAGTGGTGCTGGTTCAGGGTTTGGTGGAGGTGGTACTGGTTCAAGTGGTTCAAGGTTTGGTGGTGGCGGTGTTGTTTCAGGATTGGAGATATCATGAATAGGGTATGGTAGGACAATATCAGCAAGAGTTGAGGTAGTGGTGAGTGGTTAGGCATGGCTTGGTGATAAGGGAAGGTGTCTTCAACAAATATAACATCTCTGGAGGCAATGAATTTGTTGGATTGGGGATGATATACCTTGTGTACTTTAACACCAATAGGATATCCTATGAACACACAAGCTGTGGATCACAGGCTAAATTTGTTCCCTTGAGATGGAATAGTTGTTGCATAGCAAAGGAAACTAAATACTTTGATGAGAGAATAGTCAGGAGATTCCCTATGTAACAATTCAAAGGGGGAACTATTGTTTAGGTTGATGGAAGGCACCCGATTGATCAAATAAGTAGCTGTGGAGATGCACTCACCTTAAAAAGATAAAGAGGCCTTGGACTGAAACAGAAGAGCCCTAACAATATTCAAGAGGTGTTCGAGCTTTCTCTCAACAACTGAGTTCTGTTGAGGTTTATGAGGGCAGGACAATTGATGCGTGTTCCATATCTTTCAGGAAGGAGGATAAATCAAGTTACTTAGCATTATCCGATCTTATCCCTATGACAGACTTAGAGAACCAAGTCTGCACATACTTGAAAAACAGTTTAACTAACTGTATAGCTTCAGATTTGTGAGTCATAAGGTGCACCCAAGTGAACTTGGTACAGTCATCAACCATGGTGAGGAAGTACCTCTTCCCATCATATGTAGAGTGATGGAAACGTCCCCACACATCACAGTGAATCAAATCAAATGGACTTTTTGATCAGTAATTGTTATAAGCTATGAATGGTAGTCTATGAAATTTTTATAAAGGGCAAATAGAGCAGGTATGAGAATCAAAATTATTAGACAAATACAAAGGTATTTTATTATTGAGCATTCTAAGAACTTTATTAGACAAATGTCTTAACCTATTGTGCCAAAGCAAGGCATCATTATTACTGGAAACAGTGTTACATTTATTTGTGTGCAATTGTGAATGAAGGATACTTGAGGTAGCAGGATGGTAGATGTAAAGGCCTTGATTAAGGTTACCTTTGCCAATCACCATCTACCCCTGTGTTTCCTGAATGGAAAAAGTGTGATTAGTGAAGGTGACATAACAAGAGGAATGCTGTAACAGAGAACTAACAAAAATGATGTTAAGATGAAATTCAGGAATGAAAAGGACTTTGTGAAAATGATGTCAGGGCTTAAGTGGATGATACCTATAGCAGTGACTTTAATTTTGCAGCCATTTGGTAATTGAACAAATTTATTCTACAAAAAATCATAGGAAAGAAAAAGTTCTAAAGAGTGACAAATGTGGGATGTGGCTCCTGAATCTAAAATCCAAAAATCAAAAGGACATGTAGGAGTAGACTCTAGGGAGGAATAGCCCATACCAATAACAATGTTTTTGTCCACCTGATCTGAATCTTGCATACTGTTGTGAGCCATTTGGGTCTGTAGGTATGCAATGAGCTGCTGATACTGTTGGTGATTCATATTGGAGCTAGAAGCATCATCAGAGAACTGATTCACCAATTGTGTTGGTGGCTGAGTGGGCTTGTATTTCTTGTGTCTAGGAGGATAACCATGCAATTTGAAGCATTTATCCTTTTCGTGACCAAGAAAACTATAGTGAGCACATAATGGCCTATCCTTTTTGCCACTTTTTTGTGTGGATTGCACAACACAAGCAAGTTGATTATCAAGAGAATCAACAATGGAACCAACCTGCCTCTAAATCTCCTCTTGAATGATGAAGGAGAAAACTCGAGTGATATCAGAAAGTGGATCCATAAGTAAGATCTGATCTCGGACTTGCTGAAAGCTCTCATGCCTATGAGAAAATTGAGGACATACTCAATTTGGAGATAATCAACCAATTGCTGAGCTCCACCATACACACATTATCTAGAAGGTCGGAATTCACCAAGTTCTTCCCAAATCGATTTGAGTTAGGTGAAGTATTGGCTAACCGATAAGGATCTTTGAGTGCAACTACCCAAATTTCTACGCAATTGGAAAACCCTAGGACCATTTCGCTAAAGGAATCGCTGATTGAGATCGCTCCAAATCGCTGCCGCAGAAGAAGCATAGATGATGTTATTTTTTTTTAAAAAAAAAATCATATTTAATTTACCGTGGATAACAGATTTTACATTGAATATTGATGTAACAGATAAGCGTATCCCTTTTCTATGATAGTGAAAGATTCAAATAAAATTTTTTATATTATGTAACACATAAATGCACGTTTTCATAATGTTAAATCACATCCCCTCGCCGCCTCGCGAAATATATAGATATACACGTTTTCTGAGTGTCGACTACTAATTCTACGAATCCAGCCACTATTTTTTAGGAGTATAAGATCCAAATTGGTTCTCGATGAAAAATTACGAAAATATTTTGGTATGTGAGAAATAGAAAATATCAATTTGATTATTAAGAATGTAAAATGCGGATCAAAATAGTTTCCGACGAGGACTAAAATGTCCCTAAAAATTATCCTAAAAAGGATCAATTTGATCTGCATTTTACATTCTTGAGGATCAAATTAATATTTTTCATTTCTCAAGGACTAAAATAACATTATGTTAAAAACCAATTTGAACCTTTACTCATGTTTTAATTACAAATGCAAAGCATGGGCCTTTTGTTTATTTAGTTGAAGTATCGTGAACAGAAACAAACTGTTCTTTTCGTTGTGATGGTTATGTCCTTTTTAAATTGATCTTAGGGATTAAATATAACAACATTCAAATTCAAATGGGGCCAACTTTTTCAATTTTGTGTTTACTGTTAATTAGGGCCAACTAGTTAAGATTTATTTTCTTGTAACACCATCCACTTAGGAGTGTGTTTGGGAAAACTGAAAAAAATAGATTATCCTGATAATCGATTATATGTATAATCGATTATTGTGATAATTAATTATAATCGGAATCTGTTTTTGTTTGGGTATGTTTGCTGTAAAGCGATTTTAAGATTATCTATTTCGTTTGGATAGTGCAAAAAAAATCACTTTTATATAGTAAATTACGAAAATGGATATAAAGTTATTTGTATAATTTAATAATATTTGTTTGGAAGTTAGTTTTATAGGGGTAAATAGGAAAGAGAGTTTTGAAAAGAAAAATAATCAAATCACAACAATCTTAAGCTAAAATAAATTAAATGACATAAACAACTTTTTTCCCCAAAAAAAGCTTTTTTATAAATTTAACCTAATTGCCAAACATGATAGATTATGTATGAAACAACTTTTTAACCAAAAAACAGTTGAAATGGAAAAAATCCATCTTTCCCAAACATGCTCTAGGTTATTAAAAAAAAAAAAAATTCCATAAAAGTTTAGGTGAATTGGGTTCCAGGTGATTATTAGGACTAATCACGTCTTGCGGTTCAAAGAGCGTTTATAGAGATACTTATAAATTACTCATCAATAAGATCCTCACATCGACAGCGAGATTTAAACTCATATATTCTTACCAAGTGAATTCACGTTGATTGGTAATAAAGGATATTTATTTATTATGTGATGTGATTTGCTTTCAAGTGAATGGGATAACGATAGGAAACCATTAATCTTTTCAATGCATGCTTTGTATATTTCAATAGATTTTCAAATTAATAGACTGAATGGGTCGCACCTGTAAAATGTTTCCTATAATGGTGTTTCATAAATCAAATCTCTAACATTTGGCATGAGTTTGTAGTGCTTTTCCAATTAAATACAATAACTGATTACAAGTGATCAATCACACATCGGGGCTAAGTTCCACAGGACAAACAACAGTGAACTGGATATTATATTTTAATCGGAAAATCTAGTGGTGGCAAGTAGATGAATTTGATGGATTTTGATTTGAATTATAATCAAACAGTCAAAAATAATAACTAATTCATTTAGATCCATCACAAATGTATTAAAACAATCTAATCAATCCTTGGTTCATTTAATAAAAAATTATCTAACCCATCAATTAATATGGAGGATTTCATGATCAATCCATCATAGCTATCAATTTCACTCATGGATAATGGATCCTTACGACAGCAAGGGTTGACACATCTGATCGAGCCTTCCGTCTACATTTACTGTGGCTTGGGTTCGATTCTTAAATGTACCCTGTTGATAAGCAATATATAAATTCCACTTAAATCGTCATTGAAGTTGGTGGTCTTCACTGATCTTACACAGGGGTGTGCCTTCCCCTAATCTAAAGTTTATATTCACACAAAAAAAAAAATGGATCCTTTGTGAAATTCCCAATATAATGTTGAATATTACATTAATTTCTTAGTCAGAAAAATATTACACTGTTTTTCATTATTATTTTTTTTATTAATTTCAATTGTATATGCGGATTTGCACAAAATTTTATAGAAAAAATTTTGTTTTTGAAAATAAAAATACACATATATTTTAAGAAACTCAATATCAGAAAATTGTGTAATATTCACAAATAATAAATTATTTTATAAATTTATCAAATTTAAATAAAGATTAAATCATATACTTTTATATAAAAAACCAAAATAAAATAATTTACTCTTATATTCAATAATGAATTACTATGGAAAAAATTCTTACCCAAAAAATTAACATGAAAGAAATGATTTTATAGGCTAGGTTAAAACCCCTGGGAAAGCATTAATTCAGTGTGTACCTATCCACTTTATGGTGGCTTAATATTTAGTTAACCGCCGTCGAGAAGGAAAAAAGAAAAAGAAAAAGAAAAACCTTCAATCAAGCATATTCCAATAGATGGTACGAATATTCAAATATATAGCAATTTTTTCAGTCTGGGCAACAACCTATTTGTAATTAATTATAAACGGTATAAGATTGAGTCACGCCGGTTCGAAGCAGTGTTTAATTAAAAACGGTGTAAGATTGAGTCACGCCGGTTCGAAGCAGTGAATATTGTGAAGATCATGCTCATAATTTTCTCGCCAAAACAAAATCATGAGTAAATGCTAACACACCCCTCTATGTAATTATTAGGACTTAATGAAAGTGCGCCTAAAAGTTTAACTAATGACCAAATTATATATCAAGATACCTTGATATTTAACGAGGTACGCGGATGATGCGTAAAATGACATTATTACTCAAATCATACATCCCATATCAAAATTTATAAGGAATCTTCAAAAAATAGTTATTCTTTATTGAAAAGTAAAATATACCCTTCCCAAAATATTGAATACATTTGACCGTGGTAGATTGACAATGGAGGTGAAATGAAACCTCAAACGACTTTCACCTGTAATGTCAGGGTTCGAATCTAGAATTACCATTTTAGGAAATACTTTATCTAATCACCATCTCCAGTCCGACGGTTAGTCACAGGATTATCTGTGGGACATCCGATCAAATACCAAAAAAAATATTTAATATACTAATTTCTAATAATTTTTTTTTCTTGATTTTTTAATGGGTACTATTAGGACATGTGTTAATATTCTCCTATATTTTATATTTAATTATTTGCATTATACATTATTATTTACAGATCGCTATCCTACGAGCGTGATATCTGTAGAAGATCTTTCAGAAACATTCACCTTATCAACCACGTTCAGAAGTGTGGTACGCTGGTTCAGCCAAATGAGGAAAACACACTCCTTTCGTAAAATATCCTCACCTATCACGTGCTTATTCAATCATCCCACGAATATATATTTATTTTCAACCTTTCTTTTTTGTTTTTTATTTTTCTTTAAAATATCTTAATTTCCCAAGACGGCTTAGGTCATTGAAATATCAACTAGTTTTCCCCGCATATTATAAAAAGGAGGGGGTTCTTGAGACTTGGAAGTCACAGTTATTAGTTGTTGTTGTTCACTTGCACTTTCTTTCTTCTCCACAAAGCAAAGCAACACGAAAAAAAGCACAGCAAAACACCACAAACCACAAACACAGACATAGTAACATCATCATCATGGATTGGGTTCGAGGAGACTCTGTTGGTCGAGGAAGCTTTGCTACGGTGAGTTTAGCAATACCGAGAAGCAGTTCCACTAAGTTTTTTTCTTCTCCGACCGCCGTTAAGTCCACCGAGGTTTCCACCTCTTCTTCTCTCAAGAACGAGAAACAAATCCTCGATCGCTTACGTTGTTGTCCAAGAATCCTTCGTTGTTTCGGCGATGATTATAGCTACGAGAATGGTCACGAATACTATAACCTTTTCGTCGAGTACGCCGCCGGCGGCAGCCTCTCCGATCAGCTTAAATTTCACGGCGGCAGGTTCCCGGAGACTCAGGTTCGTTATTACGCAAGGTCCATAATCGAAGGTCTAATGCATATTCACGAAAAAGGGTTTGTCCATTGCGACATAAAGCTACAAAACATCCTCGTATTCGAGGATGGTGAAATTAAGATTGCTGATTTTGGGCTAGCGAAGAAAACAGGGGAGAAACAGAGCAAAAGAAGGTTCGAGTGCAGGGGAACTCCTTTGTTCATGTCGCCGGAATCGGTTAACGACGGCGAGTATGAGTCGCCGGCGGATATTTGGGCTCTCGGGTGCGCGGTGGTGGAGATGGTGACAGGAAAACCGGCGTGGAATGTTGAGAAATGTTCGAATATATGGTCCTTGTTGATTCGAATTGGGGTGGGAGAAGAATTGCCTTTGATTCCTGATGAGTTATCACAAGAGGGTAAAGATTTTCTTGCTAAGTGTTTTGTTAAGGATCCTACCAAGAGATGGACGGCGGAGATGCTTTTGAAACACCCCTTTGTTGAAGAATTGGAGTGTGTTATTAAGGAGCAAAGGAAATCTCCAAGAAGCCATTTTGATTTCCCTGATTGGGTTTCTGGTGCCACTTCACCGGAATCTCATGAGGGTAGTGAATGGAATTTTGATTCATCTTCTTTCTCTAGTTTGTTTTCGCCGGTGGATCGCCTCCGGGAACTTGTGACTGATCATGGTCCGGTAAATTGGTCGGATTCAGATGGTTGGACCAGTGTTAGGTGAAATTTGAATTTTGTTTAGGCAGGGGAGAAGCAGGGGAACTCTAGAAGATGATTGTCTGTTCATCATAATCATTGGGTTCTGGTTAGATTTTGATTATATTCACATTGGTTGATTCTGATTTTAGGTTGTAAATTGGGTAGGATATACTTACATTCATGATTTTTGATCTGACTTGTGATGGAAGAGTTTTAACTGGCGCCTCTTTGGCCCAATGTACAGAGGCTGATTTTATAATCCAATTTTTTTTATTTTTCTAACTTGTTTCTATTTGATCTCTTGAGGCTGGCTTATTTTTCTTTCTTTCTTTTTTCGTTTATGCATACTTTGCTTTTTAAATAACAAATTTATAGGTGAATTATTTAAAATAATAGTGCAAATAATACTGTTCATGTACTAACTGGTATGCTGAGCCCATGGTGGTGGTTAAAGTGACATGATCATGGAACACATCATTACTTGTTATCATAAATAAGATAGGGTAAATCAGGTTTTAAACTTCTCTGTTGGTTTGATCGGTGTCGAATATCTAAAGTTCATGTTTTTGGCTTCAACACGTTGACATATTTGTTGTCAATGGGTACAGTAAATCAATGATTTGGTCATGGTGTAGGCACTATTTTGTTATTATGGATTCCTTTGACTTGTTGATTTCAAATCTCAAGTGTGAAATGAAAATGCAATGGGAACACTTGGGGGCCTTCACGGTGTGTTGTGCCAGCGGGAAAACAGCTCTACCAGCATATTGGGAACAAGGAATTCATAGTGCATATGATGTTAATGGTGGAAAGTAAGAAGACGAGAAATAAATAAAATTTTTGTGTATAAAAAGAAATTCCACCATTACTCGTTGTCGAGTACCCTCTAAATTTCTTCTAATTATTATGAATTGAATCACATATAAGAATAGGAAGACAGAAAGAAAGGAATCGACCATTACCAAGATCTCACAAAGCAATACAGAATTTTGGCAACGTAGGAGTGAGATCAAAGTATTCTAGATTTTCTTCTTGTTCGAGAGGGCAGAGGTTAAATAATGAACACCCCCCAATTGGAATACAGATGAAGAGAAGAAAAAAAAAAGTCCGCATAATGTCAATTGTGTGTGCAAAAAATTCGTTTTGGCCATTTTAGAAAACAAAAATTACAATAATATTCACATTATTTTTGTCACCATTCTTTATACATGATTAATAATTCATATGTATTGTATGGTTAACGGTTAATGGTTAATTATTAACCATGAACGTATCCATTAAACAATCTATTAACCATCCAACACATCCAATTAAATACAAATTAATCCATTATTAAGTAAAAGTAAAAAATTGTGTTAAAAAATAGTATAAGAATATAGGAGTTGTTTAAAATAATCTTTCAAAAAGAGGTAGTAGAAAGTAAAATGTCCACCGCGAAAACCCTATCAATTTACTCGGTTAACCCTATAGGCCAATAAGGTAACATTATTCGTGGATCATAAATAAGGCCCACACTTTTTGTTGGCGCTACTAAATGTGATTTTCTAGATCATTAAGAGCATGTTTGAGAAAGATAGATTTTTCTTATTTTAGTTATTTTTTGGCTAAAAAATTGTTTCATATATAATCTATCATGTTTGGCAATTAGCTTAAATTTATAAAAAAACTTTTTTTGGGGGAAAAAAACTGTTTTATGTCATCTAATTTATTTTAGCTTAAGATTATTATGATTTGATTATTTCTTATTCTCAAAACTCTCTTCCCTATTTACCCCTACAAAACTAACTTTCAAATAAATATTATTAAATTATACAAATAACTTCATACTCTTTTTCGTAATTTACTATGTAAAAAGCGATTTTTGTAGACCATCCAAACGAAAAAGATTATCTTGAAATAGCTTTTCAACAAACAGACCCAAACAAAAATAAATTCTGATTATAATCGATTATCACAATAATCGATTATTCATAAATCGATTATCAGCATAATCTTTTTTTTTAGCTTTCCCAAACACACCCTAAATAGTATATAATGATATATTAAGTTGCCTAAATTTATTTTACACAAGCCATCTTAGTGTAATAAGGATTTTGTTGCAAGGGGACTGATTTATGGGGGAAATAACTTATAAAATGCTTTGCACTTTTCTGAGATTTTCCTTGCGTCTAAAATGAAATAAAAACACTGCGTTTGTTTTCCATATTGGCTTATGTTTCGGACGTAGCTAGAAGACTGATCAACAATGAATATCGAAAGCAATCATGTGGAAGTGAATAAATCCGTAGTGAATTACTTGATTTGATGGTGAAAGACCTAATTTTTGAGCTGGAAGAAACATGGTAGCCCACAACGCATTGGCGATTTAAAACTCTGTATGCAGATTGATCATATTTGGAAAAACGTTGAACTTAAACCAGTCCATGTGTAAACGTGAAATGTTCATCGTGAACAAAAGCAAATTCTTTTAATAATTTATTTAGGCTGGTTTTAGGGCCAATTATATATTTCACAGGAAGAAATCTAATATTTTCTTTGAAGGCCAGCCTGGCCCACTGACATCTCTAAGCTCCAAATAGTACTTCTCGTGAAATTTGGGGAGATGATCCTCTCATGTGTATTATTCAAATGATAAGGTCATTGGTCACGTGGAGAGATAGATAAATATACACATTAAATAGAATCCCACTATTTAAGGTGTTTGTATGAATCGATAACTCATATCTAAGCCCAATTTAAACAAGTCCAAAGTCATTGAACCTAAACGTAATAGACGATAACGCTCATAATAGCCGGCCTTGGCGAGATCCAATGGTATTGTAACCACCTTCACCAATATGGATTAATGGTTGCTCTTAATGGCCCCTATACCCGGAGTCCATAACCTTCTAACCAAGGGAGCAGGCTACGCTCCGTTGTTCGGGTCCCACCACAACAACAACACAACCACAAGATGCTAGCCACTCTGCCTAGAGGAAGGACACTAAATATCATTAGGGATGATAAAGTGGGTCAATCCGTTCTGTCCCGCCCCGTCATTAACCCACCTAAAAAGAAATGGGGCAGGCCAACCTATTTTAGACATATGGGTTGAATCCCCCAACCCACCCTGCCTAATGGTGGGTTGGCGGGTTGGCCCGCTAAACACATAAAAACATAAATTGGGTTGGTGGGTTGGCGGGTTGACCTATTATAAAAATAAAAAAATTAACAAAAACTCATATAACACTTCTTTTTTTTTTTTTTTGGCAATCTTCATATCCTTTCATAAATTATTGTTAAACAATTGGAATAATCTTATCTTATAACATACAATTTGTGTTACAAAAGTAAAGATATTATTTTTGTAGTATGAAATAATTTCAAGTAACAATTAAATTAAATTAAATTAAATAATATTAATTAATTAATAAAAAAATATTTTTTAATATGGCGGGTTGACCCACCAACCCGCCACTGACCCGCCACCAACCCGTTTTCGGATGGGTTAAGTGGGACGGATCAAAGTGGGTTGGTGGGTTGAGAACCCCAACCAACCCCGCCAAATTCTGGCTCATTGACCGGCTCACAATCCATTTTATCATCCTTAAATATCATTAGTTGTCAAACCGAGATACGATGGACATGATTCAGCTAAAAATCGCCTTCTGAAGCAATAATTCTAGCAAATTGTGGACCTTTAGAGGGTGGTCATGGTAAAAATAAAGACGAGAGCTAAGAATGCGGGTTTTCCAGCACCCAACCTCTAGTATCTCCTACAACCTTTAATATCTTGGAGCCTGATACCTCTCATGGAACCTATAATCAGTTCATTTTCCCTTTCACGAATGAAGTGATACCAGTCATGGTCCCTAAAGGGTTCAAGTAACCTTCCAACATTGAAATGTATGACAGAACGACAAACACACAGGATCATCTAGATGCCTTCACCTCCTCGATGTTATTTTAGAAACTAACTGATTCCTTCCTGTGGTAAGTTTTCCTCTTCACTCTAAAGGACACATTGAGGTGGTTCTCGTCTTTACCCACAAAGTCCATTGACCCTTGGGAGGACCTATTTTGGAAGTTCTTGTTGCACTTCATCAACAACAATGTGGAATCGAGATTAGGGATGACAACAAAATGGGCACAATTGTTTGCTTCCAAGAACAATAATTTTAATCTATTTGGACTAGCATTTTAATTTGACTTTTAGGCTAATTTACCCCTAAAGTTTCAGATCGCCCTTCTTAAATAAACATAGTTTGGAAATGATGCACAGGAACCTTATTATGAATTTAGTTGTACGTATAGGTTGTACTTATGTTGTTGAGTTCATATTTTTGTTTAGTGTTTATATAACAATAGTTTCTACTCTAGTTTATACATTGTACTCTGGTTTGACTGGATATGATTTCTAAGTTTACTATCCAGTTGGTGTAAAATGCTTTAGCTACGAGTCTGCAACTTTTCTATCAGGCTACCGGCAGATATATTCTATATAGATAAAGTGTCAGAAGGTGAAGTGGCTCCCTTAACATGAGGAGGCGAAGTGGCTCCCTGAGGATGACGAGGCTATCAAGAAAAACTTTAACTTGAAAGCCTCTCAAGCCTCTCAAAGTTGCTCTATCAGTATAACATTTAAAACAAATAATAAACGAGTATTTTTTTAAAATACGCAACATTCGATCGGCGTGATCGTGCTGATTGATGGAGCCATTGGTGTGCAAGCTTCCGCCCTTTTTGGATGCTATTTTTTTTTCCTGTGCATACTTAGCTTCATAAGCAGTTGTACCCCAGTGCTTGTTCAAACGGGTCCAGACATGCTCTCGATCCAGTCGGAAAACTGACGGGAGTCTTGAGAGTCCCTGAGCAACTTTGAGAGTTTGTGAGAGGCTTTCGAGTTAAAGTTTATCTTGATCACCTTCTCATGCTTTGGGAGCTAAATAACGCTCGGTCGGGTCATACATATCGACCAGCTCTTTCAATGGATTCATACATGGAATGATACCGGCGAGTTCGTCGATGAGAGGTCCAAGCGGACGGTGGTGAATCCTTTTCTTGAATTCTCTTTAGTTTATATTTCATTTTGATATTGTTTTACTATATTTATCACACGACGTTTGTGTTATGAATAATAGGAACAATTTGGCGCCAGGTTATCTCACGCTATGTCCGAAGCTGCATCCTATATCACCGGCTCCATATCCATCCCTCCCGACCCCGTCAAGGAGAAGGCTTTGGACCCAGTGTTGGTTCGATGTTGTCTGGGACAAGAACAATGGGCGGATTTACGGGGTTGGAGACCTCGCATGTGGTTTTCGATGAGGGGATCCCAGCCTCACTAAGCCGTCGCAGGCAACTTCTGGCCGCTCGCACTATTGAAAGGACTTGGTCTTGCTGAGAGAACGACTTTGTGCTAGTGGCGATAATGCCCACCAAGCGAGGGAGTAAAATCAACGATTGAGGGGGAAGTCCAATCACTGCAACAGATCTTGCATGTTGTCTTCAAGGTACTCCCACCTAAGACACGTACTGTTTAGCAGCAATTGCTCCTACCAGATGTTCTGGCGATGCCTGCTCAGCAGCACCATCCCGACGACCAGCAGCAGCAGCAGGAGGGTCAGCAGCGACAACCATAAGATGACCCCTCTCCGGGAGACTATTCAGATTATTAGGATTTTTTTATCAGTTATTGGATTTTGTTGGATTTAATTGTTTGTTGAGAAAGATTGTTTAATTTTATTTAATTTTTAATTTTAATTTATTTATCTTTTATTTTTATTTGTTTAATCTAAGTTTTAATATTTTAAATAAACTTGGAATAATTTTAATTAATTTTAATTTAAAAAATAAACTTACTGACGGATTATACCGTTGGTAAGTCTGCTCACACACTACCGATAGATTAATCCGTCGGTAAGCCTGCTGACCAATTACCGATGAATTAAGTCGTCAGTAATGTTAATTCTTCAAACGTCTATAATAACTATGCGCATAAGCGTCTGTTCCCTATGTTTTAATGTATCCAAATATTTCGATTATTTGATTTTAATGAACTGTGTGCTGATGATCTACTTGAGTGTGCAGATTATAACCGTCTTATCTAGTCGATCTCAAGAAACCTTCTAGTCATATGATTAAGTATCAGAAATACAAGCTCAAGTGTCTATACGACGAATGTTGTTCATATCAAGATTAAAGCAAGCACTTCTTTGAAGCGTCTGAATGTTGTTCATATCAAAGTTATATGGTTCTTACCTAAAGATCAAGGAAGCTTCTGAAGAAACTCGAAATAATATTGCTTGGAACAATATCATTGAAGCGTCCGCTATCTCTCTTGAAGCAAAGAAGTCGTGACAACACATCAGTTGAAAATCTTCAAAAGATTCAAGCAAAGAGCTCAAGCGTCTTATATCTTTTACGAACGAATCACATAAAGAAGCGTCTTAACAAGGAGCTAAGCTGATAATAAGAAATATTAAATATGTTCTCTACATATTTAATAATACTATTTTGATGGATAATACTACATATTACACGAAAGAACAGTCTAAAAAGAACTACCGTTCTGACTTGTCATGAGAATGAAGAAATTCGCACTGCAAACCTGAAGCTGCCCTGAATTGTTTTGTTGCTCTGAATTGAAGTGTACGATTACACTAAGCTTGTTTTCAACGGTCCAATATCATCAACAGAACGATTACTTCGCATTGAATATTGTGATACCTTCAAATGAAGGCTTAGAATAAGACTTGTCTCACAACAGATCTTCACATTGTTCAAGAAAAGTGAAGACAAGATTCAAGAATTTTCTCTCAACAAATCTTTCTTATTGTGAGAAGCCTATATAAAGGAAACTCTGCTAAAGATTAAGCAAAAAGAGGTATACAATTAAAAGAAATATACAAGGCAAAGCTCACCTCAATCTGAGAGAAAAACAACAAGAAAAACACAAGAGATTAACTCAAAAATTGCTAGCTACAAACGAATATCATATTCACTCCTTGAGTGTTATTCGGTTGACTACCATACTATAATCTGAAGTTGCTGCTTCAAATCAACTCTGTAATCTGAGAAAGGCCTCGGGAGGCTAGCTGAAAAATACTTATTGAGCCTGGAGAGGCTAGGTGTGCAAACAATACTCGTTGATCGAGCCTGAAGAGGCAAGGTGTGCAAAGAATACTTGTCTGTAATCTGATCAGCTATAGTGAAAAACTTGGTTAAGCCAAAGACTGGACGTAACCCAAGTTTGGGGTGAACCAAAATAAATCTTGTCTCTGTGTGTGTGTGTGTTATAATATCTATCTGCAATATATTTTCTTGTTTATATTTCTTTAACTAACAGTGAGGATTAAGAGTGTGCATATCTAATATCACCTTTTGAGAATAAGTTTTTCAGTCAAACTGCTTTCCCAGATTTGGGTAAAATTAGACCATTCATATTAGCTGTTTCTATGTTATGCTTTAAAAACTATTAAGTTATTTCTTAATATCAAAACTTTGTTTTAAAACTTGTGTTTTTCACTTGAGTTTAAATACACAATTCAACCCTCTTCTTAGTGTTTATCTGTGGTACCTTCAAGTAAGTCAATCCTTTAGCCAACGGTTTTGATACAATGTTTGTTGGAGAATAAAGAAGTTTCACATTTGTTAGAAATATGAGCAAGGAGCCATATATAATACTTGGACAAACCTTCCTCTATGAGTTAGCTTTCCAACTGGAGTTAGACCCACTCTAATATGGTATCAGAGAATATAGGCCCACTGACTTTATAAAAAAAAAGTTTAATGAAAAAAAATGGCCAAGTAAAATTTTTTATCCCCTGTGGCCTTTGAGACTCGGAAAAAAAAAAAAAACAAGTCCAGACAATAAAAATGAACAAGGACTCTAAAAAAATAAATAACTAAATAAATAAACAAGTCATAACTGGGCCAAGTCAGATGGACTTGATGGGGCATATTGGAGAATAAAGAAGTTTCACATTGGTTGAAAATATAAGGAAAGAGCCATTTGTAATACTTGTACAAACCTCCCTCTATGAGCTAACTTTTTGAGTGAAGTTAGGCTCACTTATTCTAATATGATATCACAGAACATAGGCCCACTGACTTCATAAAAAAAATTTAATAAAAAAAAAGGCCCAAGTAAAAAATGTTATTAGGCCTATGGCCTCTGAGACTCAAAAAAAAAAAAAAAAACAAGCCCAGCCAATAAAAATGAACAATGACCTGATATCTCTGAGGCTAAAAAAAAAATTTGAAGTATAAGTCCAGACCGAAAAAAATAAATAACTAAATAAATAAACAAGTCACTACTGGGCCAAGCCAGTTGGATTTGATGGGGCATGTTGAAGAATAAAGAAGTCCCCATTGATTAGAAATATGAGCAAAAAGCCGTTTACAATACTTGGACAAACGTTTATAGATGCATCCAATCAACCAAATGGATCTAAATATCATTCATCTTAGGAGGATTATCCCTTTTTTGGGATTAAAGTTAACCGGACTGAGGTATACCTTTAGGTAATTTAGCATGTAAAAAGAATTCTTCAATCATACCACATACCACTTGTTTGATTAACTCACAAAAGTGCTAGATGAACTTCAAATTAAAACCATTTGGTCTTTTCAACTTTTGTTGCCATCAAAGCTCCAAACAACTTCTTTGATTTCATCAAAAAGAAACGGAGCAGATAGAAAATCATTCTCTCCTTGAGACAGCTTCCAAAAAGGTGAGTGAGAACCATTCTTTTATGTATTTCCAGAACTTTTTTCGTTGTCTTACAGTAATGGTTCACGCAATTTCGGAACCGAGCACAGTAGTTAAGCAAAACGTTCCCAAAATTGGCATTAAAAAAATTCAGGAGCATGTTTAAAATCTAGGATGAACTATTTATGGACTCATATTTATGGCCATATACTTTAATCTAATATTTCTAGTTTTAGCATATTAATTTAATTTTATGGATCCTTTGCACAGCCAAATGATTGATGTATCCATAAATCAATTATCTAGATGTATTTTGATTTTGTTTTTTTTTTTGTCCTAATTTTTTACAAGTATAAAATATATTGATTAAGAATATAAGAGGTACTCTAAATCATATATATAAAAAATAAAAAATAAAAAAACCGACCGTATATAGGTAAATAAAATACTACTTCTAACAGCACCGAGAACAATAATATTAATTTTACCCTAGCCTTGTCCCCTTCGATTCATCATAATCAGTAGAGTAAACCAACTAAATAGCTACAAATCAAATATTCTCTAGGACAAAGGAACTTTTCGATTTTGTTTTTTTGGTCATAATTATTTTTTTCAGTACCGATTAACCATGAGAGACTTAATTTCCTTACGAAAATAAAACTCAATCCTATCTGGTTGTAATTAATTACTTGAAAGTATTTGTTAGTCATGTCAAAGGAATTGAATGGGAAAATTGACACAGGAAAACTGAATGCGAAATAAAATAGAGAACATAGACATAGGAACTGTATGAGAAATAAAACAAATGTTGGTATGACTACTATAAATACTAGCATGTAGAGAAAATAATAAAAGGCATCATTTAAAGAATAAAGAAAAAGCATATTTTTTAATTCATATAACGTATGTAGAAAGCAAAATAATATAAAGATTTCCTTTATTTTTTAACTTGTGTATTTAAAAAAATAGATAAATTAAGGAACTGAATTGATGGTTATTTATTTCCCATTGAATTCCTAATTAATGCAAATATATTTATTAGTCTAGTCAATTTATCATTATCCTAAATTGAAATGTACACTATACCACCAAAAAAATGAAAAAACACTCACAGTTACACAACCATAAATTCGAAAATAGAGAAAATAGACAAAGGAACTGAATGAGATAAAATAAATGTTGGTATGACTACTATAAATATGCAAAGAAAATAATAAAAGGCATCATTTACAGAATAAAGAAAAAGCATATTTTTTTGTTCATATAACGTATGTACAATGCAAAATAATGTAAAGATTTCGTTTCTCTTTTACTCATGTATTTAAAAATAATGGAGTGGAGTCCCATTTTTTTTTTTTAAATCAAAACTAAAAAGTTGACAGTTAGTCCTAAGAGTGGACAAAATAAGTAAAAATATATGGAAAAAGAGTAAAAATTATGAAGGAGTGTTGTTTTTTTAATCCAATGGAAAAAAGGCGTTAGATCTATATATGATGTGACACATGCAATCATAGTATAATCTTTAGGGGGTGTTTGTTTCAAGGAATAACTTAATAGACTTTGAAACAAACATGCCCTAAGACCTAAGAGCTATCATATAAGTCCAACCAACTCATGAAAGTTGATTCAAATAGGTTTTAATTTTCAAAATTTGCATCCCATGCAAAATATAGGCTTACCTAGACAACCTCCTCAATTAAATCTACAGATGAAACATCATTTTGTTTCATTGTTCATGGATATACATTAGAGACTGATACACAGAGTCAGACGAATTAAGAGTGAAAGCAAGGGAGCAAGTGAAGCAAAAGTCATCAACTTTTCTCGGCCAACACCTATTTTTTCTCATATTTACAAATCTTTTGGGTATTTCCTTTTCTCGCTCTCTATCTTGTTTACATATGGTATCAATAGATGAGATTTAACATGGAAATGGATATCCCAATTTTCAAATGTCATCCGATTTTCTTGAATGTTTTTCAAAATAGGATTTCTATGTGTGCGCATGTACTCTTTTGACTCTAAATTCTTGTATCGAGACTACTCTCATTGTGTTGTATCAACTTAATTTGTTGGAAGATTTATCAGATCTAATAATCTCAACTTTATTCCTTTTGAAAATTGATATTCTTCGCAATTTGGTACTGAGAATTTTCATTTGTCAAAATTAAGATTGAAAGTACATTACTTTATTTCTTTGAAATTATATTTTTTTGCACATAATTATTTTTATTTAAAAAATACAATCACGTTTTTCAAAACCCTATTGCTGAGGTAGATTTTTTAAATAAAAAGAGTTTATATATTAAGTGCCTGTTTGGTTTCACGTTCAACAACATCAATCGCGCGTTGGTAGTGGGCAAACGTGATTTAACTGGGTTTGGAAGATGTTTGGATCTCAATTGAGAACGTGAGTCTGGATCTTAGAATTGATTCTAGCTGAAGCTGCTTTCCCTAGCTTTTACGTCTGATTGAAATATTTATTCTTATGCGGTCACATGCAATTTCTCAGCTTTACCCCTTCCTTTCTGTGTTTCTGGTTGCTGCTCATGCCTTTCTGGTTTTGCAGCAGAGTAACCCTCTTTCTCTAGGTTAGAGAAGACATGAGGGATTGGGCTTAAAAAGACCCATTTCTTTAATAATTAATAAATTAAAGAAAATTAAAAACAAAGGACAAAGAAGAAAGTGGAGCCCGAAAAGAAAAAGAAAAAAGTGGAAGTCCCAATCTGTCAAAAAAAGTGTGGAAATACCTTTCCCTATTTTAATAAGGTGAATTTTTTTGGTATCCCAGGATAATTTTATCCTGTATAGGTGGTCCAATTAAATGGTGAGAACCATTTGACTTGTTACCATTAATATGATCCATTTAATTGACGTGACGCATTCTAATTGGACAAAGTAACTTTTATCCCAAAAATATTGAGAGTACCAAAAAAGACACCTTTTAATAAACCACGTTGCAGTGCCTTTCTTTAATAAATTCACCAAAATTAAGATAAAAAATATTATATAAAATATTTTTTTTACTGGGTATATAAATAAAATATAAATATGTATAATTTTTACCTTTTATTAAATAAATTAACATAAAGCAAAAAATCAAAGATAAAGAATAAAATAAAAATAAATATATATGAAAAAGTATACATATATAAACACTCAAACCTATTTTGGTAATTTCCCACTAAAAAGCAATTTTAACCAAAACTATCCAAACAATATTTCTTTACATAATCACTTTTGTGATAAACATATCCAAACATAAATCACTTTACTTTCAACTCACTTTTAATCAAAATCAATTTTCACTCATCGTGAAACCAAACACACACTAACCATGATCTGTAAAGCATGATCTAGTTTCTGAGAAGAGGTAGGTACACACAAAAGACACATCAAACTCAAGTTAGTGGAGTACCCAGTGTATGAGTACAAAGTTGAAGATAATACCTGAGGGTTAAGCCCTGTAATTATTATAGTGTAAAAGTTGGCCTGAAGTCTTGGTTTGGGTCCTTTTTTAATGGGTTGTTCTTGTTGGGCTTGTGCCGGTATTTCCAGTCCAGAACAAATGTAGAGAACTAATTTTAATTTTGAAGTTAATTATTCATTTGTTATTTTCATTTGAATTTGAATATCTTCAAATCTACGCTTCGGGTATTTTTAACTTAATCTTCTATATTTCCTTTAATGTCTGACTAGTTTCGGTTCATATGATTCAAATATATTGCTTTTTTCGGTACCTTCAATAATTTTAGGGTAAAAATTATCCTACCTAGTCAGAATTTGTCACCTCAATTAAATGAGTCATGTTAATGGATCAAGTCAAATGATTCTCATCATTTAATAAATCACCTAAGTAAAGTAAAGTTACACTTGGAATACGAGAGAATTCACTATCAAGTATATAGGATCATCAAGGATACATTTAAAATGCCATTCCCCTTTTCGACAGAATAATTAATAACATTTTGTTCACATTAGTTCTAGATTGTATTGCTACTTTTGGTATTACATAATTACTATTTGCATAATTGTGAAGTTATTGCTACTAGTTTTAAAATGTTCAATATGATTTTCTTTAGTTCTCATGCAGGTTTTGCATCTCTCTAGGAAAGCCAAATAGGCCGGTTCCTGAGTGTCTGTTTGATTTAAATTTTAATAGAATTGATTTTGAAGAAATTGATTTTGAAAGAATTGATTTTAAAAAAGTTGAGTTTAAAAAAATTGATTTGTGTTTGGTGATGATATTTTAAAGGTCAATTTAGAAGAATTGGTTTTGTTTGTATGATAGAGTAAAATCACTTTTGAAATATAAATATAAAGAATATTGTGGTTCCCACACCTAAAATCAATTCTACTCAACGAGAAAGGTAGAAATTTTTACATCTCTTAAAATCAATTCTACCCAACTTAGATTGATTTTACAGAATGTTAAATTTAAAACAAACACCTTCAGAATCTCAAAATCACTTTTATAAAAAACAAACGTGATTTTGGGTTATCCAAAATATCATCTTTTGATCTTTGGCCTTGGAAGTAACTTTGGCAACAATGAGGCGTCCAGGTGACATCATCTATTCCTCCCAGGAATATTTTAAATTGACCACTATCTTGATTTGGGTTATTTGAGAATGAATACATGCATGTCACATATATTTGCTTTGTATTGTTAACTCTAACTCTGTGATGCCTTACTGTTATAGGATATCGAATGAGACAAGCTTATCTCAATGCCATTGCAAACGAAGTCAGTTCCGATCCATCAATTGGAACGCGGGGATCGAATCGTCGTTCAAGTTCTCTCACTGATGGAAGTGGTGAAAAATTCTTAGATAACCAGTCTGGGCCAAACATTAATCCATCTTATCAACAAAGAAGAAGTTGGAGCCGGGACTGTGCGCACAAATTTGACATTGACTGGATTAAACAATGGCTTGTGCAGAGGAACATATGCCCCATCTACAGACGGATTGCGTTAATGCCTATTGACGAAGATGATGATGAAAAAGATGAAGAAGATGATGCTAATGATAATGATTAATGAGTAATTGCTGCATGTAACTTTAAAGAGTAAGGACCTCTTTGATTTAGTTTTGATTTTTAATCTTTAAAAATTATTTGATAAATCAATTTAAAAAACTGTTTTAAGAATATAATTAAAAAAATATGTTGCTCTATCAATATGATGTTTGGACTAATTAGCTACTATATAAGAGCAGTTGGCGGTTTGTATAACAGCAACTATTCTATCTATTTATAATATATTAAATCTGACCCACAAAATCTGTCTATGACAAATTTTTGCCACCTCTTACAATTTTTTCTACATATGTTAATCATCCTACGTGGCTGTTCTCTCCTCTCTATATTCAGCGAGCACAGCCTTGCTCTAGCCTCCTATGCGTTGTTGCAATGTGTCTGTAGTCTTCACAATAGAAATCCAAATTTCTCTATGCCTTTCCACCGTGTGCAGACCACCATCACCTGCAGAGTCATGGACCAGAACAGAACAGCCTCCACCACGCCAAACTCTGTAGGTCATTCACTCCGTCTGATTGCACCTCCGAATCTGAGTGAGTGTGTTTTGAATCATGGGCAGCGATTTGAGGTATGAGATTGCACAAAACGCATACATCAAGCTGGTGCTTCACTCCCTCAAACACCCCACTTCCGCTGTTAACGGTACCTTTGGGTCGATCGCATCTCCCCTTCCAACGACGCCATTGAGATTGCTGATGTCGTCCCTCTCTTTCACTCTCACATCGGTCTTCTTCCCCAATTGGAGATCTCACTCTTACTGGTCCTTTCCTCTCTCTTTTATTTCTAGGGTTTTATGCATTTTCTCAGTAAATTCTCAACCAACATGGTTATTTTTAACACTATGCACAAAAACGTTTGCTTTTTTGAAAAAACATGTAACCTAATCAATTGGGTTTATCTTTATTTTTCTTCTGGGTGCCAATTAATTATTTATTTATTTTCAGTAGTTTTCTGATTGGATTCTGACCCAAATTTGTTGTTGATAAAATTATGCAAAAAGACGTATGCTTTTTTGAAGAACATGTAAGATAATCAGCTGGGTTTATCTTTTTCTTATTTTGGGTACCGATTATTTGTTTATTTTGAGTTCTCAGTAGTTTTCTGTTTTTTTTTTAATTTTTGCTATAACAATTGCTTCTTAGGCAGATAGAGTAATATATTTCTGCTAAAGGGTTGAACATAGTTGGATATTTTCACGCGAATGAGACGTCTGATGACTATGAGCACAAAAACAGAACCATCTTAAAAAGAATCAAAAAGCCCCATACAGAAATTGTTCTATTCGAGAAACTTTTTCATGAATAGTTCTTATGCTAATTCTTTTTAATTCCTTTCACTGAAAAGAATAACAGGAGAATCATTTTACTGGTAGGGTTATTTTAGCCGATAGTATGTTGATAGACGGATGGGATGAAGTGTTGCATATGTTTGCAGTAAAGCTAACTATTTGATTGATGAGAATCCTGGGCAAATAAGGTCACCCATTATCAAAGCAATGGAGAGGCCATTGAAACTAATCCAAAAAGTGAACCTTAACTTGTATGAGGCCTGATATTCATTCCTTGCTTGTTGATATCTTTTTCGCTTGAGTTATGACTAGTCATTATACTTTATATGGCATATAATTTCAATAATGTAGGTTCTCATTGGGAAAATCTTTATCTTTCCTTTGAACACTGATCTATCAATGTCTTTGGGGATTTTTTTTAACTTCACTGCCATGATGGTCTATGGTCTATGTTGAGATTGGATGCTTTGTATATAGCATTTGAAGTCACTTAGTTTCACTGATAATAGTCCGCTGTGACGTGTTGATTGTGGAAATGGTTGGACATATGTTCAGACACTTTATTTATTAATGTTTTCTAGAGTAGTTGATAATGATGACTTTTGTGACTCTAACTGAAATGCTTCATTTTCGCTCTCAGATTTCTCTCACCGACCATGGTGTTGGGTGACATATCTCTGTGACTATTTGATTTGATTTTTGATATTTGTGCAGGGGGTAAACTCAAATATGCTCTGTGTTTGTGGAGAGGTCCGAGCAAATGGTGTTGTTCAAGCTGCTAAAGGTAGCATTTTTTTGGATCTCTTACATTTAATTATATTCAAATCGCTTCTCCTTGCATTTTCTTCCTTTTTTCATGTGTTTTTGATTGATTAAAATGTAATCATGTACCTTGGTTCATGGTGCATATGGAAGAGCACACTGAAAAGGTTACAAAAATAAGATATCATCACAAGTAATACTTATCAACTTTAATTTTCCTTCAATCCATAATCATTTTTTACTTTTTAATGTTCCAACATTTCACCGAGTTCAAATTTTCAGAAACCAAGAGCAAATAAGGTTGTCTGTTTGTGGAACTGTGTGTTTCTTTTAACTTGAGGATTTTCAATGATGATTTATCGCAAATATAATATAAGGTATTAAATTAATTTTGTGTGACAATTTAGAAATAATATTCAATAAATGGAGGTTACAGGACATAACATTGTTACAAACAATGTCAAAGAACCATTAAAGCAGGTGTTTTAATCACAAATGATGAACCAACACTCTCGGCCGCTGGAAATGGTAGTTTCTTGTGCTAATCAATACAACCTTAATATTGATAGGCCAAATCGGTGCAGTCATTCAAGGTAACCACCATTTTGATCATGGTGGAGAAAGTATATGGATGGCAATACTAGCACAAACTATTGCATTCCCAATCCTTTTCTTCCCACTCTTTTTCTTTCCTCACCCTAAAAACCATTCTGAGACCGCTGACCTCACTATGCCGTCTTTTATTCACTATCATTATAGTTTAGTTCTCCTTAGGTATCCTACTACCAGGGGATAACTTGATGTACTCAATGTGGCTTCTATATCTTCAAGTACTCACTTACTCCCTCATTTGTGCTTCTCAACTTGCTTTTCATGCTATCTAAGATAAAGGAATGCAACATCCAAGATGTAGTGTAATAGCATATGAAGGTGTTAGTATGTCCAAGATTTACTAGATGATCAACATGCCACTTACCCAATTTGTAACAACGAGAGCATAACAACCCAATCTTGCTGAAGTAGACTATAAATATCTCTAACAAGAGCAAAGTAGAGCAAAGAAGTGATGACTGGGATTACACACCATCCTGTCCATTTCACCACATTTTTTTGACAAGGATAAAGATATTTGGAGTAACACTTTAATATTTGGAGCATGATGAGGATAAATATAGTGCTCATTGAAGACTGGAAGTTTGCATTGTTATTCTACCTTAATTTTGACTGAAACTTAACATTATGATTGGAATGTAGGATGAAATAGCTAAAGTAGTACTCTTCTGCCATTGTTTCATGTTTTTGGGATAACAATGATTACCTAATGGCAGCTTCAAGGAGGCATTGCGATTGTGTCTGTAAAGATTTGAGTTTGAAGCGGTTTTTGAACACCATTGAGAAGCATAGAGCGTCCTATTTGTGGTTTGTGCCTCCCATTGTAGCTTAAGCATTATTTTATGTCATTTCCTTTTATGTAAAATTTCTTTCTAATTTCTGTGGTTGTCAAGGCTTAAATTTGAAACATATTTATGATGAAATACTTTACTTACATGAATAGCAGAGGTTAGTGGATCACATTTGTTTTTAAATTAATATTCAGAATTGATTCTTCAAACAAATATTGTCTTTTATTACTATCTAATTTGTTATCAATTTTTCACAATTTAATACTAAAATTTTAAAACAAAATAGCAACCGCGCAACACGCGGGTCACAATCTAGTTATCTAGTAAAATCTTATGCATCATGATTATATATATATGCTCTTGGTGTGTCGCCCATGTAGTTATATTCTTAAATCCATATATTGGTATCTCACCCTTGCATATTTTCTGGTTGGTTCTTCTTTTGTGGCAAATGTTTATATCTAAGTATAGATGGGTCTCGGGATGCTACTGGAGCATTCGAGGATCCATTCCATGACGTTTGAGCACGTGGAAGAACGGTGGCGTATGGGTGACCAACCCAGGGGCACACAGCGCCACTACACGGGCCCCGTACTGGAGGTCGTAGGCATGTTAGAGGCGGGACCAGCTGTAGGACGAGTGTTTTGTTTTGTAGTGACTTCGTCAGTCCGTTCTGGCTATTGAGAGTCACTACTATTGAGATGTGGTCCCAGATGACCGCTATATGTCATATATGTTCTACTTTCTTTACCTTGCACTTTTGAGAATGGCCTGTCTGTATAAATGCCCTGTGTATGAACTGATAGTGACATAGTACGTATAAAATATTTGATGCATATATTAATGTATGTCCAACTATGTGGGTTGTATGGTAAAGTTAAGAGAAAATTTTTATTACTGAATTTCAAAATAAGTTAAATACTTAGAAAATTTTATTTTCCGAAAGTAACCAGCAAATTTAGTTTCGTTTTATTTTCCACAACGGATTACCATGTGATGCCCCAAAGGAGGGTGTCGCAAGAAGCACAAGAATACATCATATAGGGAAAGAATCATAGAATATATAAGCACACAATACATGTACAAAGCATATATCCAACCATCTCTCAAGTCATACTTTTTCAAACATCTCCATAATACCATCTCTGAGGATCAAAACCTCTACTAGGAGCAACTACTCCTTATGCATGTCGACCGATTCTCTGTATAATACATTCTCAATCTTGGAGAATGTGAGTCAGTTTGTCCTGGTAACCCTTCTGCTCGTCGTGACGAATAAGAGCGCATCCCTTCTCCCTATGAGCACTAACTCCAAAAGGGGGTATCTTGGTCGCCTTGGAACGTTCACCCGTGACGTGGAATACTCAGGGCCCAGACGGCGGGATAATCAGGTTCTAGCGGAGTTCAAAGCATAATAGGTGCAAATTGTTGGCCATTGTGAAACAATCCGAACACGATTACATCCCCAAGTATACATTATCATTCATCTAGATATAAGAAAATGTCAAGAACAAATTAAATAAGAAACAACAATAAAAGCAAAGATGACATTAGAGAAAAGGTTGGAATCATAATTACATGTTTTGAAGCCTCTAACCAACTCCATCATTAAATTGTTTCTTCTGCATAACACATATTACAATGAATTGCATTGTTTATAAAAATGGTGGTCGCAGAGATGGTTTTAATTTGTTTTTTAATATAAGGGAAAGATAACGCTTCCAGAAGAAAACAATGTTAAATTTTTTTTAAGCAAACCAAGAAATTATTATTAAAAAGTAAAGAATAAAAAATACAAAAATCATGGGCGGACAAAAACAAAACCTATGAAAGAAAAGAGAAAGAATCATCTGACTCTGAAAAAAGGCAGACCTAATCTATTACGAATAAAGTGTTCTAAAATGAAATTTGGAAGTAAATTCCACCAAGGTTAACAATGACTATCAATGCCATGACATAAGTTCAACTTGTAATGATGAAGAAACACCAATAAAATCAGAAAAGCATCCCATAATAGCTCCACTAGAAACTCTAAAAATTCCTCCATAAGCAGCTAATCCTGGATTGCCCCTCGATGCATCATCAAAATTGCACTTTATCCACTCACAAGATGGCTTCCACCAATGAATTTGTATGATTGAAGTAGCCTTAGGAGGGTGAATAGCAACAAAAAAGTGCTTTAAAATCCGAAGATCCTCAATGGAAGTAAAAACTTTACCAGCTGAAAAATTTCCAGAAAGAGATATGCTAGCAGAAAATAGATGGACAACTCTATAGAATGAGATGTTGCTGTCATTGAACCTTATTTGGTTCCTAGTGTACCATATCACCCAAACGATATGAATGATAGCCGAAAGAATGATGTCTCTGATTTGGCCACACCGGTTCTTATCATAAGAAGCTAAAATAGAAAGATTGCTGTCACGAAAATAGAGTTTTAGCAAGGAAGCGCTATCAAAACTATCACATTAAATAGAGTTTCTTTGATAGAGCGCAGCTAGAGGTTACCCTGTTCACCTTTAATAGCGTTTCCTTGAGGAAACGCTATTAGAGGTAGACCCATCACCTATTTGTTAGGATAAATATTTTCCCCACCTGATCATTAAACAATAATAAACACAAAAAGTGGAGCTAAAGAATATTTGCTTTGTTACAACCAAATCAAGAGTTACAATTTCGGAATTGGCATGGAAAATAAAAGAGTGAAAAAGAAATTATAGATTCCAAGTGAATACAGAGTTACAACATTTATTGACAACATAATTACATTAGCAACAAGAGCTTGCTAAATCTTCAATTCCAACTGTTTACTCGGTCATGGATATACAATAGAGATACACAGAGTCAGACGAATTAATTAAGGGTGAAAGCAAGGGAGCAAGTGAAGCAAAAGTCATCAACTTTTCTCGGCCAGCACCTATCTTTTCTCATATCTACAGATCTATTAGGCATACTCTCTTGTTGCTCTCTATCTTGTTTACATATGGCTCAATAGATGAGATTTACCGAGGAAATTGGTATGTCAATTTTCTAATGTCATCCGATTTTGTTGAATGTCTTTCAAAATAGGATTTCGATGTGTGTGCATGTGTTGTTTCACCTCTTTCTTGTGTCGAGACTACTTTCATTGTGTTGTATCGACTTAATTTGTTGGAGGATTCATCAGATCTAATAATCTCAACTTTATTCCTTTCGAAAATTAATATTCTACGCAATTTGGTACTCTGAACTTTCATTTGTCAAAATTAAGATTGAAAGTACATTACTTAGAATTTTGACAAATGAAATTTCTCGTACCAAATTGCGGAAAATATTAAGTTTCAAAAGGCAAAAAGTTGAGATTATTAGATCTGATGAATCCTCCAACAAATTAAGTTGATACAGCACAATGAAAGTAGTCTCGACACAAGAAAGAGGTGTAACTGTACATGCGCAAACATCGAAATCCTATTTTGAAAAACATTCATCAAAATCAGATGACATATAATTAGAAAATTGACATATCAATTTCCACGATAAATCTCATCTATTAAGTCCTGTGTAAACAAGATATAGAGAAAGAAGAGGGTATACCTAATAGATCTGTAGATATCAGAAAAGATAGGTGCTAGCCGAAAAAAGTTGATAAATTTTGCTTCATTTGGTCCCTTGCTTTCACCCTTAATCAATTCGTCTAACTCTATATATCTCTACTGTATATCCATGAACAAGTAAACAGAATGCTGCTTCTTCTATAAATTTAATTGAGGTGGCTGTCAAGGTAACCCTAGATTTTGCATTGGAAGCAAATTTTGAAAATTAAAACACAATTGAATCATCTTTCATGGGTTGGTCCGACTTATAAGATAGCTCTTACAACATGTTTGTGTCAAAGTCTGTTATGTTATTCCTTGAACCAAACACCTCCTAAAGATTATACTATGATTCCCTGTGTTACATATTGTATGTAGCTCTAACCTTTTTGTTTGTCACAGGACCAAAAAAACAACACACCTTGACAAATCTTACTCTTTTAAATTTTTATTTTTTTTGTCCATCCTTATCACTAGCTGTCAACTTTTTTGTTTTGATTTTAAAAAAATTGAAATCCCCTCCATTTTTTTTTAAAATACACGGGTCAAAAAAGAAGGGAAATCTTCTCATTATTTTGCTTTCTCCATACATTAGATGTATTAAAAAAATATGCTTTTCCTTTATTCTTTAAATGATGCCTTTTATTATTTTCTCTATATAACATTTATTTTATTTCCAGTTCAGTTCCTTTGTCTATATTCTCTATTTTCAAATTGATGGTTGTGTCACTGTAAATGTGTTTTCATTTATTCGGTGGTATAGTGTACAAAATCAAAGTCCGTCCTAGATAATTGATTTATGGATACATCAATAATTTGGATTTTCAAAGGATAGAATTACATTATTTTGTTTAAACTAGAAATATAAGATTATGTATATTGCCATAAATATAGGTTGGAGCCTACATTACGTCAGAATCGTCCTTTAATAGCGCACACTTAAACCTTTAACAACATTTTCACAATGAAATGCTATCTTTACCCCATACATTTTTAAAAAAAAAAAAAAAAAACACACCCCACCTACTACAGTGCTTGCTTGCGTAGTTAACCAAGCCTTAATCGTAAGCACGCTTATAGAAGAAAAAAAAACAGAGGGAATTAAAATTCTTAAAACATATATGCACATACATAAAAGGGAACACACATATATCCATAACCACATATATACATATCTGGCCCTATCAATAAGACCACAGTAATACAACACCGTACGTAAATTGGAAACATCAGCAAAGATACATCAAAAGGTTCTACACTAGTACTCTTAGAACCACTAGTCTCGCACCCCACCCCTCCCTCCAAAATACATCAAAAGATAAGGCTCACTGACACCTCGGGAGAATCCCGCATACTAACGTGAGTACTGAGTCTTGGCAGATACCATGCACATCTGAGAGAACTGTAGATACTGATTGGTCCCACATATACAGTCAGGAAGGTGGCAGGGTCAATCTACCAGTCATCCGGGTCATGGAAGATGAACTCTAAATCCCCCAGTAACGTGATCTGGGGTGACAGTGCCAGCAAATGATGCCTTCTCGGGTCCATCTGTCACGACCCAAAGTCATGGCCGCGACCGGCCAAGTAAGGAGGTTGGGCCCCAATCCCGAAGCCTTCACAAACATATTCCAAAAGAGTCCCAAACCTGATTTTTTTATACACAGACACACACACAGATATATATATATATATATATATATATATATATATATATATATATATATATATATACATATATATATATATATACGCATTTGTATTAAAAGATAATCTCTTAGGAATCAACCCAAAACAAAATAATCCATCTATGATGAAAAAAAAGTTTTTACATAACTAAGTTCCTCAAAGAAAAAGAAATAACACTCGGTATGGTCGAGACATTGCACTAGGAACCCCACTCAAGAAGTCGGGGCAACACGGGATGGTCCAGCAGCTGCATTACCTGCATCTAAAATCGCTAAGGGAGTGAGTTACACAAACTCAATAAGATCATATGATAAAAATTAGGCTCCTAAAACATTAAGATGAGAAAGGAAAATAGACTTGCACATGATGCCAAAAAGCATGCTTAAACAATCACATGATTTCCACACAAATTATTTCCACTCCAACAACCCACCAATTAATCATAATTTAACATCATCATTAAATCCAAAATGTCCTCTACCAAGATAGCAATAGGTAAAAATAAATAAATAAATAAAAGATCAACTTTTCTCATATTGCTACAATAAATCTTCTAATTCACTTTACATATCATCAATCTCTGAACATTAATCTTCAAGGTAACAACCATTCATTTCACACTCAGCATATACCAATATCTTCTAATCTATCTCAACCTCAAGTCATAATATATATAGCATGTAAGGAAAGTGCAGCACATGCTGCTTGTGATTGAAATAATAATAATAAGAAGAAGAAGCGGTGCTTCTCATCAATTATCAAGAAAGAAAAAACGCAGCAATGCTGCCGTGAAATTTAAAGAAAGAGATGCTGCACTTGCTACCTTTAACCCTTTAAATAAAAAAATAATGAAACACACATCATCTAATTTTTGTGCGTGCGTGTGAACAGGGAAACAGGAGAAACAAAATACAGCCCTAATCTAGAAATTTATATTTTTGTTTTCAACCAATAAACTGTTCAGACAGAGGTGAGAAAATGCAACTATTAAGCTGCTCGATCCGTACCTCCTTCCCATCTCCCAGTGTGCATTTCAGCCAAGTAATTTTCCACATCCAACCAATAATCAACATCATAACAATAAAATCATATTTGACAAAGTATATAATCCAAGAATACCCATTTTTTAGAAATTTGTATAAAATCTCACACAACTTCATATACCCAAAAGGAATACAACAAGATATGCAATTCAAAATTTAGAAAACTTCCAAGGTTAGGAATTTGAAACCCTTACCCAAGAATCTAGGTTTTTGGAATGGAAGAGAGTTCCCTTCCTCCTCCAGCTTCTTCTCCTTCTACACAAGAATAGAGAAGGCCATGAAAATGGTGTTTCTTCAAGAGGAAGGAGGAGAGGGATGAAAGGAGCTTACCTAGCTTCTTCCCAAACCAAACCCTAGCACACCATCACTCTTCCTTTCTATTTCTTATGACTTTCACGTTAGACACTAAGGGAGACCACTCCCTCATGGCTTTTAATTTCCTAAGCTTTTTTGTTTATTGTACATAAGTCCCTAGTTTTATGTGTATTTGCTTCTTCCTTCCCATATTTGTTATTGATATGATCCAAGTTTGAATCACCGAAATTGAGGATCTATCCAAGAGCTCGTTCTTAGTTCTTATGTAAAAATGATGGGAAGAATTGGGGACGAAGAATGTATGGTTGCCACCCGAATATGAATAACAAAAGGAATCAACTAAGGAATGTAAATAACTAATTAAACAAGAAACTTAAATAAATAAGAATTAAAGTGCAGCAACTAAAAACAGAATGTAAATGACGTAAATGTAAAGAATAACATAAAAGAAATTAAGCAAATGGAAGGGGAAGAAGATGAAGGGAAGGCGCCACAATGCTTCTATGGAGTTGGAAGATTGATAAGCCAAGGAGGATTCACCACAAAGAGATGGAACGCTTTGATAAGAATCAAGCAAGTTCTAATCCAAGAACTTGAAGAGGAGGAGCCAATGCTCAACTCACAAAATGCCCAATTAGGATAAATTCTAATTTCATTCAAAGTTAAAAAAAAAAAAATGTGTTACATCCCTATTTTTACACTTTTATTCTAAGGAGGTGACGGCTGGCCTTAATCCTCTCCTAAGAAATGTCTACTTCAGCATAAGGAGTCTATCTTGCACAAAAACACAAGCCCAATACATAGAAAGCCCAAAATACAATCAAAATCCCGTCCAGAAGTTTGTCCTAATATTGTAGCTCGGTTTTCATCATGATAAAAGCCGAATAAGGTCTTGAAGCTAGAAATACGACATGTAAATAATGCTCTTAGATTTCCAACGCCACAATCCGATAACCATAGCTCAAGTTACAGCCGAAACAAGGAAGATAGGTGATGGCCAACGAAAATGAGTGCTTCAACAATTTCCAAATTGGTTCTTCTTGTTCCATAATTGGCTTGGTTCTTCTTTTCAAAGGTGGTCATCCTAGGTTTGCATCATTCCCTCCCTCTTCAAGAGAATTCGACCTCGAATTTATAGCTCTAATTCCTACACCAAAAAGGCATGTATTAGTTTTCTTGAAAGTTGCATTAAGAAAAAGTCCAACCTTCGGGGTAAAAACAACTCTAAATAACTCATCACCTGTGGCAAATATGTTAGGAAATTTTTCATTATGCTTTTACAACACCTTAAGATTGGTGTGGTCTAGAAATTGAAGTTCAAGACGAGTTGGAAAGTTATACCATTGAGAATTTGCATTGACCACCATATTTACCTCTTTATGCTTGGGCATGATGACATTTGAGAGTATTGCGTCCTTTTTGGAATGCATCAAGTTAATCTCATAAGTGGAATTCTCAAGTTTGGACCCATTATACTTTTCACCCAAATAAACAATTGGTGGTCCTTTTTGAAGTAAAACAGCTCCCATGATCACATTCAATTCGAAAGGACTTTGAAAGAATAGGTAAAGCAAGAAGGAAAGCACTAGTGAGCCTATCAAACAAGTCCACATGCAATTCTTGAGAACTTACATTAAACCTAAGAAGGCTACCATGACTTGTGCAAGATGAATTTTTATCAAAATTAGCATAAAAGTTCCCTACCCTCATACTATGATACCCACTTTTCAAATCAAACTTAGAAAGATGGCAATAGTCATGCAATTCATTAAGCAAGTAATCAAACCTATTCAATGTAGAAAAGTAGCAAGACCCATGCAATTTACCAAGCATGTTATCAAATATAGGGGTAGAATGTTCATGATTTTGGGGACCCATGCATGTAATCAAATCGTGGGGTGTTTCGTTTGGACACACTTCTTCAAGTGCATTGGTTGTCTTGTAACCTTCCTTTGAAGGCACATATTCAATTCTCTCATTTCTTTTTGCCTTTTTTTCTTTAGCATCACTCTCTTTTGCATTCATCTCCCTCTCAAGTTTTCTCTCAACTTGGACCTCACTCTCTAATTTCTCTCCCTCTTTCTTTTCTTCATCTCTTTTCAATCTCAAATTTGTCTCTTGAATTTTGTCTTGAGACATTTTCTTCCAATATGCTTCAAAATTATCAATCTTTCTTTTCAATCTCTCCTTTTTTCTCTCAATATTTTTTCACTCTTTTCCTTCCCATTTGGGCATTGATAATTCAAATGCCCCCATCCAAAACACATTAGGCACCTCATATCGATCTCTACTTCTAAATTTAAGAGTTGGAGTGGAAGGAACATTGCAATATCTTTTGTACCTCTTTCTTTTGAGTTGTTGCTCGACCTTCTGGGATTGGTGCACTAAGTCATCAAGCTCCACATAGTCTTGGATATCTTGTTTTAGGCCATGGAGAAACCGAGCCATTGTTGCCTTTCTTCCTTCATTAATATTGGCTCTAATCAATGCCATTCCATTTATTTGTAATACTCATCCACACTCTTAGTGCCTTGGGTTAACCTTTGCAATTGGCTGCGAAGATCCCTTTGATAGTGGGATGAAACATATCTCTTCCTCGTCATGGCTTTCATCTCACTGCAAGTATCAATAGGTTGCTCCCCAAACCACCTTCTATCTTTTTGCACTCGGTCCCACCAATTTCGATCGTGCAGAAATAGCCAAACTCTTGAGCTGCCACCTTCATCTTCTTTTGTTCACTATAGTGGTGACAAGAGAAGATTTGTTCTATTTTCATCTCCCAATCTAAGTACAACTCCGGATTATCCTTTCCTTGGAAACTAGGCACTTTTATCATTTTCCTCACTAAGTGTTTCACTCAAATTGGTTTTTTCCACACAATTGGATTGTTTTGCGCTCTTGCCTTTTTCCACTTGAAGTCCTATTTCAATATCCTTGGAAAAGAACTATACTAATTCAAGTAATGAGAAAAAGTACCAAAACTTTGTGAAAAATCCACACAAGTTATCAATCAAGATGTTCAAGGAAGAAAACTACTGAGACAAACTTAGAAATTTAAAGACAAGCAAGAAAAGCTAAAGAAGAAAGCAATTCTAAAAAGGAAAATTAAGAAGACAAAGGGTTTTGGTAGATGTCCCCCTTGTTTTATTTGTATTCTTTTTCTTATTTTTTAATAATATTTAGGGTGAAGTACTCTTTTTCCTTCTTGGTGTTTTTTCCCTAAGGTGGGTTTTGCATCAGAAGGTTTTAACGAGGCTCCATACCCTTTTGTTTAAAAAATAAAAAAAAAGAAGACAAAGACTCTAAGATAATGTATGTTTTGTAGCAGAATTTGAGCCAATTCTTTCCAAACTACCAAGTTTATACATTTCCAAGGCTAATACTCAAAAAACAAGGTTGTGGCCTAATTTTGAAATTCTGCAAAAAAAAAAAATTTTTTGTTTTTTTTATAATTGCAGATTAGTCCCTTTGTATTTTTTTGTATTTGCACGAATTTTTTTTGCAATTTGGGACCTGTACTTTTGCTTAATACTATCTTGGCCACAAAACTTTCATAAATTACACAAACACCTCAATTAGATTTGAAGAGTGTCACAAAGATCAAATAGCCTTTTGAAGCATGAACATGATGAACATTTTTGCATTCAAAACCGCGAAAGTGGTTTTATGCATCATCAAACTCTATATCAATTCATGCTTCTTTGAAGAAAAAAAATGGTATAACTTGAATCCACTCAAAAAGATCTTTCAATCAAGATGTTGATTAACAATCTAACATCATTTCTTGAAATTCATCAAGATCAAAGTGGCTCAAACTCCAAAGAACAAAATTAAGAAATTCAAAAAAATCCAAAAAATTAAAACATGAAATATGAGGAAAGGAAGCAACTTGAGCTATTGTGAACATCTAATTTTGTCCCCTTTTTTTTAAATTAATTCTAATTTTATTTTGTATTGTTATTATTTCAGGAATGAAGGGAAAAAAAGGAAGTGAAGAGACAAAAAGAAAAAAGAAATGAAGAAAAAAGAAAGAAAAGAAGGGGAAACCAGAAAAAAGAAAGAAAGAAGAAAAAAGAGGAATTGGGTTCCATCCCAATAGTCCAATCCCACCTGACAAAAAAGAGAAGGCTCCTATTCACCAAAAAAAAGAAAAAAAAGGAAAAGATAGGCTATCTGAGATAGCCCAAACCCTTCCCCAGAACCGGGTCAGGAGCGACCTGGTTTGCTACCCGCTTCTTTTCTCCTTTCCCACTTATACCCGCGGACCAGATCCTCTAAAGAACTGGGTCGCGCTTGACCCGATCCGCAACCCGCCTCTTTCTTTTCCCTTTTCCCTTCCTCTTTCATAACCCTAGCCGTCCCCATACACATATTCCATCACATAGACTCATCTCCCACCATATTCCGCTCCTGGCACCGCCGCCCCAAACGGTCAGCACACGCAACCGCACCGCCACACGCAATCCTCCCTCACGCACTCAAGCTCACTTGCAACAGGGAACACGTTCGGTCTGTTGGGTAGAAGAAGTCACACCATCCTCCTCCTCCATATCCTTAAATACCGAAGCAAGAAGAACGAAAAAAGGGGGTCCGAAAAAAAATCAGAAGAGGCCCCTAGGGTTTTTCGTATTCTTCTTTCTTTTTCGTTCTTTTGTTTTTTTTTTGTAACTTGGGGGTTCAAAAAAATCTCCCTGAGAGCTTTCTTTCCCTCTGTATTTCATTAGTTTCCTCATCTTCTTCATTTCTGTAATTTATTTTTATTTCGTTTGTAAATTTTGGGACGAACTGCTGCTTGCAAGCAAGAAGGGAGAACCCCGAAATCAAGAGGAAGAAACCAAAAAAGGAACATTTATCTACTGCACACAGTTATAAAACGAGAGGTTCAATTTGGTACATTGTTCATCTTCTTCATTTTGATGCATTGAATAGCTTGATTTTTTTAGCACTACTATGTTCTGAATTGGTTGGATTTATTGTATGATGTTCCATGCATTTCTTTGCATTCTTGTTTTTTTCTCTTTCCTGCGTTTTTTTTAGAATGTCAAAACATGTTTTTTTAAATTGCACTCAAGCTGCTTGATGATATGCCTACACCTGTTCTTCCCTGTGTGTTTCATACCCAAGTGTTTTAACAGCAATATGTTTCATTATTGCCATCCTAATTTTGTAAGTGATGACTGTTAACAAGTCATGGTGAATATGTATCATAAAAAAAATGCAAGTCGTTGTCTCTTCTTTTTGTTTTGTTACATTTCGGCATTGTCATACTGTTTTTTTTCCCGAATCATATTGCATTTCATAATTTTGGGTATGCTGTTGGATTTGGTTTAGCCATTTGCGAAAAGAATAATGATAAAAAGGTTTAAAGCAATATATTGATGTTACTATGCATAATCACGTTTTGTATTGAAAAAATTAAAAAAAAAAAAAAAGGAATCATCTCTTTATGTTTGCTTGTTCGTCATAAAACTAACAAAAGGGAATAAAAACAAAAAAAAAACAAATCATTAATGAAAATCAATGGTCTTCTTTTCTTTTCTTTTAAAAAAAAAAAGGAATCATCTCTTTATGTTTGCTTGTTCGTCATAAAACTAACAAAAGGGAATAAAAACAAAAAAAAAAAAAAAACAAATCATTAATGAAAATCAATGGTCTTCTTTTCTTTTCTTTTCTTTTTTTTTTTTTATCTCATTTTATCTTTGTAAATACAATATAAAAATTAAGGTTTAATTGCACTTTTAGTCCCTCAGGTATCACGATTGTGCAATTTTGTTCCCCCGGGTTTTAATTGCGCCAATTGGGTCCTCCAAGTATCACGATTGTGCAATTTTGGTCCCCCAAGTTTCAATTGCGCCAATTGGGTCTCCCACGTATCATGATTGTGCAATTTTGGTCTCCCAATTATCATGATTGTGCAATTATTAACGTCAGTAGCCTACATAGGACACGTGGGACTAATTTGACACTTAGTGAAGTCAACTTGACAGTTTATAGGACATTCTTATAAGACAACATTGTCATATCACACAATTTAATGGTCAAATGCACGTCATTAAATGCCATATAAGAATGACATGTAAGCTTCCAAACTAGTCTCATTAAGTGTCAAATCAGTCGCACATGTGCTTCGTAGGCTATTGATGTTAAAAGTTGCACAATCGTGATACTTGGAGGACCAAAATTGCACAATCGTCATACTTGGGGATCAAAATTGCACAATCATGATACGTGGGGGACCCAATTGGCGCAATTGAAACTTCGGGGACCAAAATTGCACAATCATGATATTTAGAGGACTCAATTGGCGCAATTAAAACCCGGGGGACCAAAATTGCACAATCGTGATACCTGAGGGACCAAAAGTGCAATTAAGCCAAAAATTAACTCATATCTTTTCTCATACCTCTATTTTTTTTTAGTGACATCTCTAACAATACGTTGAACTTTATTTGCACGTATTGAACAAGAAGACCAATTTAATCTCAACGATTTTTTGGTTCTAATTTCGCTCAAGCAATCAATATCGTAACGAAAATAATAATAACAATAGAACACAAATATTAAAATCTTTGTTTATAAAATAATTTATTCTTCATTTTAAAATAAAAATGAATCAATTTAGTTGTATAACATATTGATTCTATAAATCTTTTACGTAATATTCACACTTATGTGAATTATTACTAAAGGTGTCCTTCTAAAAAAAATATATAATAAATAAAATTTTATCTTTTTTACACTAAAAATATAAAATGATTCTTAATATCCTTGTCAATTGACTCGCTTCTCAAATAATAAAAATCCTTTCAAAAATTTAAAATAAAAGAGGAATAAATTAAGTTGTACTACTTATTAATTTCACTTATTTTTTCTAAAAAAAATCTTTAAATAAGATAACATTTTTATTCCCTACACTAAAAAAATATATAATATATATCATAAAAAAAATTCATACAAAAATATAGATAGCAAAAAGAGTGCATCAATATAATTACAACAATTTCTTAAATTTACAGTTCAAGTCATTTTAACTGAAACGTTTTGATGACTCATTTTAAAATAAAATTCAAAAAAAAAATATAAATATTTTTCAAAAGGGGTTAAAGTAAAAATTTGCACTATCCAAAGGGTAACCATCGTCATAGATGGATGCTTTAGGGAGCCGTGGGGATAAATTCTCATACCTTCCCTAGACATAATCGACTCCCGAACCTTTTTATTCTCTTTTCAAAAAAGACCATTCGCATTTTAACATTACAAAGGGTTTTTCAACGTTTTCCCTGATATAAAAACTTTGGTGGTGACTCCCCTGTTTTTTATTGTCGTCTTCGTTGCGTCCGGACGGGGCGGTCACGATAGCTATGAATCATCTTTTCGATGCTATGAATTACAAACCCCAATGGTCTAACAACTCATTACGACACCGTAAATTATCAAAATTGATGATCAAAGTATGGGTTGGGTGCCAGTTTCAATGTCAAAAATAGCTCAAAAATTGCAATATTTTTAACACAAACCAATTAGCAAAACTCAAACTAAAAAGGAATTAAGCTCAAGGAAGCTCGCTTTTGATGCCACATGATATCATCCTAGGTTTGCATCAGTTATTTAGTCCTTGTATTAAAAATAACAATAATAATAATTTTTATTTCTTTAATACCTTTTAATTTTGTTTAATTTATCTAGAGTAAATTAATTTCAAAGTTTATAATACCTACACAAAGGGACAGGTTTCACACCATCCTCCTCCTCCGCTGTCGGATCTTCGAAAAAGAAACACATGGAGAAGGAAAAAGAGATAAGAAGCACACCAATACATCAAATAGGGAAAGAATCATAGAATAAAACATTAATACATGTATAAGCACACAACACATGTACAAAGCATATATCCAACATCTCTCAAGTCATACTTTTCCAATCATCTCCATTATACCATCTCTGAGGATCAAAACCTCTACTAGGAGCACCTACTCTTAATGCATGTCAGTTGATTCCCTTAATAATACATTCTCAATCTCGGAGAATGTGAGTTAGTTTGTCCAGGTAACCCTTCCGCTCGTCGTGACTAATAAGAGCGCATCCCCTCTCCCTATGAGCACCAACTCCAATAGGGGGTATCTTGGTCGCCTCGGATCGTCCACCCGTGACGTGAAATACTCAGGGCTCAGACGTCGGGATAACCAGGTTCTAGCGGAGTTCAAAGCATAATAGGTGCAAACTGTTGGCCATTGTGAAACAATCCGAACACGATTACATGGCCAAGTGTACATTATCCTTCATCTAGATATAAGAAAATGTCAAGAAAAATTAAATAAGAAACAAGAATAGATGGAAAGATGACATTAGAGAAAAGGTTGGATTCATAATTACATGTTTTGAAGCCTCTAGCCAACTCCATCACTAAATTGTTTCTTCTGCATAACAGACATTGCAATGAATTGCATTGTTTATAAAAATGGTGGTCACAGAGATGGTTTTAATTTGTTTTTTAATATAAGGGAAAGATAGCGCTTCTACAAGAAAACAATGTTAAATTTTTTTTAAGCAAACTTGGAGTGCAAAAGCATCACTGTAAGGAAAGAGATCCCAAATAGGTTGCCATCTCAGACGTTACCTATCATTTGCAGCACACCAAGAAAATATTATTAAAAAATAAATAATAAAAAGTACAAAAATCATGGGCGGACCAAACCAAAACCTATAAAAGAAAAGAGAAAGAATCAACTGACTCTAAAAAAGGCAAACCTAATCTATTACGATTAAAGTCTTCTAAAATGAAATTTGGAAGTAAATTCCACCAAGTTTAACAATGACTATTAATGCCATGACTTATTAATTTATCTGCACATGAGTTGCCTTCCTTGAGGATATGAGAGACAAGGAACTGCATTTTCTCGGTCATCAATAGGCAATCCCTCCACCTGTTCTTAAGCTTCCAAAGTACCAAATAAAGACATTTAAAGGCATCAACCACCAAAGATGAATCACACTCTAGCCAAAGCTCAGACCAACCCTTTTGAGATGCAATCTCAAATGATTTAATTGCAGTCATAAGTTCAGCTTGGAATGAGGAAGAAACACCAATATAATCATAAAAGCATCCCATAATAGCTCCACTAGAATCTCTAAAGATTCCTCCATAAGCAGGTAATCCTGGATTGCCCCTCGATGCATCATCAGAATTGCACTTTATTCACCCACAAGAAGACTTATATCAATTAACTTGTATGATTGAAGATGCCTTAGGAGGGTGAATAGAAACAGAAAAGTGCTATAAATTATAAAATCCTCAATGGAAGTAGAAACTTTACTGGCTGAAAAATTTCCAGATAGAGATATGCTAGCAGAAACTAGATGGGCAACTCTATTGAATGAGATAATGCTGTCATTGAACCTTATTTGGTTCCTAGAGTACCATATCACCCAAATGATATGAATGATAGCCGAAAGAGTGATGTCTCTGATTTGGCCACTCCACTTCTTATCATAAAAAGCTAAAATAGAAAGACTGCTATAAAGAAACAATATATATATATATATATATATATATATATATATATATATATATATATATATATATATATATATATATATATATATATATATATATATCTAATAGAGTTTCCTTGAGGAAACGCTATTAGAAGTAGACCCATTATTTATTTGTTAGGATAAATAATTTTCCACCTGATTATTAAAAAATAAGGCTGAATTGCATTTTTGGTCCCCCATGTATCACGATTGTGCAATTTTAGTATCTCAGGTTCTAATTGCACCAATTGGGTCCCCCAAGCATCACGATTGTGCAATTTTGGTCCCTCAGGTTTCAATTGTGCCAATTATGTCCCTCAGGCATCACGATTGTGCAATTTTGGTCCCCCAAGTATCAAGATTGTGCAATTTTTAACGTTAATAGCCTATGAAGCACATGTCAGAATGATTTGGCACTTAGCGAGGTTAGCTTGACAGCTTACGTGTCATTCCTATGCGGCACTTAGTGATATGCGTTTGACTATTAAATTTTGTGAGATGTCAATGATGCCGCATAAGAATGCCTCGTAAGCTGCCGAGTTGACATCACTAAGTGACAAATCAGTCCCACGTAGACTACTGGTGTTTAAAATTGCACTATCTTGATACTTGGGGACCAAAATTATACAATCGTGATATTTGGGGGATCCAATTGGCGCAATTGAAACCCGAGGGACTAAAATTGCACAATCATAATACTTGGGGGACCCAATTGGCGCAATTAAAACCCGAGGGAATAAAATTACACAATCGTAATACCTGGGGGACCAAAAGTGCAATTAAGCCAAAAAATAATAGACACAAAAAGTGGAGCTAAAGAATATTTGCTTCATTACAACTAGATCAAGAGTTACAAATTGGGAATTGGCATGGAAAGTAAAAAACTCAAAGAGAAATTATAGATTCCAAGTGTATACAGAGTTACAACAACTATTGACAACATATATAATTACATTAACAACAACAAGAGCTTGCTAAATCTTCAATTCCAATTGTTTACTTGTTCATGGATATACAATAGAGATACACAGAGTCAGACGAATTAATTAAGGGTGAAAGCAAGGGAGCAAGTGAAGCAAAAGTCATCAACTTTTCTCGGCCAGCACCTATCTTTTCTTATATCTACATATCTATTAGACATACTCTCTTCTTGCTCTCTATCTTGTTTACATATGACTCAATAGATGAGATTTACCGAGGAAATTGGCATGTCAATTTTCTAATGTCATCTGATTTTGTAGAATGTCTTTCAAAATAGGATTTCGATTTGTGTGCATGTGTGTTGTTTGACCTCTTTCTCGTGTCGAGATTACTTTCATTGTGTTTTATCGATTACTTTGTTGGAGGATTCATCAGATCTAATAATCTCAACTTTATTCCTTTTGAAAATTAATTTTCTACGCAATTTGGTACCCGGAATTTTCATTTGTCAAAATTAAGATTGAAAGTGCATTACTCAGAAGTTTGACAAACGAAATTTCTCAGTACCAAATTGCGTAAAATATTAAGTTTCAAAAGGCAAAAAGTTGAGATTATTAGATTTGATGAATCCTCCAACAAATTAAGTTGATACATCACAGTGAAAGTAGTCTCGACACAAAAAAGAGGTGTAACAGTACATGCCCACACATCGAAATCCTCTTTTGAAAAACATTCATCAAAATCAGATGACATTAATTAGAAAATTGACATATCGATTTCCAAGGTAAATCTCATCTATTGAGTCATCTGTAAACACGATATAGAGAAAGAAGAGGGGATACCTCACGGATATGTAGATATCAGAAAAGATAGGTGCTGGCTGAAAAAAGTTGATGAATTTTGCTTCACTTGCTTCCTTGCTTTCACCCTTAATCAATTCATCCGACTCTATGTATCTCTACTGTATATCCATGAACCAGTAAACATAATGCTTCTTCTTCTATAGATTTAATTGAGGTGGCTGTCAAGGTAACCCTAGATTTTGCATTGCAAGCAAATTTAGAAAATTAAAACACAAATGAATCATCTTTCATTGGTTGGTCCGACTTATATGATAGCTCGTAGGACGTGTTTATGTCATAGTCTGTTACGTTATTCCTTGAAACAAACACCCCCTAAAGATTATAATATGATTCCCCGTGTCACATCGTATATAGCTCTAACCTTTTTTTTTTTTTTTCATAGGACCCAAAAACAACACTTCTTCACAATCCTTACTCTTTTAAATTTTTACTTATTTTGTCCATCCTTATCACTAGCTGTCAACTTTTTAGTTTTGATTTAAAAAAAATTGGACTCCCCTCCATTTTTTTAAAAATACATGGGTCTAAAAAGAAAGGTAATCTTCCCATTATTTTGCTTTCTGCATACGTTATATGAATTAAAAAAGTATGCTTTTTCTTTATTCTTTAAATGATGCCTTTTATTATTTTCTCTATATATTTATAGTACTCATACGAACATTTATTTTATTTCCAATTCAGTACCTTTGTCTATATTCTCTATTTCCAAATTGATGGTTGTGTCACTCTGAGCGCGTTTTAATTTTTTGGGTGGTATAGTGTACAAAATTAAAGTTTGTCCTAGATAATTGATTTATGGATACATCCATCATTTGGATTTGCAAAGGATAGAATTACATTATTTTGTTTAAACTATAAATATTAGATTATGTATATTGCCACAAATATAGGTTGGAGCCCACACTACGCCAAAATCGACCTTTAATAGCGCACACTTAATAGCGGTTTCGGGAGGAAACGCTTAAAAAAATGTTGGAGGTTTTTTATAGTGTTTTCCCAAGGAAACGATATTAAAACTTCTACCTTTAACAAAACTTTCACAATGAAACGCTATCCTTACCCCATACCTTTTGTTTTTATAAAAGCGCACTCCACCTATTACCGTGCTTCCTTGCCTAGTTAACTAAGCCTTAATTGTATTATTAACGTAAGCGCGCTTATAGAAGAAAAAAAACAGAGGGAATTAAAATTTTTAAAACATATAAGCACATACATAAAAGGGAACACACATATATACATATCTGGTCCTATCAATAGGGCCACAGTAATACAACACCGTATGTAAATTGGAAACATCAGCAAAGATACATCAATAGGTTCTACACTAGTACTTTCAGAACCACTAGTCTCGCACCCCACCCCTCACTTCAAAATACATCAAAAGATAAGGCTCATTGACACCTTGGGAGAATCCCACATACTAACATGAGTATTGAGTCTCGACAGATACCATGCACATATAAGAGAACGGTTGATACTGACTGGTCCCACATATACAATCAGGAAGGTGGCAGGGTCAATCTACCAGCCATCCGGATCATGGAAGATGAACTCTAAATCCCCCAGTATCGGGATCTGGGGTGACAGTGCCAGCAAATGATGCCTTCTCGGGTCCATCCTCCTTCTCCGCTGTCGGATCTTCTCGACAGTTTCGTAAAAGAAACACATGGAGAAGGAAAAAGAGATAAGAAGCACAACAATACGTCATATAGGGAAAGAATCATAGAATAAAACATTAATACATGTATAAGCACACAACACATGTTCAAAGCATGTATCCAACCATCTCTCAATTCATACTTTTTCAATCATCTCCATAATACCATCTCGGAGGATCAAAACCTCTACTAGGAGCACCAACTCCTAATGCATGCCAGCCGATTCTCTCAATAATGCATTCTCAATCTTGTAGAATGTGAGTTAGTTTTTCCATGTAGCTCTTCCGCTCGTCGTGACTAATAAGAGCGCATCCCCTCTCCCTATCAACACCAACTCCAATAGGGGGTATCTTGGTCGCCTTGGAGTGCAAAAGCATCATTGTAAGGAAAGAGATCCCAAATAGGTTGCCATCTCAGACGTTACCTATCATTTGCAGCACACCAAGAAAATATTATTAAAAAATAAATGATAAAAAGTACAAAAATCATGGGCGGACCAAACCAAAACCTATAAAAGAAAAGAGAAAGAATCATCTTACTCTGAAAAAAGGCAGACCTAATCGATTACGATTAAAGTCTTCTAAAATGAAATTTGGAAGTAAATTCCACGAAGTTTAACAATGACTATTAATGCCATGACTTATTAATTTATCTGCACATGAGTTGCCTTACCTGAGGATATGACAAACACGGAACTGCATTTTCTTTGTCATCAATAGGCAATTCCTCCACCTGTTCTTCAGCTTCCAAAGGACCAAATCAAGACATTTAAAGGCATCAACTACCAAGGATGAATCACACTCTAGCCAAAGCTTAGACCAACCCTTTTGAGATGCAATCTCAATTGATTTAATTGCAGCCATAAGTTCAGCTTGGAATGAGGTTGAAACACAAATAAAATCAGAAAATCATCCCATAATAGCTCCACTAGAATATCTAAAGATTCCTCCATAAGCAGCTAATCCTGGATTGCCCCTCGATGCATCATCAGAATTGCACTTTATTCACCCACAAGAAGACTTATACCAATTAACTTGTATGATTGAAGGAGCCTTAGGAGGGTGAATAGCAACAGAAAAGTATTATAAATTATAAAATGCTCAATGGAAGTAGAAACTTTACTAGACGAAAAATTTCCAGATAGAGATATGCTAGCAGAAACTAGATGGACAACTCTATTGAATGAGATGATGCTATCATTGAACCTTATTTGGTTCTTAGAGTACCATATCACCCATATGATATGAATGATAGCCGAAAGAATGATATCTCTGATTTGGCCACTCCACTTCTTATCATAAGAAGCTAAAATAGAAAGATTGCTGTAAGGAAACAATGTTAAACATACACACACACACACACACACACACACACACACACACACACACACACACACACACATATATATATATATATATATATATATATATATATATATATATATATATATATATATATAAAATAGATTTTTATCACGGAAGCGCTGGCAAAATTATCACATTTAATAGAGTTTCTTTGATAGAGAGCTATTAGAGGTTACCCTCTTCACCTTTAATTGCATTTCCTTGAGGAAACACTATTAGAGGTAGACCCATCACCTATTTGTTAGGATAAATATTTTTCCACCTGATCATTAAACAATAATGGACACAAAAAGTGGAGCTAAAGAATATTTGCTTCTTTACAACTAGATCAAGAGTTACAATTTGAGAATTGGCATGGAAAATAAAAAACTGAAAGAGAAATTATAGATTCCAAGTGAATACAGAGTTACAACATTTATTGACGACATAATTACTTTAACAACAAGAGCTTGCTAAATCTTCAATTCCAATTGTTTACTCGTTCATGAATATACAGTAGAGATACACAGAGTCAGACAAATTAATTAAGGGCGAAAGCAAGGGAGCAAGTGAAGCAAAAGTCATCAAGTTTTCTCAGCCAGCACCTATCTTTTCTCATATCTACAGATCTATTAGGCATATTCTCTACTTGCACTCTATCTTGTTTACATATAGCTCAACAGATGAGATTTACCGTGGAAATGGGTATGTCAATTTTCAAATGTCATCCGATTTTGTTGAATGTCTTTCAAAATAGGATTTCGATGTGTGTGATTGTGTTGTTTCACCTCTTTCTTGTGTCGAGACTACTTTCATTTTGTTGTATCTATTAATTTGTTGGAGGATTCATCATATCTAATAATTTCAACTTTATTCCTTTTGAAAATTAATTTTCTACGCAATTTGGTTCCCCGAATTTTCATTTGTCAAAATGAAGTTTGAGAGTACATTACTCAGAAGTTTGACAAATGAAATTTCTCAATACCAAATTGCGTAAAATATTAAGTTTCAAAAGGCAAAAAGTTGAGATTATTAGATCTGATGAATCCTCCAACAAATTCAGTTGATACAGCACAATGAAAGTAGTCTCGACACAAGAAAAAGGTGTAACAACGCACACATCAAAATCCTATTTTGAATAACATTCAACAAAATTAGATGACAATATAAAATTGACATATCGATTTCCACCGTAAATCTCATCTATTGAGCCATGTGTAAACAAGATAGAGAGAAAGAAGATGGTATACCTAACAGATCTGTAGATATGAAAAAAGATAGGTGTTGGCCGAAAAAAGTTGATGAATTTTGCTTCACTTGCTCCCTTGATTTCGCCCTTAATCAATTCGTCTGACTCTATGTATCTCTACTGTATATCCATGAACCAGTAAACATAATGCTTCTTCTTCTATAGATTTAATTGAGGTGGCTGTCAAGGTAACCCTAGATTTTGCATTGGAAGCAAATTTTGAAAATTAAAACACAAATGAATCATCTTTCATTGGTTGGTCCGACTTATATGATAGCTCGTAGGACGTGTTTGTGTCATAGTCTGTTACGTTATTCCTTGAAACAAACACCCCCTAAAGATTATACTATGATTCCCCGTGTCACATCGTATATAGCTCTAACCTTTTTTTTTTCATAGGACCAAAAAACAACACTCCTTCACAATCCTTACTCTTTTAATTTTTTACTTATTTTGTCCATCCTTATCACTAGCTGTCAACTTTTTTGTTTTGATTTAAAAAAAAAAAAATTGGACTCCCCTCCATTTTTTTAAATACACGGGTCAAAAATGAAAGGAAATATTCACATTATTTGCTTTCTGCATACGTGATATGAATTAAAAAAATATGCTTTTTCTTTATTCTTTAAATGATGCCTTTTATTATTTGCTCTATATACACAAATATTTATTTTATTTCCAATTTAGTTCCTTTGTCTATATTCTCTATTTTCGAATAGATGGTTGTGTCACTGTGAGTGCGTTTTTATTTTTTTTGGTGGTATGGTGTACAAAATCAAAGTCCGTCCTATTACAGTGCTTCCTTGCCTAGTTGACTAAACCTCAATCGTATTATTAACGTAAGTATGCTTATAGAAGAAGAAAAAAGAGAGGGAATTAAAAATTTAAAACATATAGCCACATACATAAAAGGGAACACACACACACACACACACACAGATATATATATATATATATATATATATATATATATATATATATATATATTTATATCCCCATATATACATATCTGACCCCATCAGTAGGGCTACCGTAATATAACACTGTACGTAAACTGGAAACATCAACAAAGATACATGAAAAGGTTCTACATCAGTACTCTCATAACCACTAGTCTCACACCCCACCCTCACTCCAAAATACATCAAAAGGTAAAGCTCACTGACACTTAGCCCTAGGTGAGACGCAATAGCTAACCTCATACCATCAATGATACAGAGGTCAAGAACTACCCTATGCATGTATTGCTCCTTGCGACGATGATGTCCTCGGTAAAAGAACCCTCGTCGACAGGTAACATGAGATACCTCGAGAGAATTGCACATACTAACCTGGGTAGTGAGTCTCGACGGATACCACATCCAAAAGAACTGTAGATGTTGAGTGCCTCTGAAAGGTCCTATGAGGTTCTCCCTCAGCCCACCTCCAAAACAAAAGTACATACTATCTGGTCCCATATATACAGTGAGAAAGGTGGCAGGGTCAATCTGCCAGCCATCCGAGTCATGGAAGATGAACTCTGAATCCCCCTGTATCAGGATCTGGGGTGACAGTGCCAGCAAATGGTGCCTTTTCGAGTTCATCCTCCTCCTCCCCTGTCGGATCTTCTCAATGGTTTCGAAAAAGAAACACATGGAGAAGGAAAAAGAGATAAGAAGCACAATAATACATCATATAGGGAAAGGATCATAGAGTAAAAAGTTAATACATCTATACGCACTCAACACATGTACAAAGCATATATCCAACCATCTCTCAAGTCATACTTTTATAGTCATCTCCATAATACCATCTTTAAGGATCAAAACCTCTACTAGGAGCACTTACTCGTTATGCATGTCGGCCGATTCTCTCAATAATACATCCTCAATCTCATAGAATGTGAGTTAGTTTGTCCAGGTAACCCTTCCGCTCGTCGTGACTAATAAGAGTGTATCCCTTCTCCCTATGAGCACCAACTCCAATAAGGGGTATCTTGGACGCCTCGGAATGTCCACCCGGGTCGTGGAATACCCAGGGCCTAGACGTCGGGATAACCAAGTTCTAGCGGAGTTCAAAGCATAATAGGTGCAAACTGCTGGTCATTGTGAAACCATCCGAATGCGATTACATCCCCAAGGTCTCACGAACATTCCCATTCATATTTCGTACCTGCACTCAGGCACAACTAACCTCGTATGACTCCCAATCATATGACTCACCACTTGGAAACTATGCATTGCAACACATCCATCTTTGGTTGATACCAATACTAACACACTCAGTAACAATACCTCAACAACGATGCCATGCATCTTCAATCTCATACCTCAACACCTCAGGTACCTCAACGGTACCAACTCAAACCACCCAAGCATACAAACATATCAACTAATCCAATCCGATAAAATACTGATCATATCAAGCCTGCCAACTCAACACATGTAAGCATGTAGTCAACCAATCAACCAGATATCACAACATGCATAGAAAACATCCTCAAGCAAAAATATTCTAACCTAGGATATTCACTTAGCGGTGATAGCCAAAAGATAACTACACCTAGTGTTTAGGCACTTTTCGAGGGCTCGACCTCTAGTAGGGTTTAGAGATCCCCTACACACATATTAACTTTTATTCTACTCTTGCCTTCCCGACGATTATGGTTTCTTTCTCCCAACTTGAAATCGATCGCAAGAGCACGATCACAAATGCAAACCCTCAAGGAACATGCGGCCTCACTACTGCCACCACTTACAGCCGCAACCTCCTACCCAACACCACCACGATCACAACCTCAACCTTGCCCTAATAACTGGAACAACACATATCTGACATTATTAACCTCAGGGCGAATCGAAAACAAAGATAAAGATCAAGAACGATAGAAAAACGAAAGGAACAGATGAAGGAGATCGATGTTGGCATATCGACACCAAATCGAAGAATCGAGTAGTCGAGAACGAAGGTAACGAAAACACGATCGCTGAGATGTAGTCAGAATTGCATTACGAAGCTCCGATCTTCCTCAAACCAAGCTTCCTCTTTCTAGAACTCTGTCTCTCCCTTTACTGTGTTTGAGGGAAGAAGATGAGTTTCGTACATGCAAAATGACTTAGCCAAAACTTTTTATTTTCCACATCCTGCTTTCAACACTCAAACATGCCCTAATCCCCATGCTTAAATGTTCCACGCTCTAGCTTGGGCTTTATCCATGCTTGACCGTCGCCCTCTGATCCGCCAAGTCGCTGATACATGTACTCCATGCATACCCTCTTCCACGCTTTGACGTGCACCTAACCCCACACTTTAACATCATGGATCATTGTTTGAGCGTTGGGTCACTCAGCATCAAAACGTTGGACGCTGATCTGACCCTTCTTTCACTTTTTCACGTTTTGTCCTCGTTCCTGAGACGTCCCACCTCATTAGTGACATAATTATATAATCTTAGAACATGCGGAAAATTTAAAACTTTATACATGTAGTAAATAATACCACACACTAATGGATTTAAGTACACGCATCCATAAACTATCTCCGTCAGAGTACACAGCTTAATGGCATAATGCCTACATAACAACTACTACACGAAGGATACATAAGAAGTCATACTAAAACAACTAATAAAGCAGGTTATCTCTTATTCCAACCAGCCCACTTCACCAAAATACATCAAAATGTAAACACTCAGAACTCTCGTGTCTACTAAGACGAATTGGGCAGACACTCATATCAGTAAGGATAATATGTTGACCATGAACTATCCTCTACTCCAGGTCCCTCGTCACTAGCATTCGCGACTCTTCCACCAGCATCAGGTTCATAGGGAGTGTCATCCTCCTCAGGAATAGGCTCCTCAACTGCGGTGTCTTCTCCACGAGCCATAAGAGAAAACATACATAGAAAAGATAGTGAGATAACGATCTACAACAACATCATATATGGGAAAGTAATCATAGGGTAACATATATTAACATCACACACATCACCCATCACATATGTACACAACCATCTCTCAATTATATTACTCATACTCATCGCCTATGCTATATGTATCTCAAATCTACATGCATGTCGGCCGATATCTCAAACTCGTTCCCAATCTCGGAGAACCTTAGTTAGTTGTCCAGGTAACTCTTCCGCTCGCCGTGACCAATAAGAGTGCATCCCCACTCCAACTCTCGGGAGGGATGTCTTGGTCGCCTCGGAATGTCCACCTGCGACGTGGAATACTCAGGGTCTAGTCGGGATAACCTTGCTCTAGCGGACTTCACGACACGATAGGAGCAACCCCATCTGTCACATGTGATAAGTCCCAAGCACGATTACATCCCCAAGATCACGAAGATCGTCCCTTCCGTAATTCGTACCCGCACTCAGGTACACTAACCTCGTGCGTCCCATACCGCACGGCTCGCCACTTGGCACATGATTATACTATGCATGTCAACCATCACTTATGCCACCAATACCTCAATAAACATCTCTATCTTTATATCACTTTATTCTCGATACCACAGTATCCATTACTTTATCCTCACGCATGCATTGTGGCACTTTCATTCACTTTCAACATCATCATTATTCATAAAATATGCAGACATAATATTCAATATCTCAACATACTTCCTCAAGCATATAAGATCATGCAACCATACTATCAAGCATACCATTCTAAACTTATAAACACATAAATCACATAGAGCACATATTCACAATTATACTAAACACACTAATCATCCATCCAACAATTGTTATCCAGCCTAGGGATTTTTTTAACGGTGATAGCCCAAAGATACCTACACCGAGGGTTTAGGTAATTTGTAGGGGCTCAATCTCTAGTAGGGTTTAGGGTTCTCCTACACATGTCAATATATACTATTCTAATCTTGCCTTCCCGACGAATGTGAGATTCTTCCTCCCCACCTTAGTAAAGTTCCTGTGAGACTCCGGATGCGGCTCCGGGATTGTCAATCGGGTGCGCGGTCGAACGTTTGAGTTCTGTCCGATTCTATACAACAAAACATAACCAGAAATCAATATAGCTTTTAAAAATCTCCTAATCCTTAGGCTAAGGCTGCTGCCCCTATTTAGTTAAATAGGATAGAGAGGTCAAAATACCACCAACTCTTGGATCAATGACCCTTAAGCATGCACAACACTAGAGTAAGTCTTTTTACTCAAAAAATTGAATCAAAACCCATGATTTTTCTCCTGCTATGTTTCGGCCATCACCGTCAAAAATAGGTGAGAGCTTGATTTGGTTTCCTAATCACTTGGATTACATGATTATGGAATGAATTAGGTGAAATCAATAACCATTTCACACAAATTGAAACAAAACCCATTTTCCCCCAAAAAAGCTAGATTCGGCCCCTTTAAGTTAAATAGGCTAGGAAACTTATTTGATTTCACTCTCTTGGATTATGAAAGTAGAGGATAAACTAGATTATAGAAATTGGTTTGGCATTAAAAGAATTTTTCAACAATTTTCTAGAAATTTTTGAAGTTTGAAGAACAACCTTGAAACTATGAACTTTCAATGGGGAAAAATGAAGATTTAGAGCTCAAGAGAGAAGTCTATACCTCTTAGATGATAGAGGAGGATGACATGATCAACTTTGCTTCACAAAGTTTCTTGAAAATCCTTGTGGAAGCTTGAGAAAAAAATGGAGGAAAGTAAGGAAGAAAAAACGAGAAAATGGAGGAAGAAGATAAAGAAAGGGAGACGAAGGAGAAGAAAGTGAAGGGGAGAGAGAGAAACGAAGGGCCGAAATTGAAGAGAGAGGGGGTGAGGTCATCCAATTTTTAGATATTTTAGGGACAAAAGGGTAATTTCACTTAGGGACAAAAATGTCATTTTGTGAAAAGCCAAGGGTATTTTGGTCTTTTCACCTTCAAAATCACCAAAATATCTAGATATTTTGGAGAGGTAATGATGATGGTGATGTGTCACATGGCAAGAATGTAATTCTGTCAGTTCCTAAGGGCAAAATAATCTTTTCACGCCTTAAATATCACAGATATTTTGTAGAAACGCAATGATGACGTAGTGAGTCAAGGTAGTGACTCACCCTCTGACTCATCCTGCTTAGGTGACTTGTGTCCCTACTCTGGTGTCCGGTTTTGTCTCCGCGCATCCCTTCTCGATTTCGTCGATTTCCCAATTTAGGGTTTTCGCCAAAGAAAATCGTGAGAACTTATTTATTTTGAAAATTTTCAAAATCGCCGATATTGTTCGCAATTTTATTTAAAACCTAACTGTTTCGTTTATAAGTCAAAACTAGGTCGTCTGAGTAGTAAAATCATACTATCAGTGTAAAAACGCAGACCAGGCTCCATCTGAGTTTTCGACCAAAATTTAACCATAGCTTACTACGATAGCGTAGAGCTTGACTATGATCTCGGTTTATTTTATTTCACCCTCTAGACCCTCCAATAAAAAACAAACATACAAACACTGTTTAATTAAAAGAAACTTGAAAAATCGGGGTGTTACATTACTACCCCTTTAAAAAGAATTTCGTCCTCGAAATTCGACGTACCTTAGAATAAGTGTGGATATCGTTGCCGCATATCCTCTTTGCGTTCCCAGGTGACATCTCCTGTTGTAGCATCCCATATGATGTTGACTAAGGGAATCTGCTTCCCGCGGAGTTCTTTCACCCCCGTGTATTCAATCCGTACAGGCAACGCTTCATATTCCAAGTTCTCCCTTATCTGGATTGATTCAGGCTCTATCACGTGTGATGGATCGGGATGGTATTTTCTGAGTTGGGATACATGGAATACTTTATGAATATTGGATAGGTTGAGAGGTAAAGCAATTTGATAGGCAACTGGACCAATTCGGTGAAAATTTTGAAATGGTCCAATAAATCTAGTTGTAAGCTTTCTGGATTTGATTGCCCTGCCGATTCCAGTTCTTGGAGTGACACTCATAAAGACATGATCGCCTTCCTGGAACTCCAAAGGTCTCCTCCTCTTGTCACTGTAGCTCTTTTTTCGATCATGTGCGACTTTCATCCTTTCCAGAATTTTCTTAAATTGTTCCGTTGTTCGCTGCACCATCCCTAGTCCTATCAACCGATTCTCCTCGGTTTCATACCAACGGAGCGGTGTTCTTCACTTTAGTCCATACAGTGCCTCGTATGGCGCCATGCCAATACTCTAGTGGAAACTATTGTTGTACGTGAATTCAATCAGTGGAAGAAATTCATCCCAATGAGTTAGGATACATGAAAGACATCATGGAGATTGGATAGGTTTGGAGGTAAAGCTATTTGGTAGGCAAGTGGACCAATTTGAATAAGAATTTGAAATGGCCTAATGAATCTAGGGATAAGATTTCTAGATTTGATTGCCCTAAGAATTCTAGTTCATGGAGTAACTCTCAAAAACACATGGTCACCTTCGTGGAACTCTAAGGCTATCCTTATTTTGTCACTGTTGCTCTTCTGCGGATCCCGTGCCGCCTTCATTGAATGATGAAGGTTTTTGAGCTAAAATGAAGAAGATAAAGAAGTTCTGAGCTCGAGCACGACCGTGCACATGAAGAGCACGCCCATGCAAGCCCTCCAGCTTAACTATCCAAACAAAGCCTTACAAGAATGACTTAAAGCTGACCTTTGATGATGAAGCATGGCCATGCCAGTCACCAGCACAGCTGTGCCAAAGTGAAGCAAGCCCTGAGTCATAGAAGCAAGGCCTGACTGAAGCAAGCACGACCTTACATATAAAGAGCACGGCTGTGCAGAAGGTTGAGCACGCTCGTGTTGATGCCCGTGCACTATAACGCTGATTTACGAAGTTGGTACGCCCGAACATCATTGAGCACGACCTAAGATAATAAAGAGCACGCCCGTGCTGACTAAAGAGCACGCCCGTGCTGGCTGCGCAAAAGACCTAATTTTGGGCACGGTTCTCATATTTTCCTATATATAGAGGCCCTCTGTACCATTCTTAGATATCTTTTGACAACTATTCTATCATACTATCATCTTTTGTAATAGCTTTCTTATAGTTTCAGTTGGAAACGGTTGCTAATACCCCGTAGGCTGAGGAGAAAAAGGAGGAATCCGCCCGAGGAGGGGCTCTTTTAGTAGTTTCGATTTCTAGAGATTTCAAGAGTAGGCTTTGCATTTGGGAGTTAAGTTGGAGACACTTCTTCTTCTAACTCTTCAAGATAAGTATCCCTTTGTTGACTTTGGTTTTATCTATTATTATGGGTAGCTATATTAACCACTAGAGTTGTGGTGGATCTTGTATTAGTAGAATTTCGAATTCTATTTGGTTTCAATGTTGCGATTTGAATAGCGTTATTCTATTGTTCTTCATCCTATACTAGAATTGCACACCCTTTGTATGCTCTTAATCAATTGGTTGACCAGCGATCGTACTTCAACTTAATTGGTAGATCTATACGATAAACGAGGTTTAAAGTATAGCATGATCAAATGTGATTTATTCCTTTCAGTCATTCAACCTCTTTGCTCTTTATGCTTTTTAATCATTTAAACTCTTTGCCTGACAAACATTGGATTCATCTGGGGAAAAGAATATTGATTGCCTGACAAATAATTCATAGTATTCGTAAAGGGATTGATATTCGAAAAGCAACTACGAAATTGAATTGAACTAGGATTTGAGGGTATCGAAAGTACAAGTGAAACCACGACTCTAGGCTATTTTACTCTTGATTTCTCAAACTCTTGATTTCTCTTTTGCCATACTTTATTATTGCTTACATCTTATTATTACTATTATCTCGTTAGTCTAAATAGCATAAGGATTTCTCTATTCCGGTACTTACTTTATCACTTGCATATCACATAATTAATCTCTTGGGTAGGATATCTTGACTTCCGTCGTATATTACTTCTGCGACAGGGTACACTGCCCTTAAGTGTATTCACAACGCAACAAGTTTTTTGGCGTCGTTGCCGGGGATTAATTTGTGATATTTTGTGATTTTTGTAATATTGGAATAAAAAATCCTAGTTACTTTAGACATTTTTATTAGTATTATTATTTTTATATGTTGATGCCTCCCCAAAAGTTTGCCTGTAGTTGATCTTATTTTGTAGAACCATGGGAGAGAGGAGAACTCTTGGAGATTATTTCATGCCCACAGTGGAGCCAACAAGCAATCCTTAGACTAATTATGGGAGCAACTCCAACTGGAGCTAGTATAATTATGTCTACGAGCTATCTTACCTGCAAAATCAGTGGCAAAGGCAAGAAGAGCAAGAAATAGAATGGGACGAGATTATGGAGCAAAGCAATAGTCGATTCAATGCTATAAAGGCTCAAGTCTCCAACATATATATGTTGCTATCTCGGTTAACCCAAAAATAATCGGCCCCTCAAGTTGAGCTTAATTTGGAGGAAGAAGCACTATATGTCACTTTTTAGGATACTATCAAAATGAATGAAAAGTTGAAGATGAGTAGCTCTATCAATTTTGGAAAAATATCATTCCAATTATTGGCGTCAGGCATCCACAGAAAAGGAAGAAGCTCCTGCTGAAAGGAGCAAGTCTGGTGGTGATCACGGTGGAGTACCAGCTGAAGCATGGCTGTGCACCACTCCCAGTGAGTCAGAAAGCATGTCAATAGAGATACACGGCCGTATCCCTGCACATAAACGGCCTTGCTTAGCTTCCAGTGAGCCAAAAAGGGTGAAAATCAACATTGAGCCAGAAAAGATTCTCTTAGCTAGTGGTGATGCTGAAATCGAGGTTAAAAAGGGAAGATAACATTAAATAGTGGTACTAAAGAGGATGTTTTAAAAATATTACATTCTACTAAAATTCCTTCTCAATATTTCTCTCTTTTTATTTCTTCTTATTTTGCTAATAATGTGGTTGTTTCTAACAACTTCGATTATGTAACGACGCAAGAACGTATGAAAGAAAATCATATCTTGCATGATCTAAACATATTGGAGGATGATGAGAAAGCAAATATATCATCATCTTTTGAAGCTTATACACCAAGGGGAAAGAGGAAAAATAACATGAACCACATGATCAGAAAACTAAGAAGGGGCAATGCCTTACATGCTAAATTTGCACTTGGATGGCCCCCTGATTGATCACTTTTGAGGTACGTCAAGCTAAAGACGTTAAACATGCGCTTTGCGGGAGACAACCCGTTATTTTATTTATTTTGTTATCTTTAATTTTTTTAGGATAATTTATTTTATTTTATTTTTAGGATAGTTTATTTATTTATTTATATGATAGTTAATTTTATTTTTATAATAATAATAATAATAAATTTAGAATTAGTACTTCTCGTCTCCTTTTCTACCCTTGTACTTCATGTTAATTTCATTGCATTAAGGACATTGCAAATGTTAAGTGTGGGAAGGAAAAATATATATTTTTCATGATATTGCTACATACAATTAACTGGCTTAATCCCTCTTTTATGATAAGAATTAAAGAAACCCTTACAAAAAAAATTTATGAATTGCTTTGATAGTCTTATCAGTATTTTTGAAAAAGTTTGTCTTTTGAAAATTAAAAATTAGCTGAAAATTCCTTGATTGAAAATTTTTCGTTAGACTTAGCTTCTAATGTGAGACTTAGGCTTTTATGGGGGTTAAGCTACATTGCCAAGTTTATTTGATATTAACCCATTTTTCTTGATGAGTGTGATTTCTCAGGTAAATATGTTCTAGAACTTGTCCTGAGACCATTTTGAGACGAATTTGACTAATGTGCATGAGAAACTCAGGTTAGGACACTCTTAGGTATTTTTCTGGTCCGCGTTACCTTGCTAAACACTTCCTCTAGTTCTCCAATTTGAGCTTTATGAAATTATTCTCTTTGGTCCTTATTCTAAAAATTGAAATTTGTTTTTGGTGACCTCTTAGAAGTATATTGGAGCATTAATAGGAATGTGTTGTCGTGAATCCCTTTCTGGAAATGAAGGTGTTAGAAATAAGCAAAAAGAAAGCTTCACTCTATTCAAAAAGAAAAAGCAAAGAAAATAAAAAAAAGGTGTGGTGAAAATAACGTATGAGAAGAAGCAAGAAAAGAAAAAGAAAAAGGTAAAGAAAAGGTTGGGGCAAAGGAAAGGAAAGAAAGGAAAGGTTGAAAAAAAAGGTAATAGATTATTGAAAAAGTGTCAATTGCACTTTATGCTCTTTTATGCTTCAAGAAATTATTGCTTTGTTTTGGTTGGTTTAGCCCTTTGAATATCCATTTTCTTTTTCTTCACACCTGACATCAAAGACTTGGCCACATTACAACCCGTGAAAGACCACTTCCTTCTTCTGCATGCATGTGGATCATAATGTGGAGATTTGGTCAATAGACAAGTCTACGGTAATGTATTTATTTGATAATATTGAGTGCTATAAATGTCTTTGCCCAATACACTGAGAGATTGTGAGTGGAGTGACCCATGGTTCGTATTTAAAATTCTAATTGGGTAATCGCTTGACTTTCTTTTGAAAATTATACTTGTTTGACTATCCTCGCAATTTTGAAAATTCAGTTTGTTTTGGGTTCCCCTTTTAAGTTTGAAAATTATTTTGAAAACTCTTTTAAACCAGATAATTGTTTGACGACAAGCAATACTCAAGTGTGGGAACACTACAAGAAAACAACATATTACCGACGGCTTGTCAGCAAAAGCCGTCGGTAATGGTCACTTTCCGACGGCAAGCCGATGGCCAAAAATCCGTCGGAAAGAGGGTTCTCGGTAATGAATACCGATGGCGAAGGCAAAAGGCCGTCCGAAGCTTACCGACGGTCTGGTCGTCGGTAATCACCCACCCACATTACAGACGGCAATGACCTAACCACTTTACCGTACCTTCAACCTATTATTGACATGACATCGTCGGTACGTGCATTTACACCTTACCGACGACTAGGCCGTCGGTACAAATAATTTTTTTTTTAAAATTTATATTTTAATTGATTAAATAATTATATTTTATATTTATTAAATAATTTTATTTGTTATTAATTATGTACAAATATTGATTAAATAAATATAGCAAAATAAAATTAAAAATAACATTAAAGAAATTAAAATTATATCCAAATGATAAATAACATATATTCTTACAATACATAGAAATATAAATAAAAAAACTATCATGAAAATCTAATGATCAGGATAGGAGGGTTGTTGCTGCATTTGTTGTATGGTCTGTAGCATCTGCTGCATCGACACCTCCATCCAACGCTGACGCTCCTCGGCACACCGCTCGGACTCCGTCAGTCTCCGCCTCAGCTCAGCAATCTTCGCAGTCTCCTGATCATTGTGGCGACTGTAACATCCCAAGAAATAAATAAACATATAAATAGGCATTAACATTAGCAAATAAAATTAATAGATTTTTGGGGGCTTAGAATTGATGATTTCGAAGGAAGAAGTAAAGAGGTGGCGACGACAGTGTGCTTCGTGTAACATCCCAAATCTGGACCCCCTCTTATCCAAAAGTTTACGTAAATTGTATTTTTCCCTTTCATAAAGATATAGTTTAGACTCGATATATTCATATGAATTGTAGCTCTATCTCTTAGCTTTCCATAGACACCAAATTCGCCCAAATTGAATTCTTGTAGCTCAAGTTATATCCAAATTCGTACACGATGTTCAGGTTCTAGCTGCCACCTTTTTCCCAATTTATATCCCATTTTTTACCCTCTTAACTTTCGATTCAGATTTTACAGTCTTCACTAAAGTTGTAGATCTTTCCTTTATCTTTGCAACGATATAAAGGTCATAATTTTTGGACGTCTTTAACTCAAGATATGTGCGAAATACCGAGCTGAAAACTGGTTAAGTGGGCCATGACGTGTTTTTAAGTGTTTTGGGCTTTTGGGTCTCTATAAATAGAACTTTAACACCCTTAGAGTGCGGTTTTGAACCCTAATACCTCCTAAAACACTCTGGTGGCTGCTCTAGGAGATCCAAGGCTTGAAGAAGGGGATTTTGGAGAAGAATGAGCAAATAAAGAGGAAGAAGGAAAGAACGCTTGGCGAACACTAGGATTCGCTATAGAAAACGCTTGGAGATTCTTGGAGGTCTTCAAGAAGTGAGTAAAAATAACCTTTGGAGAAAGGGGTTTGAATTATATGATCATTTTTAGAGAGATTTCAATGAAAAAATACATGTTTTGGTCAAATCCTATTTTCCAAATTTGGGGGTTTTCAAAGAAAACAAAGTTAATGTTTAATTAGGGAATTTTATGATATGAATGCTATGATAGTTTGTTTATCGATGTAAACCTTGAAATTCCTTGATGATTGAATTGGTATGTTGCTATAGAACATGTATGATATGTGTTATTAAATGAGATTAATATGCCATGTACGCTTGCCATGAAAAGAATGATTTATTGTTTAATTTGTTTGGCATTACCTGATACTACCACAACAGGAGTATTATGGGTTGAGGAAATACCACCATTGTAGAGGTATTGACCTTGTGAAAAACATCACCGTTGTAGGGGTATTGGGATTGAGGAAATATCACCATTGTAGGGATATTGACCTTGCGAAAAATATCATGATTGTAGGGATGTTGACAATATCACCATTGTAGGGGTATTGTGATTGAGAAATATCCCATGGTAGGGGTATCGAATTGAGTAACATCACCACAGCAGGGATGTCGAAAAATACCACCACAGTAGGGGTATTGAAATGAGAAACATCACCACAGTAGGGATGTCGAAAAATGCCACCACTAAAGGGGTATTGATTTGGTAACTTCACCACAACAGGTGAGGTTGAAACACTCCTCATGAGTAGGGGTGCGCAATGGGACGCCATTGTTGTGTGCTTATGATTGTTAGAATAAGTACGTGAATTAAATTTTAAAGTGTTATTTGAACTATGTGACGTGTTGGTCTGAATATTTTACATTATTGATATTATATAAAATTATATTATTTTTGAAAGTAGCAGGTGTCATGATTGTTTTTTCGGTTATTGCGCTGGCTGAGAATAACACTGTTTGTGAAAATATTTTATAATTGTTTTTATTCACTGGGATTCTCATCTCATTAGTAGTGTTATTTTCAATGTACGAGGACGATATTCCTGAGACCTAGGAGGCTTTGGTTAGTATTACGATGTACTGGAGTCGTTTGTGGCTAAGACCTTAGTTTATTTCTTTTTACACGTTTGGATTTTAGTTGGCACCTTGTTTTAAGAGTTTTTGGATTATTTATGTTATTTTAGATTTGAGGAATTTATGATATAAAGACTAATTTGAATATGTTATTATTAAATTAAATACTATATTATGAAAATTTTTATTTCACTATGTTTTATTTAAATGGTTTTTAACTTGGTTACTAATGTAATGAAGGACGTTACATTTTTGGTATCAGAGCAGTTCAATCCTAAATTGGACTGTGGTAATGTGTTTTTCTTAAAACAAAACTTGGGCGCATAGGAATGCTTGTTATAGTTGTAGATGCAGCATGCTATGCTTTGGGATATGCCAACTCAATGTTTCATTGGTAGTGAGCAGATTTGTGACAACTAATAGGCGAGGGACGAATGATGCGCTTGCAACAGCTATGGATCCTGTGACCAGAGCTGCGCAAGAGAAGACGGAGACTCTCCGTTATATGGGGGGAAATGGGGTGGTAGCAGCTCAGGAACCTCAGTACGCGGGGTTATCGAGATCTCAAAGGACGATCCGTCATCTTTCCAGAATAGTTCAGATCCTGAAGAAGCTGGAGAAGCCAAAGAGAAATTATGCTGGTAGCAAGAAAGTAGTTATGTTGTTATTTAGGAGCAATGGCAATTTTTCTATTAAAGAAGAATATGCATACAAAACGTTAAACGAAAAGTAAAATTATTTCTTTATAAATACAAGGAATATACTTCTACCAAACCAATTCATGAAAAGACATAAAAAATATATTCAAAGAATCTAATGTTAAGAATTAACAACCTTATATTTCCAATTTTTCATAATAGTCAAATCCAGGTGTGAAAACTCATTTTCTAACAACTTCTCTAATTGTTTCTTATGCTCACTTAACCCTAGGGGTGTCATTCTATAAGATGCTACTGACATTGATCTACTTCCAGGCACTAGATCTATGTTAAACTCAACTCCCATATTTGATGTAAGGTAGCGACCTCTTTAGGGAACACATCTACAAACTAACAGACAACAGGTAGTGCCGTTACTTCATTTTCAGCCTCTATCTTTGAACTCTCTCAACTAAGAACTTATGACAAGAACACGAGTACAATATGGTTCAACTTAAAATAATCATCAAATATTGGTTGCGAAGTAGATAAATATTTCTATTTGGACAACATAATCTGACGATAGCGCGACCATACTAAGAATGGCATCTAAACTCGACATGGCAAGCTTATAAGTTCAAGAAAATAAGACAAGACTTGGTATACTAGGGAACCATTCAAACAAGCAATTGAGGTAACAACTTTATCTTTCGCAAGAGTAGAAACATATAATTCGAAAGACAACTTAGGAAAAGACAAAGACAAATTTTTCACACAAGAGTGGTATGAAGAAGTCTCACTTGATTTGAATTCACGTTTTTTACTGCAACACCCCGATTTTTTCAAGCTTTCAAGCTTTCTATTTTAATTAAACAGAATTTATGCGTTTGTATTTTATTGGGGGGTCTAGAGAGTGAAATAAAATAATCTGAGACCATAGTCATGCTCTACGTTATCATAGGAAGCCATGGTTAAATTTTGGGTCGAAAAGTCAGATGGAGCCCGGTCTGCGTTTTCACTGATAGTAATGTTTTACTACTATAAAAACCTAATTCTGACTAACTGTTAGAACCATTAGTCTTAGAGTTCGATTCTTTACAATTTTGCAAAAATCAATTCTGGCATTAAAAAGTGAAAATAATATAAAATATTCGGGCGTATACTCGAACTGGGAGACGATTGGAGCTGTTGATGGATTTAACGGGATCCACTAACGGATAATCTTGAAGTCACATCCGGTCAACATCATCTCGGGATGTGTGTCAGTGTCATGATGATTTTCAAAATATTTGGACGCGAAATGACCAAAATGCCCCTGGTCTTTTAAGGAAATTACCAAATTGTCCTTTGGTTAATTACAAGTTTGCCATTGAAGTAAAAAAAAATCTCACTTCACCTCGCCTCACTTAGGCCATTTGGCCACTTCCCTTTTCTCTGCTATCTCACTCTTTTCTTTTCATTTCTTCTTGTTCTTTAAGTGTTCTTCATAGTTCTTCAAAGTTTGGTCTTGAAACTTGAAGATTTTAAGTGATTCTAGTTGGTTTTTGATGACAACCAAATGGTGTGGTTGTCTTTTGACGATCTTATGGTTGAATTCTAAGTATGAGAATTTTGTGTTCTACTTTAGTAACAAAATGAAACAACATAAAAGAGAAGAAAATAAGAAAATGAAAAGAAAGAGATGATGAAGGCGCCACAAACTAAGAAGGTTTGATAAGCCAAGTGATATTCGCCACAAGAACCTTAGATTCTTGGTAAGAACTAAGTTTGGTTCAACCAAGAACCTAAGAGAACAATTCTCTCACAAATGGAATTAATCCAAATTCAACATCCAAGTTGTCTTATTCCATGTTTCTAGGTGCATACATATAGTAGTGATCCAACTCTTGGCATCCAATGACAAGGCATAACCCCCACTTTGAATGGCCTAATTCCTAACTTAAATGGCCACTAAAACAATTCAAGTCAGCCCCCAAACCCACTCATACACGCCTAACATTCCTTCATCATAGGTGGTTACACTTTGTTTTTCAAATTAAAAGTGTAACACCCAAACAATTGAAGGCAGCCACCAAGACACTCATAACTCACCATGAAGCAATTGAAGTCAGCCCCAAGCACTCAATGTCACGCCTACTCTCCTTTCATGATGAGTGGTTACACTTTGCTTTGCAAATTAAAAGTGTAACACCCATAACTTACAATTTATTGACTCAACTTAATGAGGAGTTTCTTAAAGCATGCAAGCCAAAGATTCCCTCCCCAAGACTCTCCAATTTCATGTAAGACTACAAAGGAATCCAATTGTAACATTTAAACAAATTGGACCCACATACATTTATTGAAAAATGAAAGAAAAACCACTAAAAATGGAATCTTCTTCATGTCATGCGCCCCACATTATGAATCTTCTAGTTGGATGATGCAAGATACCAACTTTGGCTCAATGTCTTCTTGACTTGCACTTGGGCTTGTGTCCATTAAAAGATCCATTTGGTTTAGAACTTCTTGAGCTTTCTTGACTCTTGCTTTTGTCATAGGCTCAACAAGTCTTTGTAGTGCTTCTTGGTCCATATTCCTTAGTGGGCTCATATCAGTTTCTCACCAAGCTTCATCATCTAGGAGGTATAAACTCCATTCCTCACCTCTTAATCTCTCTATTTCTCTCTTTAATCTCAAAGATTCATGGAAGTTAGGTTTTTGTCCATAAACTTCAAAAATTCATGAAAAATTGTAGAAAAATCTTTTTAACGCCAAATCAATTTCTTTGATCTAGGTTCATGGTATTCTATCATAATCCAAGATTTAGAAACCAAAAGAGCTCTCTAGCTCAATTGGGGAAAAGAGGCCGAAATCCCTATGTTTGGGTGGATGGGGTTTTGGTTCAAGTTTTGGTGTAATAGACTTTAATCTAGTCTTACCACACCTAGGTAGTATAGAATCCAAGAGATGAAAATTTTTGGAAGTCCCTAGCTAATTTTTCTAGCTAAGGCCGAACCATGGGTGTAGGGGGTTGGGGAAAATTTTATGATTTAAAGTTGATGTATTGATTGATTGCATGTGTGTAGTTGTCGACGAGTAATCGAACGAGAAGCCGTACAACTTCCGGATCGATTTGACGACTTTTCGCTTATCGTGAAACTCAAATAGGTAACGGGGGAATTGTCGGAGGGATTCTCTCGACAACTACGTGTTATCATATTTGGTCTGTAACTATGTGATTAAGCTGTGTGGTGATCAATTTATTTACTTTCCGCAATTATTTGATTTGTTGATAATTGCTTGCTAATATGTGTTATGGTAGTTGAATATGTACTTTACCTTCATTATCTGCTATAACCGTATTGTGATGTTGATTGTTAATTGGGAAGCCAGATAGTGGCCAATGCTCAATTAATTAACGGGGATCAAAGCCGTGAAAAGCTTTGCAGTAAACGCCAAAGATTTATTTGGGAAACGTTGGGAATTTTCCTATGATGCTAGTCTTTCTAAAGAAAAAGAGGATCCAAAAAGTAATTTATGACGTTAATGGGAAAAGTTAGATTTTCAAGAATAAATTAATCATTTTGTGGAATAAATTGAAATTAAAATAAGAGGAAAAAGTCAAGTTTTTAACTTAGGACGTTTTTAATGTTAAAACGACGTTTTAATTCTGAAAAGATTTATGGAAAACGTTTTTGAAAAACAGTAATGCTGTTCTGGGACAATATTTTTTATCTCAGCTGTTTCCTTTCAAAAATGAATTTTTGGGGAAGGGACTTTCAACAAAAGTTAAGCTTTATCAGTAATTTGATGGTTTTCAAACAGAAATTTTTTTCTGTAAACGAGTTTTTCCCAACAGTGTAAAATCCGACGACTTGGATGAGTTGCGAAGATTTCGTTTTGAATTTGTGTTTCACAAAACGAAAAACGGTGAAAAACGTTGAAAACGTGAACCTGGTATACGAGACGTCGAGATACTAATGTTCTGTAAAAATAGCACGAAAAGCCGTGCAACGGTGTTATGGACTGTGTGTCTTCCTCTTGTTATGAGGAAACGTGAATAAAGGTGAATGATGTTTTATATTACCACGGACCTTGGGCCGGTGCATCGGTCTAGGGCTCCGCGATTAAGCACTTGGACGTTTCGTCCTATGTTAACGATGAGAAGTTTTAAAATGGTGTAAATTATGAATAGTCAGGAGCCTTTGAGCTATGACAACGAAAGAACGAACACAAAGGAAAGTGGCAAGACTTGAAACGTTTTTCCGTGCATTAAAACTCGGCAGACGTGCCAACGGTGTTAATCTGGATATCTTGATGGCAGAATATTCAAGATAACGTGTAACATTGTGCCTTGATGGACAATGGTGTCATACGCACGGTGCATATTGTGCCTTGAGTTGGACAATATAGTATGACAATTTACGATTTGTCAAGTACCACTGAATGTAATTCCATGTTATCGCGTGATGTCATGGTGTTCATGTACCTCTGAATAAGCACGTAGGTGCTGGTCATTATTGCCTGGGGTCAATGTACCTTGAGCCTGATCAGCTCAATTTTTCTTATACAATGGTCTTGGGATCTTCGGAGATTAAGTAAAGAATTAAATGATGAACATTGAAATGTCATGCATTTCTTTTAAAAATGGTAATGACTGTTGGGTATGAAGCTCTATGATATACTACTTGTTTATTTAGTAGAACCTTATGCTTAATGATTATGTATGCCTATATGCTATTGATGTGTAATGCATGTAGTTATCGTGTTTGAATCCATATATTGATATCTCACCCTTACATCTTTAGATGAGTTCCAAGATTCCACTGGAACATTCGGGGATCCATTCCCTGACGCTTGAGTATGTAGAGGAGGGTGACGTACGAGGAGTCACAATACTTTAGAGGTGGATGAGGTATATGATAAGTCCTATTATTTTGAATAACAATTTCTTTAGTTGCTCTGGCTACTGAAAGCCATGACTCTTTTGAATGGCCGTATGTATAAGGCCTTATGTATGAAATTATGATATCTTAATATGTATACTCTGCTTGATGTTTATATACATGCATGTTTAAGTTACGTTGATGCATGATAAACTAAGCTAGAAGAAAAAAATTTATCACGGATTTTTCGAATAAGTTTAATACTTAGAAAATCTTATTTTCCGAAAGTAACAACCATAAATTAATAAAGTTTATTTTCCGCAACGAGAAACCATGTGATGTCCCAGAAGGGGGTGTCACATTAACTCTCTTTTGCATCAATGAGTTTTCAATTCATAAATGGAAATATCCTTGTGCGTCAGTATTTTTTTAAACTCAAACCATAATGATTTGGAATTAAAACTTTGTTACTCTGATGCATTGCTTACCATGTATTCGGTGTTGCTGTTGTTTTTATTATTATTATTATTATTTGGAGTCCAATTCATTATTACTTGATTATAATGTACATCAAATCTCACCTTAATTATTGTTAAGAAATATGTTTGACCTTGTGATAAGTTTTGAGTGCTTTTTGTAAAAAAAATGATGGGAGTCTGGGGTTATGTGTGGACAGTAAGCAATCGAACAAAGTAACCATTAAGGAAATGTATCGTTTGCCTAGGATAGATGACCTTAGATCAGTTGTGATATGATCCAAGTTTGAATCACCGAAATTGAGGATCTATCCAAGAGCTTGTTCTTAGTTCTTATGTTAAAAAGATGAGAAGAATTGGGGAAGAAAAAGGTGCGGTTGCCACCCGAATATGATTAACAAAAGGAATCAACTAAGGAGTGTAAATCACTAAATAAGAAACTTAAATAAGAATTAAATTGCAACAACTAAAAAAAGAATGTAAATGGCGCAAATATAAAGAAGAACATAAAATAAGTTAAGAAAATGGAAAGGGAAGAAGATGAAGGGGAAGGCGCTACAATCATCCATAGAATTGGAAGATTGATAAGCCAAGGGAGGATTCGCCACAAAGAGATAGAACTCTTTGATAAGAATCAAGCAAGTTCTAATCCAAGAACTTGAAGAGGAGGAGCCAATGCTCAACTCACAAAAATACCCAAATAGGATAAATTCTAATTTCATTCAAGGTTATGAAATGAGGTAATACAAGTCCTATTTATAGAATTTTTATTCGAAGGAGGTGACGGCTAACCTAATCTTCACCTAAGTAATGCTTACTTTAGCATAAGGAGTCTATCTTGCACAAAATACAAGCCCGCTACAAAGAAAGCCCAAAATATAAGAAAAATCTCATCCAGAATTTCGTCCTAAACTTGCATCCCAGTTTTCACCATGGTAGAAGCCGAATCTGGGCAAAAAGCTTGAAATAATATTTGTAGATAAATATCTTAGCCTTCCAACGCATCAAAGAACTCATCCATCGTATATCTGGATCTCAAGATACACGCAAAACAAGACAAAGAGGTCATCACCAACGAAAATAAAGTTTTCAACAAATTTCAATTTGGTTCTTCTTGTTCCATAATTGAATTGGTTCTTCTCTTCAAAGTTGATCATCCTTGGTTTGCATCAAGTTGATTAGAGTGACGGTTAATTCTAGTTAAGTAGATGCAGAGATAGGATAAGGAAAGCCAATGTACTGGTCGATGCTCAAAGTAGGAAACCTTTACACATGTCTAGCTTGAATTTGAATTGGTTGAAAATTTGTAGTGACCTTAGAAAAGAGATTAAGCGAGTGCAGTTTTTAGACAATGAATTGCAATCTCTTTGGATCATGAGAATTATGTGTGTCGGTATGTTGGTATATGACATACATGATATGTGTTATTAAATGAGATTAATATATGCTTGCCATGAAAAGAATGATTTATTGTTTGTTTGGCATTACTTAATAATACCACAACAGGAGTATTAAGGGTTGAGGAAATACCACCATTGTAGGGGTATTGACCTTTTGAAAAATATCACCATTGTAGGGATGTTGACAATACCACCATTGTAGGGGTATTGGGGATTGAGGAAATACCACCATTGTATGAGTATTGACCTTGTGCAAAACATCACCATTGTAGGGATGTTGACAATACCACCATTGTCGGGGTATTGTTATTGAGCAATATCCCATGGTTGGGGTATTGAATTGAGTAACATCACCACAATAGGGATGTCGAAAAATAGCACCATAGTAGGGGTATTGAAATGAGAAACATCACCACAACAAGGATGTCAAAAAATACCACCATAGTAGGGGTATTGAAATGAGAAACATCACCACATTAGGGATGTCAAAAAATACCCCACTACTGGGGTATTGATTTGGTAACTTCACCATAGCAGGTGAGGTCGAAACACTCCTCATGAGTAGGGGTCGGCAATGGGAAGCCATTGTTTTGTGCTTGTGATTGTTAGAATAAGTACGTGAATTAAATGTTCAGTGTTGTTATTTGAACTATGTGATGTGTTGGTCTGAATATTTTACATTATTGATATTATAGAAAATTATAATATTTTCGAAAGTAGCAGGTGTAATGGTTGTTTTTTTCGGTTACTACACCGGTTGAAACTAAAACTGTTTGTGAAAATATTTTATAAGTGTTTTTATTCACTGGGATTCCCATCTCATTAATAGTGTTATTTTCAGAGTACGAAGACGATATTCCAGAGACCGAGGAGGCTTGAAGACTGGAGATTCTTATTAGTATTCTTATAGTTTTGGTTAGTATTACGATATACTAGAGTCGTTTGTGGCTATGACCTTAGTTTATTTCTTTTTACAAGTTTGGGTTTTAGTTGATGCCTTGTTTTAAGAGTTTTTGGATTTTTTATGTTATTTCCGACTTGAGTAATTTATAACGTAAAGACTAATTTGAAATTATTATTAAATTAAGTACTATATTATGAAAATTTTTATTTTACTATGTTTTATTTAAATGGTTTTTAACTTGGTTACTAATGTAACGAAGGGCGTTACAGCGACTGGCTCTGGTGGATGCTTCGACGCTAATATCTAAGCACGAAGACCCTTTCCGATTGTTACCGGAATGGTCTCCTGCACCGTACAGATGGCCCTTCTTCTTGCCACCAACAACCTCCGCCCAAACATGCAAGGCAAGCCGTTGCTCCTCCTCGCGGCCAAGTGAGGTGGAGAAAGAGGCTGTTGCCTGAGACATCCTCTCCTCGAACTCCTCCTTTTATGCAAATGAAGAGGGAAAGGATATTGTGCTCGTATTAGTAACACTAACCGACGGCAAAGCCGTCGGTTATCATAAGTTGTAGTTACTGATGGCCTAGCCCGTTAGTACCAATAAAGTGACTGTTACACTTACCGACAGACGGTTTAGACCGTCGGTAATCTGGTCAATTAATGCTTCGCGTCGTACCGATGGCCAAAGCTGTCGGAAATGTCCACGTTTTTTTTTTACATTTACCGATCCCAGTCTTAGGAAAAAGACACATTCTTCGGAGAGAAAGAAAAAAATAACGGCCTTCGGTAAAAAGCCGTCGGTATTCCCGGGTTTTCTTGTAGTGGAAGTTTGACGAATCTCAATTCTATGCATTTTATAGGGGTATTTGGGTTGAATTCAGATGCCTTTCATGATAATTATTGTTGTATTTCTCCTCTTTTACTTATGTTTTGACTGAGTGGATGTTTAGAGGCAGTTTGATGAGCATATGATGAAAGATGAAGGATTTTGAGCTAAAATGAGGAAGATATTGAAGTTCTAATCTCGAGCACGGCCGTGCCAGGTATGAGCACCCCCATGCAAGACCTCCAGCTCAACCATCCAAACAAAGCCTTACAAGAATGACTTAAAGCTGACATCTGAAGATGAAGCACGACCGTGCTAGACACCAGCACGCCCATGCCAAAGTGTTGCATGGCCTGGCTGAAGCAACCACGACCTTACAAATGAAGAGCACGGTCATGCAGAAGGTTGAGCACGCCCATGCTAGCTGATGCCTGTGCACTAGGACGTTGATTTAAGAAGTTGGCACGCCCGTGCAGAACTAAGCACGACTTGACAGAATAAAGAGCACGACTATGCTAACTGATGAGCACGCCCGTGCTGGCTGCGCTAAAGACCTAAATTTTCGACCATGTTCTCATATTTTCCTATATAGAGGCTCTCTCTACCTTTCTAAGGGATATCTTTTGACAACTATTCTATGATACTATCATCTTTTGTAATAGCTTTCTTATAGTTTATAGCTTTTAGTAGTTTAGATTTTTAGAGTAGGATTTGCACCTGGGGGTTAAGATGGAGACACTTCTTCTTCTAACTCTTCAGGATGCATTTCTCTTTGTTTATTTTGGTTTTATCTATTATTATGGGTAGCTAAATTCACCACTAGAATTGTGGTGGATATTGTATTAGTAGAAAATCTTTTTGCTATCTCTTAACTTTAATTCGAATTCTATTTGGTTTCAAGGTTGTGATTTGAATAGTGTTATTCTATTGTTCTTCATCCCATACTATGACTGCGTGCCCTTTGTATGCTCTTAATCAATTGGTTGACCAGCGATCATATTGCAACTTAATTGGTAGATCTATAAGATAACCGGGGTTTAAATTATTGCATGAGCAAACGTGATTTACTCCTTTCAGTCATTCAACCTCTTTGCCCTTTATGCTTTCTAATCATTTAAATTCTTTGCCTGGCAAACATTGGGTTCAGCCGGGGAAAAGAATATTGATTGTCTGACAAGCAATTAATAGTATTCGTAAAGGGATTGATATTCGAAAAGCAACTACGAACTTGAATAGAACTAGGATTTGGGGGGTATCGAAAGTACAAGTGAAACCGCGACTTTAGGCTCTTTTACTCTTGATTTCTCAAAATTTTTATTTCTCTTTTGTCATACCTTATTATTGCTTACATCTTATTATTACTATTATCTTGTTAGTCTAAATAGCATAAGGATTTTTCTATTCCAGTCCTTACTTTGTCACTTGCATATCACAATTAATCTCTTGGGTACGATATCTGGACTTCTGCCCTATACTACTTCTGCGATAGGGTACACTGCCTTTAAGTGTGTTTACAACGCAACAACCCAACTTAAGCGTCCTTGACCGGCCAAAATGGGACTTCGCAATCCCAATCCCCAGGCCTTTCAAGCGCGTTTAAGTTGTTATTTCAAACCTAAGCCAAGATGACCCTGAGTTAACAACAAAGAGTTTTAAATCCAAAACAGAAAAAAACTAAAACTCAGAAGCAACGGAGATATCCCATATGACAACCTAAACAGAAAAAATTTTGCAGCAACTACTCGCACTACACAAGTGCATAGGCTCCCTGAGATGACTCCCCTCGTGAAATACCTGAAGCTAAACCAAAAAGGGTGGGGGTGAGTCCCAGACTCATTGAGGGTAAAACAAAAGAATGCTAATAATGTAGCAAATGTATTTATACATATTTATAATTATATCACATAAAATCATAGTGATATCAAATCACGATAATCACATTTCGCCATTAAGCAAGATGCTTGTGCATCCCCTTGTGATGGAGTCCAAGTTCAAGAAGTTCAAAGTCAACTTGAAGGAAGCTTGATAGAAATGGAAGGACCTATGACTAGAGCAAGGGGTAACAGGATGCAAGAAGCATTAGAGAAGGAAGTGGCATATTTGATTAATACAAAGCCCAACTTGGAAGAAAGCCGAAATGCAAGTCAACTCCTCATCATTGACATAGAAGAGGCGTGATACAAACCTAGGATGACCACCTTTGACAAGAAGAATAAAGCCAATTATGGAACAAAAAGAACCAATTTGAAAATTGTTGAAACACTCATTTTCTTTGGTGATGACCTTTCTACTTTGTTTCAGATGTAACTTGAGATATGGTTATCTGATTAAGACGTGCTTGCTGGCGTTGGAAAGATAAGAGGATTATCTAAAAGTCGTATTTCTAGTGTCAAGACCGAATTTAGATTCCATGATGGTGACAACCGGGCTACAAGATTAGGACGAAAATCTGGACGAGATTTTTCCTATATTTTGGGCTTCCTTTGTATTGGGCTTGTGTTTTTTTGTGCAAGATAGACTCCTTATGCTGAAGGAGACATTACTTAGGAGACGATTAGGGTTACCCGTCACCTCCTTAGAATAAAAGTCTTTAAATAGGGATGTAACACCTATCTTTTTTAAAGCATTGAATAAAATTAGAGTTTTCCTACGGGAATTCTTGGAGAGTGTTATTCTCTTCTCTCAAGTTCTTGCCTAGAACTTGTTTGATTCTTATCAACGAGCGCTACTCCTTGTGGCGAATCCTCTTTTGGCTTATCAATCTTCCAATTTCTTAGAAGCAATTGCGACGCCTTCTTTTATCTCTTATCTTTTCCATTAGTTCATTTAATTTTCGTTTTTCCCTTCTTGTCTAGTTTCAATTCTTCACTTTAATTTTAATTTGATATCTTTGTTTAATTCTTATCTTTAATTTGCCATATTGCTTCCATTTCTTGTTATTTTCATCACCATCATCTCGGGTGACATCTGACTTTTCTCTTTCCCCCTTTCTTCTCATCCATTTGTCATAAACTTCCAGTGATTAAGCTCAATGAAAGATCCAAACAAACAATGATTCATATTTGGATCATATCATGTCGTATCGAGAGCTAGCTTCCTTGAGTTTTTAGTTCTTTTATGTTGAAAATTTGCAAATTTGGGTTCACTACATCATCTTGAAATTAGCGCCCCCACCCCTTAATTTTGATATTCAATTTTGATCAATTGTGATGTTGTAATGGGTTATTAGATCATTGAGGTTTGTAATTCATAGCATCCAATTGATATTTAGTAATTCAAGTTTCCAAATTTCATCATATTTTTTTGATTTTGAATTTTGAAATTTTTCAAAATGTTCATCATGTTCTTGAGAGTTGAGCCACTTTGATCTTTATGAATTTCAAAAATTTGTGTTAGATTGTTAATCAACACCTTGATTGAAAGGTCCTTACAAGTGGAATCAAGCATACCAATTATTCTTAAAGTTTGAAGCATGAAATAGACATTATATTATTTTGGGGGTAATTAAAATTTGGGCACACTTCGCGAAGAACACCTATTTATTCATCATTTTCATGCTTCAAGAGGCTTTTGATCTAGTTAACAGCAGCCAAAATTGTTTGGGGTGTTATTGCAAATTTTAAAAGTTTTATGGCCAAAATAAAGAAATAGACAAAAGTAAAAGTCCAAAAAGATAAAAAAAAAATACAGGGACTATTCTGCAAATATTATAAGTTTAAAAAAAATCGCAGAATTCTAAGAGAAGGCCACAAACTCATTTTTGTTTATGCTAGCCTCTTAAAAATTGGATATACTTACTGCCTTGGTACAATAATAACTTTGGCTCAGTTTCAAAACCCTTTCCTAAACACTTGGTCACTAAAATAGTCATAGTTTTGTCTTTGCAGTTTTCCTTTCTTTGAACTCTTGATTGATGCTAAATTAGGATTTTTTACACAAGTTGTAGCATTTGTGCATTATTCTTGACTCTTACAAGTTCTTTCCAAGGACATTGAGGGAAAATTTTAGTGGAAGAAGGCAAGAGAGTAAAAATACATCTTGAGTAGAAAAAACCTATTTTGAGTAAAACAAACACTTTGTGAGGATGGTGAGATCAATTGAACAAGAGGATACTTCTCCTCCCTCACCTGGAACCGCTAATCTTCAAGCAAGAATGGACAATCAATTTCAAGCCATAACAAGGCAATTGGAGAGGATGAACGAGCGGTTCAATAACATGGAGCGAGAGAGACCCTTTGTCACTCAAAATGATTCTCATCACGGACGTGTGTATGAGAGTGAAATGGAGAGGCCATGAGGAGGAGGTGGTCCTAGACATAGAGGGAGACAAAATTATAGAGAAGATAGGATCGAGGGAGTAAAAATCAAAATACCAGCCTTTCATGGAAAAAATGATCCCGAAGCCTACTTAGAATGGGAGATGAAGATAGAGCAAGCATTTGCATGCCATAATTATAGTTAGGCAAAGAAGGTTAAGATAGCCTCCTTAGAATTTATAACCTATGCCTTGATTTGGTGGGATCAATTACAAAAGGAGAGAAGGTATGATGAAGATCCTGTCGATACTTGGAGGGAGATGAAGGCGATCGTGAGAAAGAGGTTCATTTCCTCACATTACCATCGAGACCTTCACAATAAATTGCAAAGGATGTCTCAAGGTTCTAAAAGTGTGGATGAGTACTTTAAGGAGATGGAGGTAGCTTTAATTAGTGCTAACATCAATGAAGGGAGAGGGGTTACTATGGCACGGTTTTTGAGTGGCCTCAATCAAGACATTCAAGATATTGTTGAGCTCCAAAGCTATGTTGATATGGACGACTTAGTCCATCAAGCAATTAAAGTGGAGCAACAACTCAAAAGAAAGAAGTACAAAGCTCCTTCCTCCAACTACCAAAGCACAACTTGGAAGGACAAAAAAAGAGGGAGGGAGCCTCCCAAAAGTACAATGAGGCTTCGGCTTCACAAAATTTTTTTGAAAAAAAGGATGTTACTGCTCCTTCCTCTTCAACTAATATAAGGAGTAGGAACATTAAATGCTTTAAATGTTTGGGAAATGACCATATTGCCTCCCATTGCCCAAACAAAAGAACTATGGTTTTAAAATATGGCTACTTATCTAGTGAAGCGTCTTCTTAAGAGGATGATAGTGATCTTGATATCAATCCTCAAGAAGGTGATTTACTAATGGTAGGGAGACTATTGGGAGTGCATTGGAAAGAAAACAATACTCAAAAAGAAAACATTTTTCATGCAAGATGTTTAATACAAAATAAAGTTTGCTCTTTGATTATTGATGGAGGAAGTTGTACCAATGTGGCTAGTGAAAGATTAGTCAACAGACTTGTTTTAAAAACAATTCCTTATCTGAGGCTTAC